>CATNUO010000057.1:0-57961 GCA_951215215.1 Andrena trimmerana | reverse complement strand
TTCGATTTTTCTGGATTATGTAAAGTTTTTTTGATAGAGGAGCTGCATTTGAGTAATTTTAGTTGAAAATAACTTCGAATTTTTGGATTTTTGTACAGATTTTTGTAAAATTTTAAAAAATTTTGTTGAAACCAACTTCGATTTTTCTGGATTATGTAAAGTTTTTTTGATAGAGGAGCTGCATTTGAGTAATTTTAGTTGAAAATAACTTCGAATTTTTGGATTTTTGTACAGATTCTTGTCAAATTTTAGAAATTTTTGTTGAAACCAACTTCCATTTTTCTAGATTATGTTAGGTTTTTTTGATAGAGGAGCTGGATTTAAGTAATTTTAGTTGAAAATAACTTCGAATTTTTGGATTTTTGTACAGATTCTTGTCAAATTTTAAAAATTTTGTTGAAACCAACTTCGATTTCTCTGGATTATGTTAGGTTTTTTTGATAGAGGAGCAGCTTTCGAGTAATTTTAGTTGAAATTAACTTCGAATTTTTGGATTTTTGTACAGATTTTTGTCAAATTTTAAAAAATTTTGTTGAAACCAACTTCGATTTCTCTGGATTATGTTAGGTTTTTTTGATAGAGGACCAGCTTTCGAGCAATTTTAGTTGAAATTAACTTCGAATTTTTGGATTTTTGTACAGATTTTGGTCAAATTTTAAAAAATTTTGTTGAAACCAACTTCGATTTCTCTGGATTATGTTGGGTTTTTTTGATAGAGGAGCTGCATTTGAGTAATTTTAGTTGAAAATAACTTCCAATTTTTGGATTTTTGTACAGATTCTTGTCAAATTTTAAAAAATTTTGTTGAAGCCAACTTCGATTTTTCTGGATTATGTTAGGTTTTTTTGATAGAGGAGCTGCATTTGAGTAATTTTAGTTGAAATTAACTTCGAATTTTTGGATTTTTGTACAGATTTTTGTCAAATTTTAAAAAATTTTGTTGAAACCAACTTCGATTTTTCTGGATTATGTAAAGTTTTTTTGATAGAGGAGCTGCATTTGAGTAATTTTAGTTGAAAATAACTTCGAATTTTTGGATTTTTGTACAGATTCTTGTCAAATTTTAAAAAATTTTGTTGAAACCAACTTCGATTTTTCTGGATTATGTTAGGTTTTTTTGATAGAGGAGCTGCATTTGAGTAATTTTAGTTGAAATTAACTTCGAATTTTTGGATTTTTGTACAGATTTTTGTCAAATTTTAAAAAATTTTGTTGAAACCAACTTCGATTTTTCTGGATTATGAAAAGTTTTTTTGATAGAGGAGCTGCATTTGAGTAATTTTAGTTGAAAATAACTTCGAATTTTTGGATTTTTGTACAGATTTCTGTCAAATTTTAAAAAATTTTGATTAAACCTACTTCGATTTTTCTGGATTGTGTTAGGTTTTTTGATAGAGGAGCTGCATTTGAGTAATTTTAGTTGAAATTAACTTCGAATTTTTGGATTTTTGTACAGATTTCTGTCAAATTTTAAAAAAAAAATATTAAACCTACTTCGATTTTTCTGGATTATGTTAGGTTTTTTTGATAGAGGAGCTGCATTTGAGTAATTTTAGTTGAAATTAACTTCGAATTTTTGGATTTTTGTACAGATTTTTGTAAAATTTTAAAAAATTTTGTTGAAACCAACTTCGATTTTTCTGGATTATGTAAAGTTTTTTTGATAGAGGAGCTGCATTTGAGTAATTTTAGTTGAAAATAACTTCGAATTTGTGGATTTTTGTACAGATTCTTGTCAAATTTTAAAAAATTTTGTTGAAACCAACTTCGATTTTTCTGGATTATGTTAGGTTTTTTTGATAGAGGAGCAGCTTTCGAGTAATTTTAGTTGAAATTAACTTCGAATTTTTGGATTTTTGTACAGATTTTTGTCAAATTTTAAAAAATTTTGTTGAAACCAACTTCGATTTTTCTGGATTATGTAAAGTTTTTTTGATAGAAGAGCTGCATTTGAGTAATTTTTGTTGAAAATAACTTCGAATTTTTGGATTTTTGTACAGATTTTTGTCAAATTTTAAAAAATTTTGTTGAAACCAACTTCGATTTTTCTGGATTATGTAAAGTTTTTTTGATAGAGGAGCTGCATTTGAGTAATTTTAGTTGAAAATAACTTCGAATTTTTGGATTTTTGTACAGATTTTTGTAAAATTTTAAAAAATTTTGTTGAAACCAACTTCGATTTTTCTGGATTATGTAAAGTTTTTTTGATAGAGGAGCTGCATTTGAGTAATTTTAGTTGAAAATAACTTCGAATTTTTGGATTTTTGTACAGATTCTTGTCAAATTTTAGAAATTTTTGTTGAAACCAACTTCCATTTTTCTAGATTATGTTAGGTTTTTTTGATAGAGGAGCTGGATTTAAGTAATTTTAGTTGAAAATAACTTCGAATTTTTGGATTTTTGTACAGATTCTTGTCAAATTTTAAAAAATTTTGTTGAAACCAACTTCGATTTCTCTGGATTATGTTAGGTTTTTTTGATAGAGGAGCAGCTTTCGAGTAATTTTAGTTGAAATTAACTTCGAATTTTTGGATTTTTGTACAGATTTTTGTCAAATTTTAAAAAATTTTGTTGAAACCAACTTCGATTTCTCTGGATTATGTTAGGTTTTTTTGATAGAGGACCAGCTTTCGAGCAATTTTAGTTGAAATTAACTTCGAATTTTTGGATTTTTGTACAGATTTTGGTCAAATTTTAAAAAATTTTGTTGAAACCAACTTCGATTTCTCTGGATTATGTTGGGTTTTTTTGATAGAGGAGCTGCATTTGAGTAATTTTAGTTGAAAATAACTTCCAATTTTTGGATTTTTGTACAGATTCTTGTCAAATTTTAAAAAATTTTGTTGAAGCCAACTTCGATTTTTCTGGATTATGTTAGGTTTTTTTGATAGAGGAGCTGCATTTGAGTAATTTTAGTTGAAATTAACTTCGAATTTTTGGATTTTTGTACAGATTTTTGTCAAATTTTAAAAAATTTTGTTGAAACCAACTTCGATTTTTCTGGATTATGTAAAGTTTTTTTGATAGAGGAGCTGCATTTGAGTAATTTTAGTTGAAAATAACTTCGAATTTTTGGATTTTTGTACAGATTCTTGTCAAATTTTAAAAAATTTTGTTGAAGCCAACTTCGATTTTTCTGGATTATGTTAGGTTTTTTTGATAGAGGAGCTGCATTTGAGTAATTTTAGTTGAAATTAACTTCGAATTTTTGGATTTTTGTACAGATTTTTGTCAAATTTTAAAAAATTTTGTTGAAACCAACTTCGATTTTTCTGGATTATGAAAAGTTTTTTTGATAGAGGAGCTGCATTTGAGTAATTTTAGTTGAAAATAACTTCGAATTTTTGGATTTTTGTACAGATTTCTGTCAAATTTTAAAAAATTTTGATTAAACCTACTTCGATTTTTCTGGATTGTGTTAGGTTTTTTGATAGAGGAGCTGCATTTGAGTAATTTTAGTTGAAATTAACTTCGAATTTTTGGATTTTTGTACAGATTTCTGTCAAATTTTAAAAAAAAAATATTAAACCTACTTCGATTTTTCTGGATTATGTTAGGTTTTTTTGATAGAGGAGCTGCATTTGAGTAATTTTAGTTGAAATTAACTTCGAATTTTTGGATTTTTGTACAGATTTTTGTAAAATTTTAAAAAATTTTGTTGAAACCAACTTCGATTTTTCTGGATTATGTAAAGTTTTTTTGATAGAGGAGCTGCATTTGAGTAATTTTAGTTGAAAATAACTTCGAATTTGTGGATTTTTGTACAGATTCTTGTCAAATTTTAAAAAATTTTGTTGAAACCAACTTCGATTTCTCTGGATTATGTTAGGTTTTTTTGATAGAGGAGCAGCTTTCGAGTAATTTTAGTTGAAATTAACTTCGAATTTTTAGATTTTTATACAGATTTTTGTCAAATTTTAAAAAATTTTGTTGAAACCAACTTCGATTTTTCTGGATTATGTAAAATTTTTTTGATAGAGGAGCTGCATTTGAGTAATTTTAGTTGAAAATAACTTCGAATTTTTGGATTTTTGTACAGATTCTTGTCAAATTTTAAAAAATTTTGTTGAAACCAACTTCGATTTCTCTGGATTATGTTAGGTTTTTTTGATAGAGGAGCAGCTTTCGAGTAATTTTAGTTGAAATTAACTTCGAATTTTTAGATTTTTGTACAGATTTTTGTCAAATTTTAAAAAATTTTGTTGAAACCAACTTCGATTTTTCTGGATTATGTAAAATTTTTTTGATAGAGGAGCTGCATTTGAGTAATTTTAGTTGAAAATAACTTCGAATTTTTGGATTTTTGTACAGATTTTTGTCAAATTTTAAAAAATTTTGTTGAAACCAACTTCGATTTTTCTGGATTATGTAAAGTTTTTTTGATAGAGGAGCTGCATTTGAGTAATTTCAGTTGAAAATAACTTCGAATTTTTGGATTTTTGTACAGATTCTTGTCAAATTTTAAAAAATTTTGTTGAAACCAACTTCCATTTTTCTGGATTATGTTAGGTTTTTTTGATAGAGGAGCTGCATTTGAGTAATTTTAGTTGAAATTAACTTCGAATTTTTGGATTTTTGTACAGATTTTTGTCAAATTTTAAAAAATTTTGTTGAAACCAACTTCGATTTTTCTGGATTATGTAAAGTTTTTTTGATAGAGGAGCTGCATTTGAGTAATTTTAGTTGAAAATAACTTCGAATTTTTGGATTTTTGTACAGATTCTTGTCAAATTTTAAAAAATTTTGTTGAAACCAACTTCCATTTTTCTGGATTATGTTAGGTTTTATTGATAGAGGAGCTGCATTTGAGTAATTTTATTTGAAATTAACTTCGAATTTTTGGATTTTTGTACAGATTTTTGTCAAATTTTAAAAAATTTTGTTGAAACCAACTTCCATTTTTCTGGATTATGTTAGGTTTTTTTGATAGAGGAGCTGCATTTGAGTAATTTTAGTTGAAAATAACTTCGAATTTTTGGATTTTTGTACAGATTTTTGTCAAATTTTAAAAAATTTTGTTGAAACCAACTTCGATTTTTCTGGATTATGTAAAGTTTTTTTGATAGAGGACCAGCTTTCGAGCAATTTTAGTTGAAATTAACTTCGAATTTTTGGATTTTTGTACAGATTTTGGTCAAATTTTAAAAAATTTTGTTGAAACCAACTTCGATTTCTCTGGATTATGTTAGGTTTTTTTGATAGAGGAGCTGCATTTGAGTAATTTTAGTTGAAATTAACTTCGAATTTTGGGATTTTTGTACAGATGTTTGTCAAATTTTAAAAAATTTTGTTGAAACCAACTTCGATTTTTCTGGATTATGTAAAGTTTTTTTGATAGAGGAGCTGCATTTGAGTAATTTTAGTTGAAAATAACTTCGAATTTTTGGATTTTTGTACAGATTCTTGTCAAATTTTAAAAAATTTTGTTGAAGCCAACTTCGATTTTTCTGGATTATGTTAGGTTTTTTTGATAGAGGAGCTGCATTTGAGTAATTTTAGTTGAAATTAACTTCGAATTTTTGGATTTTTGTACAGATTTTTGTCAAATTTTAAAAAATTTTGTTGAAACCAACTTCGATTTTTCTGGATTATGAAAAGTTTTTTTGATAGAGGAGCTGCATTTGAGTAATTTTAGTTGAAATTAACTTCGAATTTTTGGATTTTTGTACAGATTTTTGTAAAATTTTAAAAAATTTTGTTGAAACCAACTTCGATTTTTCTGGATTATGTAAAGTTTTTTTGATAGAGGAGCTGCATTTGAGTAATTTTAGTTGAAAATAACTTCGAATTTTTGGATTTTTGTACAGATTCTTGTCAAATTTTAAAAAATTTTGTTGAAACCAACTTCGATTTCTCTGGATTATGTTAGGTTTTTTTGATAGAGGAGCAGCTTTCGAGTAATTTTAGTTGAAATTAACTTCGAATTTTTAGATTTTTATACAGATTTTTGTCAAATTTTAAAAAATTTTGTTGAAACCAACTTCGATTTTTCTGGATTATGTAAAATTTTTTTGATAGAGGAGCTGCATTTGAGTAATTTTAGTTGAAAATAACTTCGAATTTTTGGATTTTTGTACAGATTTTTGTAAAATTTTAAAAAATTTTGTTGAAACCAACTTCGATTTTTCTGGATTATGTAAAGTTTTTTTGATAGAGGAGCTGCATTTGAGTAATTTTAGTTGAAAATAACTTCGAATTTTTGGATTTTTGTACAGATTCTTGTCAAATTTTAAAAAATTTTGTTGAAACCAACTTCGATTTCTCTGGATTATGTTAGGTTTTTTTGATAGAGGAGCAGCTTTCGAGTAATTTTAGTTGAAATTAACTTCGAATTTTTAGATTTTTATACAGATTTTTGTCAAATTTTAAAAAATTTTGTTGAAACCAACTTCGATTTTTCTGGATTATGTAAAATTTTTTTGATAGAGGAGCTGCATTTGAGTAATTTTAGTTGAAAATAACTTCGAATTTTTGGATTTTTGTACAGATTCTTGTCAAATTTTAAAAAATTTTGTTGAAACCAACTTCGATTTCTCTGGATTATGTTAGGTTTTTTTGATAGAGGAGCAGCTTTCGAGTAATTTTAGTTGAAATTAACTTCGAATTTTTAGATTTTTGTACAGATTTTTGTCAAATTTTAAAAAATTTTGTTGAAACCAACTTCGATTTTTCTGGATTATGTAAAATTTTTTTGATAGAGGAGCTGCATTTGAGTAATTTTAGTTGAAAATAACTTCGAATTTTTGGATTTTTGTACAGATTTTTGTCAAATTTTAAAAAATTTTGTTGAAACCAACTTCGATTTTTCTGGATTATGTAAAGTTTTTTTGATAGAGGAGCTGCATTTGAGTAATTTCAGTTGAAAATAACTTCGAATTTTTGGATTTTTGTACAGATTCTTGTCAAATTTTAAAAAATTTTGTTGAAACCAACTTCCATTTTTCTGGATTATGTTAGGTTTTTTTGATAGAGGAGCTGCATTTGAGTAATTTTAGTTGAAAATAACTTCGAATTTTTGGATTTTTGTACAGATTCTTGTCAAATTTTAAAAAATTTTGTTGAAACCAACTTCCATTTTTCTGGATTATGTTAGGTTTTTTTGATAGAGGAGCTGCATTTGAGTAATTTTAGTTGAAAATAACTTCGAATTTTTGGATTTTTGTACAGATTTTTGTCAAATTTTAAAAAATTTTGTTGAAACCAACTTCGATTTTTCTGGATTATGTAAAGTTTTTTTGATAGAGGAGCTGCATTTGAGTAATTTTAGTTGAAAATAACTTCGAATTTTTGGATTTTTGTACAGATTCTTGTCAAATTTTAAAAAATTTTGTTGAAACCAACTTCCATTTTTCTGGATTATGTTAGGTTTTATTGATAGAGGAGCTGCATTTGAGTAATTTTATTTGAAATTAACTTCGAATTTTTGGATTTTTGTACAGATTTTTGTCAAATTTTAAAAAATTTTGTTGAAACCAACTTCCATTTTTCTGGATTATGTTAGGTTTTTTTGATAGAGGAGCTGCATTTGAGTAATTTTAGTTGAAAATAACTTCGAATTTTTGGATTTTTGTACAGATTTTTGTCAAATTTTAAAAAATTTTGTTGAAACCAACTTCGATTTTTCTGGATTATGTAAAGTTTTTTTGATAGAAGAGCTGCATTTGAGTAATTTTAGTTGAAAATAACTTCGAATTTTTGGATTTTTGTACAGATTCTTGTCAAATTTTAAAAAATTTTGTTGAAACCAACTTCGAATTCTCTGGATTATGTTAGGTTTTTTGATAGAGGAGCAGCTTTCGAGTAATTTTAGTTGAAATTAACTTCGAATTTTTGGATTTTAGTACAGATTTTTGTCAAATTTTAAAAAATTTTGTTGAAACCAACTTCGATTTTTCTGGAATATGTTAGGTTTTTTGGATAGAGGAGCTGCATTTGAGTAATGTTAGTTGAAATTATCTTCGAATTTTTGGATTTTTGTACAGATTTTTGTCAAATTTTAAAAAATTTTGTTGAAACCAACTTCGATTTTTCTGGATTATGTTAGGTTTTTTGGATAGAGGAGCTGCATTTGAGTAATTTTAGTTGAAATTGTCTTCGAATTTTTGGATTTTTGTACAGATTCTTGTCAAATTTTAAAAAATTTTGTTGAAACCAACTTCCATTTTTCTGGATTATGTTAGGTTTTATTGATAGAGGAGCTGCATTTGAGTAATTTTAGTTGAAATTAACTTCGAATTTTTGGATTTTTGTATTGATTTTTGTCAAATTTTAAAAAATTTTGTTGAAACCAACTTCGATTTCTCTGGATTATGTTAGGTTTTTTGATAGAGGAGCAGCTTTCGAGTAATTTTAGTTGAAATTAACTTCGAATTTTTGGATTTTTGTACAGATTTTTGTCAAATTTTAAAAAATTTTGTTGAAACCAACTTCGATTTTTCTGGATTATGTAAAGTTTTTTTGATAGAGGAGCTGCATTTGAGTAATTTTAGTTGAAAATAACCTCGAATTTTTTAATTTTTGTACAGATTCTTGTCAAATTTTAAAAAATTTTGTTGAAACCAACTTCGATTTCTCTGGATTATGTTAGGTTTTTTTGATAGAGGAGCTGCATTTGAGTAATTTTAGTTGAAAATAACTTCGAATTTTTGGATTTTTGTACAGATTTTTGTCAAATTTTAAAAAATTTTGTTGAAACCAACTTCGATTTTTCTGGATTATGTAAAGTTTTTTTGATAGAGGAGCTGCATTTGAGTAATTTTAGTTGAAATTAACTTCGAATTTTTGGATTTTTGTACAGATTTTTGTCAAATTTTAAAAAATTTTGTTGAAACCAACTTCGATTTTTCTGGATTATGTAAAGTTTTTTTGATAGAGGAGCTGCATTTGAGTAATTTTAGTTGAAAATAACTTCGAATTTTTGGATTTTTGTACAGATTCTTGTCAAATTTTAAAAAATTTTGTTGAAACCAACTTCCATTTTTCTGGATTATGTTAGGTTTTATTGATAGAGGAGCTGCATTTGAGTAATTTTATTTGAAATTAACTTCGAATTTTTGGATTTTTGTACAGATTTTTGTCAAATTTTAAAAAATTTTGTTGAAACCAACTTCCATTTTTCTGGATTATGTTAGGTTTTTTTGATAGAGGAGCTGCATTTGAGTAATTTTAGTTGAAAATAACTTCGAATTTTTGGATTTTTGTACAGATTTTTGTCAAATTTTAAAAAATTTTGTTGAAACCAACTTCGATTTTTCTGGATTATGTAAAGTTTTTTTGATAGAGGACCAGCTTTCGAGCAATTTTAGTTGAAATTAACTTCGAATTTTTGGATTTTTGTACAGATTTTGGTCAAATTTTAAAAAATTTTGTTGAAACCAACTTCGATTTCTCTGGATTATGTTAGGTTTTTTTGATAGAGGAGCAGCTTTCGAGTAATTTTAGTTGTAATTAACTTCGAATTTTTGTACAGATTTTTGTCAAATTTTAAAAAATTTTGTTGAAACCAACTTCGATTTTTCTGGATTATGTAAAGTTTTTTTGATAGAGGAGCTGCATTTGAGTAATTTTAGTTGAAAATAACTTCGAATTTTTGGATTTTTGTACAGATTCTTGTCAAATTTTAAAAAATTTTGTTGAAGCCAACTTCGATTTTTCTGGATTATGTTAGGTTTTTTTGATAGAGGAGCTGCATTTGAGTAATTTTAGTTGAAATTAACTTCGAATTTTTGGATTTTTGTACAGATTTTTGTCAAATTTTAAAAAATTTTGTTGAAACCAACTTCGATTTTTCTGGATTATGTAAAGTTTTTTTGATAGAGGAGCTGCATTTGAGTAATTTTAGTTGAAAATAACTTCGAATTTTTGGATTTTTGTACAGATTCTTGTCAAATTTTAAAAAATTTTGTTGAAGCCAACTTCGATTTTTCTGGATTATGTTAGGTTTTTTTGATAGAGGAGCTGCATTTGAGTAATTTTAGTTGAAATTAACTTCGAATTTTTGGATTTTTGTACAGATTTTTGTCAAATTTTAAAAAATTTTGTTGAAACCAACTTCGATTTTTCTGGATTATGAAAAGTTTTTTTGATAGAGGAGCTGCATTTGAGTAATTTTAGTTGAAATTAACTTCGAATTTTTGGATTTTTGTACAGATTTTTGTAAAATTTTAAAAAATTTTGTTGAAACCAACTTCGATTTTTCTGGATTATGTAAAGTTTTTTTGATAGAGGAGCTGCATTTGAGTAATTTTAGTTGAAAATAACTTCGAATTTTTGGATTTTTGTACAGATTCTTGTCAAATTTTAAAAAATTTTGTTGAAACCAACTTCGATTTCTCTGGATTATGTTAGGTTTTTTTGATAGAGGAGCAGCTTTCGAGTAATTTTAGTTGAAATTAACTTCGAATTTTTAGATTTTTATACAGATTTTTGTCAAATTTTAAAAAATTTTGTTGAAACCAACTTCGATTTTTCTGGATTATGTAAAATTTTTTTGATAGAGGAGCTGCATTTGAGTAATTTTAGTTGAAAATAACTTCGAATTTTTGGATTTTTGTACAGATTTTTGTAAAATTTTAAAAAATTTTGTTGAAACCAACTTCGATTTTTCTGGATTATGTAAAGTTTTTTTGATAGAGGAGCTGCATTTGAGTAATTTTAGTTGAAAATAACTTCGAATTTTTGGATTTTTGTACAGATTCTTGTCAAATTTTAAAAAATTTTGTTGAAACCAACTTCGATTTCTCTGGATTATGTTAGGTTTTTTTGATAGAGGAGCAGCTTTCGAGTAATTTTAGTTGAAATTAACTTCGAATTTTTAGATTTTTATACAGATTTTTGTCAAATTTTAAAAAATTTTGTTGAAACCAACTTCGATTTTTCTGGATTATGTAAAGTTTTTTTGATAGAGGAGCTGCATTTGAGTAATTTTAGTTGAAAATAACCTCGAATTTTTTAATTTTTGTACAGATTCTTGTCAAATTTTAAAAAATTTTGTTGAAACCAACTTCGATTTCTCTGGATTATGTTAGGTTTTTTTGATAGAGGAGCTGCATTTGAGTAATTTTAGTTGAAAATAACTTCGAATTTTTGGATTTTTGTACAGATTTTTGTCAAATTTTAAAAAATTTTGTTGAAACCAACTTCGATTTTTCTGGATTATGTAAAGTTTTTTTGATAGAGGAGCTGCATTTGAGTAATTTTAGTTGAAATTAACTTCGAATTTAGGGATTTTTGTACAGATGTTTGTCAAATTTTAAAAAATTTTGTTCAAACCAACTTCGATTTTTCTGGATTATGTAAAGTTTTTTTGATAGAGGAGCTGCATTTGAGTAATTTTAGTTGAAAATAACTTCGAATTTTTGGATTTTTGTACAGATTCTTGTCAAATTTTAAAAAATTTTGTTGAAACCAACTTCCATTTTTCTGGATTATGTAAAGTTTTTTTGATAGAGGAGCTGCATTTGAGTAATTTTAGTTGAAAATAACTTCGAATTTTTGGATTTTTGTACAGATTTTTGTCAAATTTTAAAAAATTTTGTTGAAACCAACTTCGATTTTTCTGGATTATGTAAAGTTTTTTTGATAGAGGAGCTGCATTTGAGTAATTTTAGTTGAAAATAACTTCGAATTTTTGGATTTTTGTACAGATTCTTGTCAAATTTTAAAAAATTTTGTTGAAACCAACTTCGATTTCTCTGGATTATGTTAGGTTTTTTTGATAGAGGAGCTGCATTTGAGTAATTTTAGTTGAAAATAACTTCGAATTTTTGGATTTTTGTACAGATTCTTGTCAAATTTTAAAAAATTTTGTTGAAACCAACTTCCATTTTTCTGGATTATGTTAGGTTTTTTTGATAGAGGAGCTGGATTTAAGTAATTTTAGTTGAAAATAACTTCGAATTTTTGGATTTTTGTACAGATTTTTGTCAAATTTTAAAAAATTTTGTTGAAACCAACTTCGATTTTTCTGGATTATGTAAAGTTTTTTTGATAGAAGAGCTGCATTTGAGTAATTTTAGTTGAACATAACTTCGAATTTTTGGATTTTTGTACAGATTCTTGTCAAATTTTAAAAAATTTTGTTGAAAACAACTTCGAATTCTCTGGATTATGTTAGGTTTTTTGATAGAGGAGCAGCTTTCGAGTAATTTTAGTTGAAATTAACTTCGAATTTTTGGATTTTAGTACAGATTTTTGTCAAATTTTAAAAAATTTTGTTGAAACCAACTTCGATTTTTCTGGAATATGTTAGGTTTTTTGGATAGAGGAGCTGCATTTGAGTAATGTTAGTTGAAATTATCTTCGAATTTTTGGATTTTTGTACAGATTTTTGTCAAATTTTAAAAAATTTTGTTGAAACCAACTTCGATTTTTCTGGATTATGTTAGGTTTTTTGGATAGAGGAGCTGCATTTGAGTAATTTTAGTTGAAATTGTCTTCGAATTTTTGGATTTTTGTACAGATTCTTGTCAAATTTTAAAAAATTTTGTTGAAACCAACTTCCATTTTTCTGGATTATGTTAGGTTTTATTGATAGAGGAGCTGCATTTGAGTAATTTTAGTTGAAATTAACTTCGAATTTTTGGATTTTTGTATTGATTTTTGTCAAATTTTAAAAAATTTTGTTGAAACCAACTTCGATTTCTCTGGATTATGTTAGGTTTTTTGATAGAGGAGCAGCTTTCGAGTAATTTTAGTTGAAATTAACTTCGAATTTTTGGATTTTTGTACAGATTTTTGTCAAATTTTAAAAAATTTTGTTGAAACCAACTTCGATTTTTCTGGATTATGTAAAGTTTTTTTGATAGAGGAGCTGCATTTGAGTAATTTTAGTTGAAAATAACCTCGAATTTTTTAATTTTTGTACAGATTCTTGTCAAATTTTAAAAAATTTTGTTGAAACCAACTTCGATTTCTCTGGATTATGTTAGGTTTTTTTGATAGAGGAGCTGCATTTGAGTAATTTTAGTTGAAAATAACTTCGAATTTTTGGATTTTTGTACAGATTTTTGTCAAATTTTAAAAAATTTTGTTGAAACCAACTTCGATTTTTCTGGATTATGTAAAGTTTTTTTGATAGAGGAGCTGCATTTGAGTAATTTTAGTTGAAATTAACTTCGAATTTAGGGATTTTTGTACAGATGTTTGTCAAATTTTAAAAAATTTTGTTCAAACCAACTTCGATTTTTCTGGATTATGTAAAGTTTTTTTGATAGAGGAGCTGCATTTGAGTAATTTTAGTTGAAAATAACTTCGAATTTTTGGATTTTTGTACAGATTCTTGTCAAATTTTAAAAAATTTTGTTGAAACCAACTTCCATTTTTCTGGATTATGTAAAGTTTTTTTGATAGAGGAGCTGCATTTGAGTAATTTTAGTTGAAAATAACTTCGAATTTTTGGATTTTTGTACAGATTTTTGTCAAATTTTAAAAAATTTTGTTGAAACCAACTTCGATTTTTCTGGATTATGTAAAGTTTTTTTGATAGAGGAGCTGCATTTGAGTAATTTTAGTTGAAAATAACTTCGAATTTTTGGATTTTTGTACAGATTCTTGTCAAATTTTAAAAAATTTTGTTGAAACCAACTTCGATTTCTCTGGATTATGTTAGGTTTTTTTGATAGAGGAGCTGCATTTGAGTAATTTTAGTTGAAAATAACTTCGAATTTTTGGATTTTTGTACAGATTCTTGTCAAATTTTAAAAAATTTTGTGGAAACCAACTTCCATTTTTCTTGATTATGTTAGGTTTTTTTGATAGAGGAGCTGGATTTAAGTAATTTTAGTTGAAAATAACTTCGAATTTTTGGATTTTTGTACAGATTTCTGTCAAATTTAAAAAATTTTGATTAAACCTACTTCGATTTTTCTGGATTATGTAAAGTTTTTTTGATAGAGGAGCTGCATTTGAGTAATTTTAGTTGAAAATAACTTCGAATTTTTGGATTTTTGTACAGATTTTTGTCAAATTTTAAAAAATTTTGTTGAAACCAACTTCGATTTCTCTGGATTATGTTAGGTTTTTTTGATAGAGGAGCAGCTTTTGAGTAATTTTAGTTTGTAATTAACTTCGAATTTTTAGATTTTTCTACAGATATTTGTCAAATTTTAAAAAATTTTGTTGAAACCAACTTCGATTTTTCTGGATTATGTAAAGTTTTTTTGATAGAGGAGCTGCATTTGAGTAATTTTAGTTGAAAATAACTTCGAATTTCTGGATTTTTGTACAGATTTTGTCAAATTGTAAAATATTTTGTTGAAACAAACTTCGATTTTTCTGGATTATGTAAAGTTTTTTTGATAGAGGAGCTGCATTTGAGTAATTTTAGTTGAAAATAACTTCGAATTTCTGGATTTTTGTACAGATTTTGTCAAATTGTAAAATATTTTGTTGAAACAAACTTCGATTTTTCTGGATTATGTTAGGTTTTTTTGATAGAGGAGCGGCATTTGAGTAATTTTAGTTGAAATTAACTTCGAATTTTTGGATTTTTGTACAGATTTTGTCAAATTTTAAAAAATTTTGTTGAAACCAACTTCGATTTCTCTGGATTATGTTAGGTTTTTTTGATAGAGGAGCAGCTTTCGAGTAATTTTAGTTGAAATTAACTTCGAATTTTTAGATTTTTGTACAGATTTTTGTCAAATTTTAAAAAATTTTGTTGAAACCAACTTCGATTTTTCTGGATTATGTAAAGTTTTTTTGATAGAGGAGCTGCATTTGAGTAATTTTAGTTGAAAATAACTTCGAATTTTTGGATTTTTGTACAGATTCTTGTCAAATTTTAAAAAATTTTGTTGAAACCAACTTCGATTTCTCTGCATTACGTTACGTTTCTTTGGTAGCGGAGCTGCATTTGAGTAATTTTAGTTGAAATTAACTTCGAATTTTTGGATTTTTGTACAGATTTTTGTCAAATTTTAAAAAATTTTGTTGAAACCAACTTCGATTTTTCTGGATTATGTAAAGTTTTTTTGATAGAGGAGATGCATTTGAGTAATTTTAGTTGAAATTAACTTCGAATTTCTGGATTTTTGTACAGATTTTGTCAAATTGTAAAATATTTTGTTGAAACAAACTTCGATTTTTCTGGATTATGTTAGGTTTTTTTGATAGAGGAGCGGCATTTGAGTAATTTTAGTTGAAATTAACTTCGAATTTTTGGATTTTTGTACAGATTTTGTCAAATTTTAAAAAATTTTGTTGAAACCAACTTCGATTTTTCTGTATTATGTTAGGTTTTTTGGATAGAGGAGCTGCATTTGAGTAATTTTAGTTGAAATTAACTTCGAATTTTTGGATGTTTGTACAGATTTTTTTCAAATTATAAAAAATTTTGTTGAAACCAACTTCGATTTTTCTGGATTATGTTAGGTTTTTTGATAGAGGAGCTGCATTTGAGTAATTTTAGTTGAATTAACTTCGAATTTTTGAATTTTTGTACAGATTTTTGTCAAATTTTAAACAATTTTGTTGAAACCAACTTCGATTTTTCTGGAATATGTTAGGTTTTTTTGATAGAGGAGCTGCATTTCAGTAATTTTAGTTGAAATTATCTTCGAATTTTTGGATTTTTGTACAGATTTTTGTCAAATTTTAAAAAATTTTGTTGAAACCAACTTCGATTACTCTGGATTACGTTAGGTTTCTTTGGTAGCGGAGCTGCATTTGAGTAATTTTAGTTGAAATTAACTTCGAATTATTGGATTTTTGTACAGATTTTGTGAAATTTTAAAAAATTTTGTTGAAACCAACTTCAATTTTTCTGGATTATGTTAGGTTTTTTTGATAGAGGAGCTGCATTTGAGTAATTTTAGTTGAAATTATCTTCGAATTTTTGGATTTTTGTACAGATTTTTGTCAAATTTTAAAAAATTTTGTTGAAACCAACTTCGATTACTCTGGATTACGTTAGGTTTTCTTGATAGAGGAGCTGCATTTGAGTAATTTTAGTTGAAATTAAGTTCGAATTTTTGGATTTTTGTACAGATTTTTGTCAAATTTTAATAAATTTTGTTGAAACCAACTTCGATTTTTCTGGATTATGTTAGGTTTTTTTGATAGAGGAGCTGCATTTGAGTAATTTTAGTTGAAATTAACTTCGAATTTTTGGATTTTTGTACAGATTTTTGTCAAATTTTAAAATGTTTTGTTGAAACAAACTTCGATTTTTCTGGATTATGTTAGGTTTTTTGGATAGAGGAGCTGCATTTGAGTAATTTTAGTTGTAATTAACTTCGAATTTTTGGATTTTTGTGCAGATTTTTGTCAAATTTTAAAAAATTTTGTTGAAACCAACTTCGATTACTCTGGATTACGTTACGTTTCTTTGGTAGCGGAGCTGCATTTGAGTAATTTTAGTTGAAATTAACTTCGAATTTTTGGATTTTTGTACAGATTTTGTCAAATTTTAAAAAATTTTGTTGAAACCAAATTCGATTTCTCTGGATTATGTTAGGTTTTTTTGATAGAGGAGCAGCTTTTGAGTAATTTTAGTTTGTAATTAACTTCGAATTTTTAGATTTTTCTACAGATATTTGTCAAATTTTAAAAAATTTTGTTGAAACCAACTTCGATTTTTCTGGATTATGTAAAGTTTTTTTGATAGAGGAGCTGCATTTGAGTAATTTTAGTTGAAAATAACTTCGAATTTCTGGATTTTTGTACAGATTTTGTCAAATTGTAAAATATTTTGTTGAAACAAACTTCGATTTTTCTGGATTATGTAAAGTTTTTTTGATAGAGGAGCTGCATTTGAGTAATTTTAGTTGAAAATAACTTCGAATTTCTGGATTTTTGTACAGATTTTGTCAAATTGTAAAATATTTTGTTGAAACAAACTTCGATTTTTCTGGATTATGTTAGGTTTTTTTGATAGAGGAGCGGCATTTGAGTAATTTTAGTTGAAATTAACTTCGAATTTTTGGATTTTTGTACAGATTTTGTCAAATTTTAAAAAATTTTGTTGAAACCAACTTCGATTTCTCTGGATTATGTTAGGTTTTTTTGATAGAGGAGCAGCTTTCGAGTAATTTTAGTTGAAATTAACTTCGAATTTTTAGATTTTTGTACAGATTTTTGTCAAATTTTAAAAAATTTTGTTGAAACCAACTTCGATTTTTCTGGATTATGTAAAGTTTTTTTGATAGAGGAGCTGCATTTGAGTAATTTTAGTTGAAAATAACTTCGAATTTTTGGATTTTTGTACAGATTCTTGTCAAATTTTAAAAAATTTTGTTGAAACCAACTTCGATTTCTCTGCATTACGTTACGTTTCTTTGGTAGCGGAGCTGCATTTGAGTAATTTTAGTTGAAATTAACTTCGAATTTTTGGATTTTTGTACAGATTTTTGTCAAATTTTAAAAAATTTTGTTGAAACCAACTTCGATTTTTCTGGATTATGTAAAGTTTTTTTGATAGAGGAGATGCATTTGAGTAATTTTAGTTGAAATTAACTTCGAATTTCTGGATTTTTGTACAGATTTTGTCAAATTGTAAAATATTTTGTTGAAACAAACTTCGATTTTTCTGGATTATGTTAGGTTTTTTTGATAGAGGAGCGGCATTTGAGTAATTTTAGTTGAAATTAACTTCGAATTTTTGGATTTTTGTACAGATTTTGTCAAATTTTAAAAAATTTTGTTGAAACCAACTTCGATTTTTCTGTATTATGTTAGGTTTTTTGGATAGAGGAGCTGCATTTGAGTAATTTTAGTTGAAATTAACTTCGAATTTTTGGATGTTTGTACAGATTTTTTTCAAATTATAAAAAATTTTGTTGAAACCAACTTCGATTTTTCTGGATTATGTTAGGTTTTTTGATAGAGGAGCTGCATTTGAGTAATTTTAGTTGAATTAACTTCGAATTTTTGAATTTTTGTACAGATTTTTGTCAAATTTTAAACAATTTTGTTGAAACCAACTTCGATTTTTCTGGAATATGTTAGGTTTTTTTGATAGAGGAGCTGCATTTCAGTAATTTTAGTTGAAATTATCTTCGAATTTTTGGATTTTTGTACAGATTTTTGTCAAATTTTAAAAAATTTTGTTGAAACCAACTTCGATTACTCTGGATTACGTTAGGTTTCTTTGGTAGCGGAGCTGCATTTGAGTAATTTTAGTTGAAATTAACTTCGAATTATTGGATTTTTGTACAGATTTTGTGAAATTTTAAAAAATTTTGTTGAAACCAACTTCAATTTTTCTGGATTATGTTAGGTTTTTTTGATAGAGGAGCTGCATTTGAGTAATTTTAGTTGAAATTATCTTCGAATTTTTGGATTTTTGTACAGATTTTTGTCAAATTTTAAAAAATTTTGTTGAAACCAACTTCGATTACTCTGGATTACGTTAGGTTTTCTTGATAGAGGAGCTGCATTTGAGTAATTTTAGTTGAAATTAAGTTCGAATTTTTGGATTTTTGTACAGATTTTTGTCAAATTTTAATAAATTTTGTTGAAACCAACTTCGATTTTTCTGGATTATGTTAGGTTTTTTTGATAGAGGAGCTGCATTTGAGTAATTTTAGTTGAAATTAACTTCGAATTTTTGGATTTTTGTACAGATTTTTGTCAAATTTTAAAATGTTTTGTTGAAACAAACTTCGATTTTTCTGGATTATGTTAGGTTTTTTGGATAGAGGAGCTGCATTTGAGTAATTTTAGTTGTAATTAACTTCGAATTTTTGGATTTTTGTGCAGATTTTTGTCAAATTTTAAAAAATTTTGTTGAAACCAACTTCGATTACTCTGGATTACGTTACGTTTCTTTGGTAGCGGAGCTGCATTTGAGTAATTTTAGTTGAAATTAACTTCGAATTTTTGGATTTTTGTACAGATTTTGTCAAATTTTAAAAAATTTTGTTGAAACCAAATTCGATTTTTCTGGATTATGTTAGGTTTTTGGATAGAGGAGCTGCATTTGAGTAATTTTAGTTGTAATTAACTTCGAATTTTTGGATTTTTGTGCAGATTTTTGTCAAATTTTAAAAAATTTTGTTGAAACCAACTTCGATTTTTCTGGATTATGTAAAGTTTTTTTGATAGAGGAGCTGCATTTGAGTAATTTTAGTTGAAAATAACTTCGAATTTTTGGATTTTTGTACAGATTTTTGTCAAATTTTAAAAAATTTTGTTGAAATCAACTTCGATTTTTCTGGAATATGTTAGGTTTTTTTGATAGAGGAGCTGCATTTGAGTAATTTTAGTTGAAATTATCTTCGAATTTTTGGATTTTTGTACAGATTTTTGTCAAATTTTAAAAAATTTTGTTGAAACCAACTTCGATTACTCTGGATTACGTTAGGTTTTCTTGATAGAGGAGCTGCATTTGAGTAATTTTAGTTGAAATTAACTTCGAATTTTTGGATTTTTGTACAGATTTTTGTCAAATTTTAAAATGTTTTGTTGAAACAAAGTTCGATTTTTCTGGATTATGTTAGGTTTTTTTGATAGAGGAGCGGCATTTGAGTAATTTTAGTTGAAATTAACTTCGAATTTTTGGATTTTTGTACAGATTTTGTCAAATTTTAAAAAATTTTGTTGAAACCAACTTCGATTTTTCTGGATTATGTTAGGTTTTTTGGATAGAGGAGCTGCATTTGAGTAATTCTGGTTGAAATTAACTTCGAATTTTTGGATTTTTGTACAGATTTTTGTCAAATTTTTAAAAATTTTGTTGAAACCAACTTCGATTTTTCTGGATTATGTTAGGTTTTTTTGGTAGCGTCGCTGCATTTGAGTAATTTTAGTTGAAAATAACTTCGAATTTTTTGATTTTTGTACAGATTTTTGTCAAATTTTAAAAAATTTTGTTGAAATCAACTTCGATTTTTCTGGAATATGTTAGGTTTTTTGATAGAGGAGCTGCATTTGAGTAATTTTAGTTGAAATTAACTTCGAATTTTTGGATTTTTGTACAGATTTTTGTCAAATTTTAAAATGTTTTGTTGAAACAAACTTCGATTTTTCTGGATTATGTTAGGTTTTTTGGATAGAGGAGCTGCATTTGACTAATTTTAGTTGTAATTAACTTCGAATTTTTGGATTTTTGTGCAGATTTTTGTCAAATTTTAAAAAATTTTGTTGAAACCAACTTCGATTACTCTGGATTACGTTAGGTTTTTTTGATAGAGGAGCTGCATTTCAGTAATTTTAGTTGAAATTATCTTCGAATTTTTGGATTTTTGTACAGATTTTTGTCAAATTTTAAAAAATTTTGTTGAAACCAACTTCGATTACTCTGGATTACGTTAGGTTTCTTTGGTAGCGGAGCTGCATTTGAGTAATTTTAGTTGAAATTAACTTCGAATTATTGGATTTTTGTACAGATTTTGTGAAATTTTAAAAAATTTTGTTGAAACCAACTTCGATTTTTCTGGATTATGTTAGGTTTTTTTGATAGAGGAGCTGCATTTGAGTAATTTTAGTTGAAATTATCTTCGAATTTTTGGATTTTTGTACAGATTTTTGTCAAATTTTAAAAAATTTTGTTGAAACCAACTTCGATTACTCTGGATTACGTTAGGTTTTCTTGATAGAGGAGCTGCATTTGAGTAATTTTAGTTGAAATTAAGTTCGAATTTTTGGATTTTTGTACAGATTTTTGTCAAATTTTAATAAATTTTGTTGAAACCAACTTCGATTTTTCTGGATTATGTTAGGTTTTTTTGATAGAGGAGCTGCATTTGAGTAATTTTAGTTGAAATTAACTTCGAATTTTTGGATTTTTGTACAGATTTTTGTCAAATTTTAAAATGTTTTGTTGAAACAAACTTCGATTTTTCTGGATTATGTTAGGTTTTTTGGATAGAGGAGCTGCATTTGAGTAATTTTAGTTGTAATTAACTTCGAATTTTTGGATTTTTGTGCAGATTTTTGTCAAATTTTAAAAAATTTTGTTGAAACCAACTTCGATTTTTCTGGAGTATGTAAAGTTTTTTTGACAGAGGAGCTGCATTTGAGTAATTCTAGTTGAAATTAACTTCGAATTTTTGGATTTTTGTACTGATTTTTGTCAAATTTTAAAATATTTTGTTGAAACCAACTTCGATTTTTCTGGATTATGTTAGGTTTTTTTGATAGAGGAGCTGCATTTGAGTAATTCTACTTGAAATTAACTTCGAATTTTTGGATTTTTGTACAGATTTTGTCAAATTTTAAAAAATTTTGTTGAAACCAACTTCGATTTTTCTGAATTATGTTAGATTTTTTGGATAGAGGAGCTGCATTTGAGTAACTTTAGTTGAAATTAACTTCGAATTTTTGGATTTTTGTACAGATTTTGTCAAATTTTAAAAAATTTTGTTGAAACCAACTTCGATTACTCTGGATTACGTTACGTTTCTTTGGTAGCGGAGCTGCATTTGAGTAATTTTAGTTGAAATTAACTTCGAATTTTTGGATTTTTGTACAGATTTTGTCAAATTTTAAAAAATTTTGTTGAAACCAAATTCGATTTTTCTGGATTATGTTAGGTTTTTGGATAGAGGAGCTGCATTTGAGTAATTTTAGTTGTAATTAACTTCGAATTTTTGGATTTTTGTGCAGATTTTTGTCAAATTTTAAAAAATTTTGTTGAAACCAACTTCGATTTTTCTGGATTATGTAAAGTTTTTTTGATAGAGGAGCTGCATTTGAGTAATTTTAGTTGAAAATAACTTCGAATTTTTGGATTTTTGTACAGATTTTTGTCAAATTTTAAAAAATTTTGTTGAAATCAACTTCGATTTTTCTGGAATATGTTAGATTTTTTTGATAGAGGAGCTGCATTTGAGTAATTTTAGTTGAAATTATCTTCGAATTTTTGGATTTTTGTACAGATTTTTGTCAAATTTTAAAAAATTTTGTTGAAACCAACTTCGATTACTCTGGATTACGTTAGGTTTTCTTGATAGAGGAGCTGCATTTGAGTAATTTTAGTTGAAATTAACTTCGAATTTTTGGATTTTTGTACAGATTTTTGTCAAATTTTAAAATGTTTTGTTGAAACAAACTTCGATTTTTCTGGATTATGTTAGGTTTTTTTGATAGAGGAGCGGCATTTGAGTAATTTTAGTTGAAATTAACTTCGAATTTTTGGATTTTTGTACAGATTTTGTCAAATTTTAAAAAATTTTGTTGAAACCAACTTCGATTTTTCTGGATTATGTTAGGTTTTTTGGATAGAGGAGCTGCATTTGAGTAATTCTGGTTGAAATTAACTTCGAATTTTTGGATTTTTGTACAGATTTTTGTCAAATTTTTAAAAATTTTGTTGAAACCAACTTCGATTTTTCTGGATTATGTTAGGTTTTTTTGGTAGCGTCGCTGCATTTGAGTAATTTTAGTTGAAAATAACTTCGAATTTTTTGATTTTTGTACAGATTTTTGTCAAATTTTAAAAAATTTTGTTGAAATCAACTTCGATTTTTCTGGAATATGTTAGGTTTTTTGATAGAGGAGCTGCATTTGAGTAATTTTAGTTGAAAATAACTTCGAATTTTTGGATTTTTGTACAGATTTTTGTCAAATTTTAAAAAATTTTGTTGAAACCAACTTCGATTTTTCTGGAATATGTTAGGTTTTTTTGATAGAGGAACTGCATTTGTGTAATTCTAGTTGAAATTAACTTCGAATTTTTGGATTTTTGTACAGATTTTTGTCAAATTTTAAAAAATTTTGTTGAAACCAACTTCGTTTTTTCGGGATTATGTTAGGTTTTTTTGATAGAGGAGCTGCATTTGAGTAATTTTAGTTGAAATTAACTTCGAATTTTGGGATTTTTGTACAGATGTTTGTCAAATTTTAAAAAATTTTGTTCAAACCAACTTCGATTTTTCTGGATTATGTAAAGTTTTTTTGATAGAGGAGCTGCATTTGAGTAATTTTAGTTGAAAATAACTTCGAATTTTTGGATTTTTGTACAGATTTTTGTCAAATTTTAAAAAATTTTGTTGAAACCGACTTCGATTTTTCTGGAATATGTTAGGTTTTTTTGATAGAGGAGCTGCATTTGAGTAATTCTAGTTGAAATTAACTTCGAATTTTTGGGTTTTTGTACAGATTTTGTCAAATTTTAAAAAATTTTGTTGAAACCAACTTCGATTTTTCTGGATTATGTTAGGTTTTTTGGATAGAGGAGCTGCATTTGAGTAATTTTAGTTGTAATTAACTTCGAATTTTTGGATTTTTGTGCAGATTTTTGTCAAATTTTAAAAAATTTTGTTGAAACCAACTTCGATTACTCTGGATTACGTTAGGTTTTTTTGATAGAGGAGCTGCATTTCAGTAATTTTAGTTGAAATTATCTTCGAATTTTTGGATTTTTGTACAGATTTTTGTCAAATTTTAAAAAATTTTGTTGAAACCAACTTCGATTACTCTGGATTACGTTAGGTTTCTTTGGTAGCGGAGCTGCATTTGAGTAATTTTAGTTGAAATTAACTTCGAATTATTGGATTTTTGTACAGATTTTGTGAAATTTTAAAAAATTTTGTTGAAACCAACTTCGATTTTTCTGGATTATGTTAGGTTTTTTTGATAGAGGAGCTGCATTTGAGTAATTTTAGTTGAAATTATCTTCGAATTTTTGGATTTTTGTACAGATTTTTGTCAAATTTTAAAAAATTTTGTTGAAACCAACTTCGATTACTCTGGATTACGTTAGGTTTTCTTGATAGAGGAGCTGCATTTGAGTAATTTTAGTTGAAATTAAGTTCGAATTTTTGGATTTTTGTACAGATTTTTGTCAAATTTTAATAAATTTTGTTGAAACCAACTTCGATTTTTCTGGATTATGTTAGGTTTTTTTGATAGAGGAGCTGCATTTGAGTAATTTTAGTTGAAATTAACTTCGAATTTTTGGATTTTTGTACAGATTTTTGTCAAATTTTAAAATGTTTTGTTGAAACAAACTTCGATTTTTCTGGATTATGTTAGGTTTTTTGGATAGAGGAGCTGCATTTGAGTAATTTTAGTTGTAATTAACTTCGAATTTTTGGATTTTTGTGCAGATTTTTGTCAAATTTTAAAAAATTTTGTTGAAACCAACTTCGATTTTTCTGGAGTATGTAAAGTTTTTTTGATAGAGGAGCTGCATTTGAGTAATTCTAGTTGAAATTAACTTCGAATTTTTGGATTTTTGTACTGATTTTTGTCAAATTTTAAAATATTTTGTTGAAACCAACTTCGATTTTTCTGGATTATGTTAGGTTTTTTTGATAGAGGAGCTGCATTTGAGTAATTCTACTTGAAATTAACTTCGAATTTTTGGATTTTTGTACAGATTTTGTCAAATTTTAAAAAATTTTGTTGAAACCAACTTCGATTTTTCTGAATTATGTTAGATTTTTTGGATAGAGGAGCTGCATTTGAGTAACTTTAGTTGAAATTAACTTCGAATTTTTGGATTTTTGTACAGATTTTGTCAAATTTTAAAAAATTTTGTTGAAACCAACTTCGATTACTCTGGATTACGTTACGTTTCTTTGGTAGCGGAGCTGCATTTGAGTAATTTTAGTTGAAATTAACTTCGAATTTTTGGATTTTTGTACAGATTTTGTCAAATTTTAAAAAATTTTGTTGAAACCAAATGCGATTTTTCTGGATTATGTTAGGTTTTTGGATAGAGGAGCTGCATTTGAGTAATTTTAGTTGTAATTAACTTCGAATTTTTGGATTTTTGTGCAGATTTTTGTCAAATTTTAAAAAATTTTGTTGAAACCAACTTCGATTTTTCTGGATTATGTAAAGTTTTTTTGATAGAGGAGCTGCATTTGAGTAATTTTAGTTGAAAATAACTTCGAATTTTTGGATTTTTGTACAGATTTTTGTCAAATTTTAAAAAATTTTGTTGAAATCAACTTCGATTTTTCTGGAATATGTTAGATTTTTTTGATAGAGGAGCTGCATTTGAGTAATTTTAGTTGAAATTATCTTCGAATTTTTGGATTTTTGTACAGATTTTTGTCAAATTTTAAAAAATTTTGTTGAAACCAACTTCGATTACTCTGGATTACGTTAGGTTTTCTTGATAGAGGAGCTGCATTTGAGTAATTTTAGTTGAAATTAACTTCGAATTTTTGGATTTTTGTACAGATTTTTGTCAAATTTTAAAATGTTTTGTTGAAACAAACTTCGATTTTTCTGGATTATGTTAGGTTTTTTTGATAGAGGAGCGGCATTTGAGTAATTTTAGTTGAAATTAACTTCGAATTTTTGGATTTTTGTACAGATTTTGTCAAATTTTAAAAAATTTTGTTGAAACCAACTTCGATTTTTCTGGATTATGTTAGGTTTTTTGGATAGAGGAGCTGCATTTGAGTAATTCTGGTTGAAATTAACTTCGAATTTTTGGATTTTTGTACAGATTTTTGTCAAATTTTTAAAAATTTTGTTGAAACCAACTTCGATTTTTCTGGATTATGTTAGGTTTTTTTGGTAGCGTCGCTGCATTTGAGTAATTTTAGTTGAAAATAACTTCGAATTTTTTGATTTTTGTACAGATTTTTGTCAAATTTTAAAAAATTTTGTTGAAATCAACTTCGATTTTTCTGGAATATGTTAGGTTTTTTGATAGAGGAGCTGCATTTGAGTAATTTTAGTTGAAAATAACTTCGAATTTTTGGATTTTTGTACAGATTTTTGTCAAATTTTAAAAAATTTTGTTGAAACCGACTTCGATTTTTCTGGAATATGTTAGGTTTTTTTGATAGAGGAGCTGCATTTGAGTAATTCTAGTTGAAATTAACTTCGAATTTTTGGATTTTTGTACAGATTTTTGTCAAATTTTAATAAATTTTGTTGAAACCAACTTCGATTTTTCTGGATTATGTTAGGTTTTTTTGATAGAGGAGCTGCATTTGAGTAATTTTAGTTGAAATTAACTTCGAATTTTTGGATTTTTGTACAGATTTTTGTCAAATTTTAAAATGTTTTGTTGAAACAAACTTCGATTTTTCTGGATTATGTTAGGTTTTTTGGATAGAGGAGCTGCATTTGAGTAATTTTAGTTGTAATTAACTTCGAATTTTTGGATTTTTGTGCAGATTTTTGTCAAATTTTAAAAAATTTTGTTGAAACCAACTTCGATTTTTCTGGAGTATGTAAAGTTTTTTTGATAGAGGAGCTGCATTTGAGTAATTCTAGTTGAAATTAACTTCGAATTTTTGGATTTTTGTACTGATTTTTGTCAAATTTTAAAATATTTTGTTGAAACCAACTTCGATTTTTCTGGATTATGTTAGGTTTTTTTGATAGAGGAGCTGCATTTGAGTAATTCTACTTGAAATTAACTTCGAATTTTTGGATTTTTGTACAGATTTTGTCAAATTTTAAAAAATTTTGTTGAAACCAACTTCGATTTTTCTGAATTATGTTAGATTTTTTGGATAGAGGAGCTGCATTTGAGTAACTTTAGTTGAAATTAACTTCGAATTTTTGGATTTTTGTACAGATTTTGTCAAATTTTAAAAAATTTTGTTGAAACCAACTTCGATTACTCTGGATTACGTTACGTTTCTTTGGTAGCGGAGCTGCATTTGAGTAATTTTAGTTGAAATTAACTTCGAATTTTTGGATTTTTGTACAGATTTTGTCAAATTTTAAAAAATTTTGTTGAAACCAAATGCGATTTTTCTGGATTATGTTAGGTTTTTGGATAGAGGAGCTGCATTTGAGTAATTTTAGTTGTAATTAACTTCGAATTTTTGGATTTTTGTGCAGATTTTTGTCAAATTTTAAAAAATTTTGTTGAAACCAACTTCGATTTTTCTGGATTATGTAAAGTTTTTTTGATAGAGGAGCTGCATTTGAGTAATTTTAGTTGAAAATAACTTCGAATTTTTGGATTTTTGTACAGATTTTTGTCAAATTTTAAAAAATTTTGTTGAAATCAACTTCGATTTTTCTGGAATATGTTAGATTTTTTTGATAGAGGAGCTGCATTTGAGTAATTTTAGTTGAAATTATCTTCGAATTTTTGGATTTTTGTACAGATTTTTGTCAAATTTTAAAAAATTTTGTTGAAACCAACTTCGATTACTCTGGATTACGTTAGGTTTTCTTGATAGAGGAGCTGCATTTGAGTAATTTTAGTTGAAATTAACTTCGAATTTTTGGATTTTTGTACAGATTTTTGTCAAATTTTAAAATGTTTTGTTGAAACAAACTTCGATTTTTCTGGATTATGTTAGGTTTTTTTGATAGAGGAGCGGCATTTGAGTAATTTTAGTTGAAATTAACTTCGAATTTTTGGATTTTTGTACAGATTTTGTCAAATTTTAAAAAATTTTGTTGAAACCAACTTCGATTTTTCTGGATTATGTTAGGTTTTTTGGATAGAGGAGCTGCATTTGAGTAATTCTGGTTGAAATTAACTTCGAATTTTTGGATTTTTGTACAGATTTTTGTCAAATTTTTAAAAATTTTGTTGAAACCAACTTCGATTTTTCTGGATTATGTTAGGTTTTTTTGGTAGCGTCGCTGCATTTGAGTAATTTTAGTTGAAAATAACTTCGAATTTTTTGATTTTTGTACAGATTTTTGTCAAATTTTAAAAAATTTTGTTGAAATCAACTTCGATTTTTCTGGAATATG
Organism: Andrena trimmerana; assembly: GCA_951215215.1. Taxonomy (NCBI): domain Eukaryota; kingdom Metazoa; phylum Arthropoda; class Insecta; order Hymenoptera; family Andrenidae; genus Andrena; species Andrena trimmerana. Next base: position 30,388 of record CATNUO010000057.1, on the reverse strand, counting down.
TTAGGTTTTTTGATAGAGGAGCTGCATTTGAGTAATTTTAGTTGAAAATAACTTCGAATTTTTGGATTTTTGTACAGATTTTTGTCAAATTTTAAAAAATTTTGTTGAAACCAACTTCGATTTTTCTGGAATATGTTAGGTTTTTTTGATAGAGGAACTGCATTTGTGTAATTCTAGTTGAAATTAACTTCGAATTTTTGGATTTTTGTACAGATTTTTGTCAAATTTTAAAAAATTTTGTTGAAACCAACTTCGTTTTTTCGGGATTATGTTAGGTTTTTTTGATAGAGGAGCTGCATTTGAGTAATTTTAGTTGAAATTAACTTCGAATTTTGGGATTTTTGTACAGATGTTTGTCAAATTTTAAAAAATTTTGTTCAAACCAACTTCGATTTTTCTGGATTATGTAAAGTTTTTTTGATAGAGGAGCTGCATTTGAGTAATTTTAGTTGAAAATAACTTCGAATTTTTGGATTTTTGTACAGATTTTTGTCAAATTTTAAAAAATTTTGTTGAAACCAACTTCGATTTTTCTGGAATATGTTAGGTTTTTTTGATAGAGGAGCTGCATTTGAGTAATTCTGGTTGAAATTAACTTCGAATATTTGGATTTTTGTACAGATTCTTGTCAAATTTTAAAAAATTTTGTTGAAACCAACTTCGATTTTTCTGGATTATGTAAAGTTTTTTTGATAGAGGAGCTGCATTTGAGTAATTTTAGTTGAAAATAACTTCGAATTTTTGGATTTTTGTACAGATTTTTTTCTAATTATAAAAAATTTTGTTGAAACCAACTTCGATTTTTCTGGATTATGTTAGGTTTTTTTATAGAGGAGCTGCATTTGAGTAATTTTAGTTGAAATTATCTTCGAATTTTTGGATTTTTGTACAGATTTTTGTCAAATTTTAAAAAATTTTGTTGAAACCAACTTCGATTACTCTGGATTACGTTAGGTTTTCTTGATAGAGGAGCTGCATTTGAGTAATTTTAGTTGAAATTAACTTCGAATTTTTGGATTTTTGTACAGATTTTTGTCAAATTTTAAAATGTTTTGTTGAAACAAACTTCGATTTTTCTGGATTATGTTAGGTTTTTTTGATAGAGGAGCGGCATTTGAGTAATTTTAGTTGAAATTAACTTCGAATTTTTGGATTTTTGTACAGATTTTGTCAAATTTTAAAAAATTTTGTTGAAACCAACTTCGATTTTTCTGGATTATGTTAGGTTTTTTGGATAGAGGAGCTGCATTTGAGTAATTCTGGTTGAAATTAACTTCGAATTTTTGGATTTTTGTACAGATTTTTGTCAAATTTTTAAAAATTTTGTTGAAACCAACTTCGATTTTTCTGGATTATGTTAGGTTTTTTTGGTAGCGTCGCTGCATTTGAGTAATTTTAGTTGAAAATAACTTCGAATTTTTTGATTTTTGTACAGATTTTTGTCAAATTTTAAAAAATTTTGTTGAAATCAACTTCGATTTTTCTGGAATATGTTAGGTTTTTTGATAGAGGAGCTGCATTTGAGTAATTTTAGTTGAAAATAACTTCGAATTTTTGGATTCTTGTACAGATTTTTGTCAAATTTTAAAAAATTTTGTTGAAACCAACTTCGATTTTTCTGGAATATGTTAGGTTTTTTTGATAGAGGAACTGCATTTGTGTAATTCTAGTTGAAATTAACTTCGAATTTTTGGATTTTTGTACAGATTTTTGTCAAATTTTAAAAAATTTTGTTGAAACCAACTTCGTTTTTTCTGGATTATGTTAGGTTTTTTTGATAGAGGAGCTGCATTTGAGTAATTTTAGTTGAAATTAACTTCGAATTTTGGGATTTTTGTACAGATGTTTGTCAAATTTTAAAAAATTTTGTTCAAACCAACTTCGATTTTTCTGGATTATGTAAAGTTTTTTTGATAGAGGAGCTGCATTTGAGTAATTTTAGTTGAAAATAACTTCGAATTTTTGGATTTTTGTACAGATTTTTGTCAAATTTTAAAAAATTTTGTTGAAACCAACTTCGATTTTTCTGGAATATGTTAGGGTTTTTTGATAGAGGAGCTGCATTTGAGTAATTCTGGTTGAAATTAACTTCGAATATTTGGATTTTTGTACAGATTCTTGTCAAATTTTAAAAAATTTTGTTGAAACCAACTTCGATTTTTCTGGATTATGTAAAGTTTTTTTGATAGAGGAGCTGCATTTGAGTAATTTTAGTTGAAAATAACTTCGAATTTTTGGATTTTTGTACAGATTTTTGTCAAATTTTAAAAAATTTTGTTGAAATCATCTTCGATTTTTCTGGAATATGTTAGGTTTTTTTGATAGAGGAGCTGCATTTGAGTAATTTTAGTTGAAATTATCTTCGAATTTTTGGATTTTTGTACAGATTTTTGTCAAATTTTAAAAAATTTTGTTGAAACCAACTTCGATTACTCTGGATTACGTTAGGTTTTCTTGATAGAGGAGCTGCATTTGAGTAATTTTAGTTGAAATTAACTTCGAATTTTTGGATTTTTGTACAGATTTTTGTCAAATTTTAAAATGTTTTGTTGAAACAAACTTCGATTTTTCTGGATTATGTTAGGTTTTTTGATAGAGGAGCGGCATTTGAGTAATTTTAGTTGAAATTAACTTCGAATTTTTGGATTTTTGTACAGATTTTGTCAAATTTTAAAAAATTTTGTTGAAACCAACTTCGATTTTTCTGGATTATGTTAGGTTTTTTGGATAGAGGAGCTGCATTTGAGTAATTCTGGTTGAAATTAACTTCGAATTTTTGGATTTTTGTACAGATTTTTGTCAAATTTTTAAAAATTTTGTTGAAACCAACTTCGATTTTTCTGGATTATGTTAGGTTTTTTTGGTAGCGTCGCTGCATTTGAGTAATTTTAGTTGAAAATAACTTCGAATTTTTTGATTTTTGTACAGATTTTTGTCAAATTTTAAAAAATTTTGTTGAAATCAACTTCGATTTTTCTGGAATATGTTAGGTTTTTTGATAGAGGAGCTGCATTTGAGTAATTTTAGTTGAAAATAACTTCGAATTTTTGGATTTTTGTACAGATTTTTGTCAAATTTTAAAAAATTTTGTTGAAACCAACTTCGATTTTTCTGGAATATGTTAGGTTTTTTTGATAGAGGAGCTGCATTTGAGTAATTCTGGTTGAAATTAACTTCGAATATTTGGATTTTTGTACAGATTCTTGTCAAATTTTAAAAAATTTTGTTGAAACCAACTTCGATTTTTCTGGATTATGTAAAGTTTTTTTGATAGAGGAGCTGCATTTGAGTAATTTTAGTTGAAAATAACTTCGAATTTTTGGATTTTTGTACAGATTTTTTTCTAATTATAAAAAATTTTGTTGAAACCAACTTCGATTTTTCTGGATTATGTTAGGTTTTTTGGATAGAGGAGCTGCATTTGAGTAATTCTGGTTGAAATTAACTTCGAATTTTTGGATTTTTGTACAGATTTTTGTCAAATTTTTAAAAATTTTGTTGAAACCAACTTCGATTTTTCTGGATTATGTTAGGTTTTCTTGATAGAGGAGCTGCATTTGAGTAATTTTAGTTGAAATTAACTTCGAATTTTTGGATTTTTGTACAGATTTTTGTCAAATTTTAAAATGTTTTGTTGAAATCAACTTCGATTTTTCTGGAATATGTTAGGTTTTTTGATAGAGGAGCTGCATTTGAGTAATTTTAGTTGAAAATAACTTCGAATTTTTGGATTCTTGTACAGATTTTTGTCAAATTTTAAAAAATTTTGTTGAAACCAACTTCGATTTTTCTGGAATATGTTAGGTTTTTTTGATAGAGGAACTGCATTTGTGTAATTCTAGTTGAAATTAACTTCGAATTTTTGGATTTTTGTACAGATTTTTGTCAAATTTTAAAAAATTTTGTTGAAACCAACTTCGTTTTTTCTGGATTATGTTAGGTTTTTTTGATAGAGGAGCTGCATTTGAGTAATTTTAGTTGAAATTAACTTCGAATTTTGGGATTTTTGTACAGATGTTTGTCAAATTTTAAAAAATTTTGTTCAAACCAACTTCGATTTTTCTGGATTATGTAAAGTTTTTTTGATAGAGGAGCTGCATTTGAGTAATTTTAGTTGAAAATAACTTCGAATTTTTGGATTTTTGTACAGATTTTTGTCAAATTTTTAAAAATTTTGTTGAAACCAACTTCGATTTTTCTGGATTATGTTAGGTTTTTTTGGTAGCGTCGCTGCATTTGAGTAATTTTAGTTGAAAATAACTTCGAATTTTTTGATTTTTGTACAGATTTTTGTCAAATTTTAAAAAATTTTGTTGAAATCAACTTCGATTTTTCTGGAATATGTTAGGTTTTTTGATAGAGGAGCTGCATTTGAGTAATTTTAGTTGAAAATAACTTCGAATTTTTGGATTCTTGTACAGATTTTTGTCAAATTTTAAAAAATTTTGTTGAAACCAACTTCGTTTTTTCTGGATTATGTTAGGTTTTTTTGATAGAGGAGCTGCATTTGAGTAATTTTAGTTGAAATTAACTTCGAATTTTGGGATTTTTGTACAGATGTTTGTCAAATTTTAAAAAATTTTGTTCAAACCAACTTCGATTTTTCTGGATTATGTAAAGTTTTTTTGATAGAGGAGCTGCATTTGAGTAATTTTAGTTGAAAATAACTTCGAATTTTTGGATTTTTGTACAGATTTTTGTCAAATTTTAAAAAATTTTGTTGAAACCAACATCGATTTTTCTGGAATACGTTAGGTTTTTTTGATAGAGGAGCTGCATTTGAGTAATTCTGGTTGAAATTAACTTCGAATATTTGGATTTTTGTACAGATTCTTGTCAAATTTTAAAAAATTTTGTTGAAACCAACTTCGATTTTTCTGGATTATGTAAAGTTTTTTTGATAGAGGAGCTGCATTTGAGTAATTTTAGTTGAAAATAACTTCGAATTTTTGGATTTTTGTACAGATTTTTTTCTAATTATAAAAAATTTTGTTGAAACCAACTTCGATTTTTCTGGATTATGTTAGGTTTTTTTATAGAGGAGCTGCATTTGAGTAATTTTAGTTGAAATTAACTTCGAATTTTTGGATTTTTGTACAGATTTTTGTCAAATTTTAAAATATTTTGTTGAAACCAACTTCGATTTTTCTGGATTATGTTAGGTTTTTTTGATAGAGGAGCTGCATTTGAGTAATTTTAGTTGAAAATAACTTCAAATTTTTGGATTTTTGTCAAATTTTAAAAAATTTTGTTGAAACCGACTTCGATTTTTCTGGAATATGTTAGGTTTTTTTGATAGAGGAGCTGCATTTGAGTAATTCTAGTTGAAATTAACTTCGAATTTTTGGGTTTTTGTACAGATTTTGTCAAATTTTAAAAAATTTTGTTGAAACCAACTTCGATTTTTCTGGATTATGTTAGGTTTTTTGGATAGAGGAGCTGCATTTGAGTAATTTTAGTTGTAATTAACTTCGAATTTTTGGATTTTTGTGCAGATTTTTGTCAAATTTTAAAAAATTTTGTTGAAACCAACTTCGATTTTTCTGGATTCTGTTAGGTTTTTTTGATAGAGGAGCTGCATTTGAGTAATTCTACTTGAAATTAACTTCGAATTTTTGGATTTTTGTACAGATTTTGTCAAATTTTAAAAAATTTTGTTGAAACCAACTTCGATTTTTCTGAATTATGTTAGATTTTTTGGATAGAGGAGCTGCATTTGAGTAATTTTAGTTGAAATTAACTTCGAATTTTTGGATTTTTTTACAGATTTTGTCAAATTTTAAAAAATTTTGTTGAAACCAACTTCGATTACTCTGGATTACGTTACGTTTCTTTGGTAGCGGAGCTGCATTTGAGTAATTTTAGTTGAAATTAACTTCGAATTTTTGGATTTTTGTACAGATTTTTGTCAAATTTTAAAAAATTTTGTTGAAACCAACTTCGATTTTTCTGGATTATGTAAAGTTTTTTTGATAGAGGAGATGCATTTGAGTAATTTTAGTTGAAAATAACTTCGAATTTTTGGATTTTTGTACAGATTTTTGTCAAATTTTAAAAAATTTTGTTGAAATCAACTTCGATTTTTCTGGAATATGTTAGGTTTTTTTGATAGAGGAGCTGCATTTGAGTAATTTTAGTTGAAATTAACTTCGAATTTAGGGATTTTTGTACAGATGTTTGTCAAATTTTAAAAAATTTTGTTCAAACCAACTTCGATTTTTCTGGATTATGTAAAGTTTTTTTGATAGAGGAGCTGCATTTGAGTAATTTTAGTTGAAAATAACTTCGAATTTTTGGATTTTTGTACAGATTTTTGTCAAATTTTAAAAAATTTTGTTGAAACCGACTTCGATTTTTCTGGAATATGTTAGGTTTTTTTGATAGAGGAGCTGCATTTGAGTAATTTTAGTTGTAATTAACTTCGAATTTTTGGATTTTTGTGCAGATTTTTGTCAAATTTTAAAAAATTTTGTTGAAACCAACTTCGATTTTTCTGGATTATGTTAGGTTTTTTTGATAGAGGAGCTGCATTTGAGTAATTCTACTTGAAATTAACTTCGAATTTTTGGACTTTTGTACAGATTTTGTCAAATTTTAAAAAATTTTGTTGAAACCAACTTCGATTTTTCTGAATTATGTTAGATTTTTTGGATAGAGGAGCTGCATTTGAGTAATTTTAGTTGAAATTAACTTCGAATTTTTGGATTTTTTTACAGATTTTGTCAAATTTTAAAAAATTTTGTTGAAACCAACTTCGATTACTCTGGATTACGTTACGTTTCTTTGGTAGCGGAGCTGCATTTGAGTAATTTTAGTTGAAATTAACTTCGAATTTTTGGATTTTTGTACAGATTTTTGTCAAATTTTAATAAATTTTGTTGAAACCAACTTCGATTTTTCTGGATTATGTTAGGTTTTTTTGATAGAGGAGCTGCATTTGAGTATTTTTAGTTGAAATTAACTTCGAATTTTTGGATTTTTGTACAGATTTTGTCAAATTTTAAAAAATTTTGTTGAAACCAACTTCGATTTTTCTGGATTATGTTAGGTTTTTTGGATAGAGGAGCTGCATTTGAGTAATTTTGGTTGTAATTAACTTCGAATTTTTGGATTTTTGTACAGATTTTTGTCAAATTTTAAAAAATTTTGTTCAAACCAACTTCGATTTTTCTGGATTATGTAAAGTTTTTTTGATAGAGGAGCTGCATTTGAGTAATTTTAGTTGAAATTAACTTCGAATTTTTGAATTTTTGTACAGATTTTTGTCAAATTTTAAAAAATTTTGTTGAAACCAACTTCGATTTTTCTGGATTATGTAAAGTTTTTTTGATAGAGGAGCTGCATTTGAGTAATTATAGTTGAAAATAACTTCGAATTTTTGGATTTTTGTACAGATTTTGTCAAATTTTAAAAAATTTTGTTGAAACCAACTTCGATTTTTCTGGATTATGTTAGGTTTTTTTGATAGAGGAGCTGCATTTGAGTAATTCTGGTTGAAATTAACTTCGAATATTTGGATTTTTGTACAGATTCTTGTCAAATTTTAAAAAATTTTGTTGAAACCAACTTCGATTTTTCTGGATTATGTAAAGTTTTATTGATAGAGGAGCTGCATTTGAGTAATTTTAGTTGAAAATAACTTCGAATTTTTGGATTTTTGTACAGATTTTTTTCTAATTATAAAAAATTTTGTTGAAACCAACTTCGATTTTTCTGGATTATGTTAGGTTTTTTTATAGAGGAGCTGCATTTGAGTAATTTTAGTTGAAATTAACTTCGAATTTTTGGATTTTTGTACAGATTTTTGTCAAATTTTAAAATATTTTGTTGAAACCAACTTCGATTTTTCTGGATTATGTTAGGTTTTTTTGATAGAGGAGCTGCATTTGAGTAATTTTAGTTGAAATTATCTTCGAATTTTTGGATTTTTGTACAGATTTTTGTCAAATTTTAAAAAATTTTGTTGAAACCAACTTCGATTACTCTGGATTACGTTAGGTTTTCTTGATAGAGGAGCTGCATTTGAGTAATTTTAGTTGAAATTAACTTCGAATTTTTGGATTTTTGTACAGATTTTTGTCAAATTTTAAAATGTTTTGTTGAAACAAACTTCGATTTTTCTGGATTATGTTAGGTTTTTTTGATAGAGGAGCGGCATTTGAGTAATTTTAGTTGAAATTAACTTCGAATTTTTGGATTTTTGTACAGATTTTGTCAAATTTTAAAAAATTTTGTTGAAACCAACTTCGATTTTTCTGGATTATGTTAGGTTTTTTGGATAGAGGAGCTGCATTTGAGTAATTCTGGTTGAAATTAACTTCGAATTTTTGGATTTTTGTACAGATTTTTGTCAAATTTTTAAAAATTTTGTTGAAACCAACTTCGATTTTTCTGGATTATGTTAGGTTTTTTTGGTAGCGTCGCTGCATTTGAGTAATTTTAGTTGAAAATAACTTCGAATTTTTTGATTTTTGTACAGATTTTTGTCAAATTTTAAAAAATTTTGTTGAAATCAACTTCGATTTTTCTGGAATATGTTAGGTTTTTTGATAGAGGAGCTGCATTTGAGTAATTTTAGTTGAAAATAACTTCGAATTTTTGGATTTTTGTACAGATTTTTGTCAAATTTTAAAAAATTTTGTTGAAACCAACTTCGATTTTTCTGGAATATGTTAGGTTTTTTTGATAGAGGAGCTGCATTTGAGTAATTCTGGTTGAAATTAACTTCGAATATTTGGATTTTTGTACAGATTCTTGTCAAATTTTAAAAAATTTTGTTGAAACCAACTTCGATTTTTCTGGATTATGTAAAGTTTTTTTGATAGAGGAGCTGCATTTGAGTAATTTTAGTTGAAAATAACTTCGAATTTTTGGATTTTTGTACAGATTTTTTTCTAATTATAAAAAATTTTGTTGAAACCAACTTCGATTTTTCTGGATTATGTTAGGTTTTTTGGATAGAGGAGCTGCATTTGAGTAATTCTGGTTGAAATTAACTTCGAATTTTTGGATTTTTGTACAGATTTTTGTCAAATTTTTAAAAATTTTGTTGAAACCAACTTCGATTTTTCTGGATTATGTTAGGTTTTCTTGATAGAGGAGCTGCATTTGAGTAATTTTAGTTGAAATTAACTTCGAATTTTTGGATTTTTGTACAGATTTTTGTCAAATTTTAAAATGTTTTGTTGAAATCAACTTCGATTTTTCTGGAATATGTTAGGTTTTTTGATAGAGGAGCTGCATTTGAGTAATTTTAGTTGAAAATAACTTCGAATTTTTGGATTCTTGTACAGATTTTTGTCAAATTTTAAAAAATTTTGTTGAAACCAACTTCGATTTTTCTGGAATATGTTAGGTTTTTTTGATAGAGGAACTGCATTTGTGTAATTCTAGTTGAAATTAACTTCGAATTTTTGGATTTTTGTACAGATTTTTGTCAAATTTTAAAAAATTTTGTTGAAACCAACTTCGTTTTTTCTGGATTATGTTAGGTTTTTTTGATAGAGGAGCTGCATTTGAGTAATTTTAGTTGAAATTAACTTCGAATTTTGGGATTTTTGTACAGATGTTTGTCAAATTTTAAAAAATTTTGTTCAAACCAACTTCGATTTTTCTGGATTATGTAAAGTTTTTTTGATAGAGGAGCTGCATTTGAGTAATTTTAGTTGAAAATAACTTCGAATTTTTGGATTTTTGTACAGATTTTTGTCAAATTTTTAAAAATTTTGTTGAAACCAACTTCGATTTTTCTGGATTATGTTAGGTTTTTTTGGTAGCGTCGCTGCATTTGAGTAATTTTAGTTGAAAATAACTTCGAATTTTTTGATTTTTGTACAGATTTTTGTCAAATTTTAAAAAATTTTGTTGAAATCAACTTCGATTTTTCTGGAATATGTTAGGTTTTTTGATAGAGGAGCTGCATTTGAGTAATATTAGTTGAAAATAACTTCGAATTTTTGGATTCTTGTACAGATTTTTGTCAAATTTTAAAAAATTTTGTTGAAACCAACTTCGTTTTTTCTGGATTATGTTAGGTTTTTTTGATAGAGGAGCTGCATTTGAGTAATTTTAGTTGAAATTAACTTCGAATTTTGGGATTTTTGTACAGATGTTTGTCAAATTTTAAAAAATTTTGTTCAAACCAACTTCGATTTTTCTGGATTATGTAAAGTTTTTTTGATAGAGGAGCTGCATTTGAGTAATTTTAGTTGAAAATAACTTCGAATTTTTGGATTTTTGTACAGATTTTTGTCAAATTTTAAAAAATTTTGTTGAAACCAACATCGATTTTTCTGGAATACGTTAGGTTTTTTTGATAGAGGAGCTGCATTTGAGTAATTCTGGTTGAAATTAACTTCGAATATTTGGATTTTTGTACAGATTCTTGTCAAATTTTAAAAAATTTTGTTGAAACCAACTTCGATTTTTCTGGATTATGTAAAGTTTTTTTGATAGAGGAGCTGCATTTGAGTAATTTTAGTTGAAAATAACTTCGAATTTTTGGATTTTTGTACAGATTTTTTTCTAATTATAAAAAATTTTGTTGAAACCAACTTCGATTTTTCTGGATTATGTTAGGTTTTTTTATAGAGGAGCTGCATTTGAGTAATTTTAGTTGAAATTAACTTCGAATTTTTGGATTTTTGTACAGATTTTTGTCAAATTTTAAAATATTTTGTTGAAACCGACTTCGATTTTTCTGGAATATGTTAGGTTTTTTTGATAGAGGAGCTGCATTTGAGTAATTCTAGTTGAAATTAACTTCGAATTTTTGGGTTTTTGTACAGATTTTGTCAAATTTTAAAAAATTTTGTTGAAACCAACTTCGATTTTTCTGGATTATGTTAGGTTTTTTGGATAGAGGAGCTGCATTTGAGTAATTTTAGTTGTAATTAACTTCGAATTTTTGGATTTTTGTGCAGATTTTTGTCAAATTTTAAAAAATTTTGTTGAAACCAACTTCGATTTTTCTGGATTCTGTTAGGTTTTTTGGATAGAGGAGCTGCATTTGAGTAATTTTAGTTGTAATTAACTTCGAATTTTTGGATTTTTGTGCAGATTTTTGTCAAATTTTAAAAAATTTTGTTGAAACCAACTTCGATTTTTCTGGATTCTGTTAGGTTTTTTTGATAGAGGAGCTGCATTTGAGTAATTCTACTTGAAATTAACTTCGAATTTTTGGATTTTTGTACAGATTTTGTCAAATTTTAAAAAATTTTGTTGAAACCAACTTCGATTTTTCTGAATTATGTTAGATTTTTTGGATAGAGGAGCTGCATTTGAGTAATTTTAGTTGAAATTAACTTCGAATTTTTGGATTTTTTTACAGATTTTGTCAAATTTTAAAAAATTTTGTTGAAACCAACTTCGATTACTCTGGATTACGTTACGTTTCTTTGGTAGCGGAGCTGCATTTGAGTAATTTTAGTTGAAATTAACTTCGAATTTTTGGATTTTTGTACAGATTTTTGTCAAATTTTAAAAAATTTTGTTGAAACCAACTTCGATTTTTCTGGATTATGTAAAGTTTTTTTGATAGAGGAGATGCATTTGAGTAATTTTAGTTGAAAATAACTTCGAATTTTTGGATTTTTGTACAGATTTTTGTCAAATTTTAAAAAATTTTGTTGAAACCAACTTCGTTTTTTCTGGATTATGTTAGGTTTTTTTGATAGAGGAGCTGCATTTGAGTAATTTTAGTTGAAATTAACTTCGAATTTTGGGATTTTTGTACAGATGTTTGTCAAATTTTAAAAAATTTTGTTCAAACCAACTTCGATTTTTCTGGATTATGTAAAGTTTTTTTGATAGAGGAGCTGCATTTGAGTAATTTTAGTTGAAAATAACTTCGAATTTTTGGATTTTTGTACAGATTTTTGTCAAATTTTAAAAAATTTTGTTGAAACCAACATCGATTTTTCTGGAATACGTTAGGTTTTTTTGATAGAGGAGCTGCATTTGAGTAATTCTGGTTGAAATTAACTTCGAATATTTGGATTTTTGTACAGATTCTTGTCAAATTTTAAAAAATTTTGTTGAAACCAACTTCGATTTTTCTGGATTATGTAAAGTTTTTTTGATAGAGGAGCTGCATTTGAGTAATTTTAGTTGAAAATAACTTCGAATTTTTGGATTTTTGTACAGATTTTTTTCTAATTATAAAAAATTTTGTTGAAACCAACTTCGATTTTTCTGGATTATGTTAGGTTTTTTTATAGAGGAGCTGCATTTGAGTAATTTTAGTTGAAATTAACTTCGAATTTTTGGATTTTTGTACAGATTTTTGTCAAATTTTAAAATATTTTGTTGAAACCAACTTCGATTTTTCTGGATTATGTTAGGTTTTTTTGATAGAGGAGCTGCATTTGAGTAATTTTAGTTGAAAATAACTTCGAATTTTTGGATTTTTGTCAAATTTTAAAAAATTTTGTTGAAACCGACTTCGATTTTTCTGGAATATGTTAGGTTTTTTTGATAGAGGAGCTGCATTTGAGTAATTCTAGTTGAAATTAACTTCGAATTTTTGGGTTTTTGTACAGATTTTGTCAAATTTTAAAAAATTTTGTTGAAACCAACTTCGATTTTTCTGGATTATGTTAGGTTTTTTGGATAGAGGAGCTGCATTTGAGTAATTTTAGTTGTAATTAACTTCGAATTTTTGGATTTTTGTGCAGATTTTTGTCAAATTTTAAAAAATTTTGTTGAAACCAACTTCGATTTTTCTGGATTCTGTTAGGTTTTTTTGATAGAGGAGCTGCATTTGAGTAATTCTACTTGAAATTAACTTCGAATTTTTGGATTTTTGTACAGATTTTGTCAAATTTTAAAAAATTTTGTTGAAACCAACTTCGATTTTTCTGAATTATGTTAGATTTTTTGGATAGAGGAGCTGCATTTGAGTAATTTTAGTTGAAATTAACTTCGAATTTTTGGATTTTTTTACAGATTTTGTCAAATTTTAAAAAATTTTGTTGAAACCAACTTCGATTACTCTGGATTACGTTACGTTTCTTTGGTAGCGGAGCTGCATTTGAGTAATTTTAGTTGAAATTAACTTCGAATTTTTGGATTTTTGTACAGATTTTTGTCAAATTTTAAAAAATTTTGTTGAAACCAACTTCGATTTTTCTGGATTATGTAAAGTTTTTTTGATAGAGGAGATGCATTTGAGTAATTTTAGTTGAAAATAACTTCGAATTTTTGGATTTTTGTACAGATTTTTGTCAAATTTTAAAAAATTTTGTTGAAATCAACTTCGATTTTTCTGGAATATGTTAGGTTTTTTTGATAGAGGAGCTGCATTTGAGTAATTTTAGTTGAAATTAACTTCGAATTTAGGGATTTTTGTACAGATGTTTGTCAAATTTTAAAAAATTTTGTTCAAACCAACTTCGATTTTTCTGGATTATGTAAAGTTTTTTTGATAGAGGAGCTGCATTTGAGTAATTTTAGTTGAAAATAACTTCGAATTTTTGGATTTTTGTACAGATTTTTGTCAAATTTTAAAAAATTTTGTTGAAACCGACTTCGATTTTTCTGGAATATGTTAGGTTTTTTTGATAGAGGAGCTGCATTTGAGTAATTTTAGTTGTAATTAACTTCGAATTTTTGGATTTTTGTGCAGATTTTTGTCAAATTTTAAAAAATTTTGTTGAAACCAACTTCGATTTTTCTGGATTATGTTAGGTTTTTTTGATAGAGGAGCTGCATTTGAGTAATTCTACTTGAAATTAACTTCGAATTTTTGGACTTTTGTACAGATGTTGTCAAATTTTAAAAAATTTTGTTGAAACCAACTTCGATTTTTCTGAATTATGTTAGATTTTTTGGATAGAGGAGCTGCATTTGAGTAATTTTAGTTGAAATTAACTTCGAATTTTTGGATTTTTTTACAGATTTTGTCAAATTTTAAAAAATTTTGTTGAAACCAACTTCGATTACTCTGGATTACGTTACGTTTCTTTGGTAGCGGAGCTGCATTTGAGTAATTTTAGTTGAAATTAACTTCGAATTTTTGGATTTTTGTACAGATTTTTGTCAAATTTTAATAAATTTTGTTGAAACCAACTTCGATTTTTCTGGATTATGTTAGGTTTTTTTGATAGAGGAGCTGCATTTGAGTATTTTTAGTTGAAATTAACTTCGAATTTTTGGATTTTTGTACAGATTTTGTCAAATTTTAAAAAATTTTGTTGAAACCAACTTCGATTTTTCTGGATTATGTTAGGTTTTTTGGATAGAGGAGCTGCATTTGAGTAATTTTGGTTGTAATTAACTTCGAATTTTTGGATTTTTGTACAGATTTTTGTCAAATTTTAAAAAATTTTGTTCAAACCAACTTCGATTTTTCTGGATTATGTAAAGTTTTTTTGATAGAGGAGCTGCATTTGAGTAATTTTAGTTGAAATTAACTTCGAATTTTTGAATTTTTGTACAGATTTTTGTCAAATTTTAAAAAATTTTGTTGAAACCAACTTCGATTTTTCTGGATTATGTAAAGTTTTTTTGATAGAGGAGCTGCATTTGAGTAATTATAGTTGAAAATAACTTCGAATTTTTGGATTTTTGTACAGATTTTGTCAAATTTTAAAAAATTTTGTTGAAACCAACTTCGATTTTTCTGGATTATGTTAGGTTTTTTTGATAGAGGAGCTGCATTTGAGTAATTCTGGTTGAAATTAACTTCGAATATTTGGATTTTTGTACAGATTCTTGTCAAATTTTAAAAAATTTTGTTGAAACCAACTTCGATTTTTCTGGATTATGTAAAGTTTTATTGATAGAGGAGCTGCATTTGAGTAATTTTAGTTGAAAATAACTTCGAATTTTTGGATTTTTGTACAGATTTTTTTCTAATTATAAAAAATTTTGTTGAAACCAACTTCGATTTTTCTGGATTATGTTAGGTTTTTTTATAGAGGAGCTGCATTTGAGTAATTTTAGTTGAAATTAACTTCGAATTTTTGGATTTTTGTACAGATTTTTGTCAAATTTTAAAATATTTTGTTGAAACCAACTTCGATTTTTCTGGATTATGTTAGGTTTTTTTGATAGAGGAGCTGCATTTGAGTAATTTTAGTTGAAAATAACTTCGAATTTTTGGATTCTTGTACAGATTTTTGTCAAATTTTAAAAAATTTTGTTGAAACCAACTTCGATTTTTCTGGAATATGTTAGGTTTTTTTGATAGAGGAACTGCATTTGTGTAATTCTAGTTGAAATTAACTTCGAATTTTTGGATTTTTGTACAGATTTTTGTCAAATTTTAAAAAATTTTGTTGAAACCAACTTCGTTTTTTCTGGATTATGTTAGGTTTTTTTGATAGAGGAGCTGCATTTGAGTAATTTTAGTTGAAATTAACTTCGAATTTTGGGATTTTTGTACAGATGTTTGTCAAATTTTAAAAAATTTTGTTCAAACCAACTTCGATTTTTCTGGATTATGTAAAGTTTTTTTGATAGAGGAGCTGCATTTGAGTAATTTTAGTTGAAAATAACTTCGAATTTTTGGATTTTTGTACAGATTTTTGTCAAATTTTAAAAAATTTTGTTGAAACCAACTTCGATTTTTCTGGAATATGTTAGGGTTTTTTGATAGAGGAGCTGCATTTGAGTAATTCTGGTTGAAATTAACTTCGAATATTTGGATTTTTGTACAGATTCTTGTCAAATTTTAAAAAATTTTGTTGAAACCAACTTCGATTTTTCTGGATTATGTAAAGTTTTTTTGATAGAGGAGCTGCATTTGAGTAATTTTAGTTGAAAATAACTTCGAATTTTTGGATTTTTGTACAGATTTTTTTCTAATTATAAAAAATTTTGTTGAAACCAACTTCGATTTTTCTGGATTATGTTAGGTTTTTTTATAGAGGAGCTGCATTTGAGTAATTTTAGTTGAAATTAACTTCGAATTTTTGGATTTTTGTACAGATTTTTGTCAAATTTTAAAATATTTTGTTGAAACCAACTTCGATTTTTCTGGATTATGTTAGGTTTTTTTGATAGAGGAGCTGCATTTGAGTAATTTTAGTTGAAAATAACTTCGAATTTTTGGATTTTTGTCAAATTTTAAAAAATTTTGTTGAAACCGACTTCGATTTTTCTGGAATATGTTAGGTTTTTTTGATAGAGGAGCTGCATTTGAGTAATTCTAGTTGAAATTAACTTCGAATTTTTGGGTTTTTGTACAGATTTTGTCAAATTTTAAAAAATTTTGTTGAAACCAACTTCGATTTTTCTGGATTATGTTAGGTTTTTTGGATAGAGGAGCTGCATTTGAGTAATTTTAGTTGTAATTAACTTCGAATTTTTGGATTTTTGTGCAGATTTTTGTCAAATTTTAAAAAATTTTGTTGAAACCAACTTCGATTTTTCTGGATTCTGTTAGGTTTTTTTGATAGAGGAGCTGCATTTGAGTAATTCTACTTGAAATTAACTTCGAATTTTTGGATTTTTGTACAGATTTTGTCAAATTTTAAAAAATTTTGTTGAAACCAACTTCGATTTTTCTGAATTATGTTAGATTTTTTGGATAGAGGAGCTGCATTTGAGTAATTTTAGTTGAAATTAACTTCGAATTTTTTTACAGATTTTGTCAAATTTTAAAAAATTTTGTTGAAACCAACTTCGATTACTCTGGATTACGTTACGTTTCTTTGGTAGCGGAGCTGCATTTGAGTAATTTTAGTTGAAATTAACTTCGAATTTTTGGATTTTTGTACAGATTTTTGTCAAATTTTAAAAAATTTTGTTGAAACCAACTTCGATTTTTCTGGATTATGTAAAGTTTTTTTGATAGAGGAGATGCATTTGAGTAATTTTAGTTGAAAATAACTTCGAATTTTTGGATTTTTGTACAGATTTTTGTCAAATTTTAAAAAATTTTGTTGAAATCAACTTCGATTTTTCTGGAATATGTTAGGTTTTTTTGATAGAGGAGCTGCATTTGAGTAATTCTAGTTGAAATTAACTTCGAATTTTTGGGTTTTTGTACAGATTTTGTCAAATTTTAAAAAATTTTGTTGAAACCAACTTCGATTTTTCTGGATTATGTTAGGTTTTTTGGATAGAGGAGCTGCATTTGAGTAATTTTAGTTGTAATTAACTTCGAATTTTTGGATTTTTGTGCAGATTTTTGTCAAATTTTAAAAAATTTTGTTGAAACCAACTTCGATTTTTCTGGATTATGTTAGGTTTTTTTGATAGAGGAGCTGCATTTGAGTAATTCTACTTGAAATTAACTTCGAATTTTTGGACTTTTGTACAGATTTTGTCAAATTTTAAAAAATTTTGTTGAAACCAACTTCGATTTTTCTGAATTATGTTAGATTTTTTGGATAGAGGAGCTGCATTTGAGTAATTTTAGTTGAAATTAACTTCGAATTTTTGGATTTTTTTACAGATTTTGTCAAATTTTAAAAAATTTTGTTGAAACCAACTTCGATTACTCTGGATTACGTTACGTTTCTTTGGTAGCGGAGCTGCATTTGAGTAATTTTAGTTGAAATTAACTTCGAATTTTTGGATTTTTGTACAGATTTTTGTCAAATTTTAATAAATTTTGTTGAAACCAACTTCGATTTTTCTGGATTATGTTAGGTTTTTTTGATAGAGGAGCTGCATTTGAGTATTTTTAGTTGAAATTAACTTCGAATTTTTGGATTTTTGTACAGATTTTGTCAAATTTTAAAAAATTTTGTTGAAACCAACTTCGATTTTTCTGGATTATGTTAGGTTTTTTGGATAGAGGAGCTGCATTTGAGTAATTTTGGTTGTAATTAACTTCGAATTTTTGGATTTTTGTACAGATTTTTGTCAAATTTTAAAAAATTTTGTTCAAACCAACTTCGATTTTTCTGGATTATGTAAAGTTTTTTTGATAGAGGAGCTGCATTTGAGTAATTTTAGTTGAAATTAACTTCGAATTTTTGAATTTTTGTACAGATTTTTGTCAAATTTTAAAAAATTTTGTTGAAACCAACTTCGATTTTTCTGGATTATGTAAAGTTTTTTTGATAGAGGAGCTGCATTTGAGTAATTATAGTTGAAAATAACTTCGAATTTTTGGATTTTTGTACAGATTTTGTCAAATTTTAAAAAATTTTGTTGAAACCAACTTCGATTTTTCTGGATTATGTTAGGTTTTTTTGATAGAGGAGCTGCATTTGAGTAATTCTGGTTGAAATTAACTTCGAATATTTGGATTTTTGTACAGATTCTTGTCAAATTTTAAAAAATTTTGTTGAAACCAACTTCGATTTTTCTGGATTATGTAAAGTTTTATTGATAGAGGAGCTGCATTTGAGTAATTTTAGTTGAAAATAACTTCGAATTTTTGGATTTTTGTACAGATTTTTTTCTAATTATAAAAAATTTTGTTGAAACCAACTTCGATTTTTCTGGATTATGTTAGGTTTTTTTATAGAGGAGCTGCATTTGAGTAATTTTAGTTGAAATTAACTTCGAATTTTTGGATTTTTGTACAGATTTTTGTCAAATTTTAAAATATTTTGTTGAAACCAACTTCGATTTTTCTGGATTATGTTAGGTTTTTTTGATAGAGGAGCTGCATTTGAGTAATTTTAGTTGAAAATAACTTCGAATTTTTTGATTTTTGTCAAATTTTAAAAAATTTTGTTGAAACCGACTTCGATTTTTCTGGAATATGTTAGGTTTTTTTGATAGAGGAGCTGCATTTGAGTAATTCTAGTTGAAATTAACTTCGAATTTTTGGGTTTTTGTACAGATTTTGTCAAATTTTAAAAAATTTTGTTGAAACCAACTTCGATTTTTCTGGATTATGTTAGGTTTTTTGGATAGAGGAGCTGCATTTGAGTAATTTTAGTTGTAATTAACTTCGAATTTTTGGATTTTTGTGCAGATTTTTGTCAAATTTTAAAAAATTTTGTTGAAACCAACTTCGATTTTTCTGGATTCTGTTAGGTTTTTTTGATAGAGGAGCTGCATTTGAGTAATTCTACTTGAAATTAACTTCGAATTTTTGGATTTTTGTACAGATTTTGTCAAATTTTAAAAAATTTTGTTGAAACCAACTTCGATTTTTCTGAATTATGTTAGATTTTTTGGATAGAGGAGCTGCATTTGAGTAATTTTAGTTGAAATTAACTTCGAATTTTTGGATTTTTTTACAGATTTTGTCAAATTTTAAAAAATTTTGTTGAAACCAACTTCGATTACTCTGGATTACGTTACGTTTCTTTGGTAGCGGAGCTGCATTTGAGTAATTTTAGTTGAAATTAACTTCGAATTTTTGGATTTTTGTACAGATTTTTGTCAAATTTTAAAAAATTTTGTTGAAACCAACTTCGATTTTTCTGGATTATGTAAAGTTTTTTTGATAGAGGAGATGCATTTGAGTAATTTTAGTTGAAAATAACTTCGAATTTTTGGATTTTTGTACAGATTTTTGTCAAATTTTAAAAAATTTTGTTGAAATCAACTTCGATTTTTCTGGAATATGTTAGGTTTTTTTGATAGAGGAGCTGCATTTGAGTAATTTTAGTTGAAATTAACTTCGAATTTAGGGATTTTTGTACAGATGTTTGTCAAATTTTAAAAAATTTTGTTCAAACCAACTTCGATTTTTCTGGATTATGTAAAGTTTTTTTGATAGAGGAGCTGCATTTGAGTAATTTTAGTTGAAAATAACTTCGAATTTTTGGATTTTTGTACAGATTTTTGTCAAATTTTAAAAAATTTTGTTGAAACCGACTTCGATTTTTCTGGAATATGTTAGGTTTTTTTGATAGAGGAGCTGCATTTGAGTAATTCTAGTTGAAATTAACTTCGAATTTTTGGGTTTTTGTACAGATTTTGTCAAATTTTAAAAAATTTTGTTGAAACCAACTTCGATTTTTCTGGATTATGTTAGGTTTTTTTGATAGAGGAGCTGCATTTGAGTAATTCTAGTTGAAATTAACTTCGAATTTTTGGGTTTTTGTACAGATTTTGTCAAATTTTAAAAAATTTTGTTGAAACCAACTTCGATTTTTCTGGATTATGTTAGGTTTTTTGGATAGAGGAGCTGCATTTGAGTAATTTTAGTTGTAATTAACTTCGAATTTTTGGATTTTTGTGCAGATTTTTGTCAAATTTTAAAAAATTTTGTTGAAACCAACTTCGATTTTTCTGGATTATGTTAGGTTTTTTTGATAGAGGAGCTGCATTTGAGTAATTCTACTTGAAATTAACTTCGAATTTTTGGACTTTTGTACAGATTTTGTCAAATTTTAAAAAATTTTGTTGAAACCAACTTCGATTTTTCTGAATTATGTTAGATTTTTTGGATAGAGGAGCTGCATTTGAGTAATTTTAGTTGAAATTAACTTCGAATTTTTGGATTTTTTTACAGATTTTGTCAAATTTTAAAAAATTTTGTTGAAACCAACTTCGATTACTCTGGATTACGTTACGTTTCTTTGGTAGCGGAGCTGCATTTGAGTAATTTTAGTTGAAATTAACTTCGAATTTTTGGATTTTTGTACAGATTTTTGTCAAATTTTAATAAATTTTGTTGAAACCAACTTCGATTTTTCTGGATTATGTTAGGTTTTTTTGATAGAGGAGCTGCATTTGAGTATTTTTAGTTGAAATTAACTTCGAATTTTTGGATTTTTGTACAGATTTTGTCAAATTTTAAAAAATTTTGTTGAAACCAACTTCGATTTTTCTGGATTATGTTAGGTTTTTTGGATAGAGGAGCTGCATTTGAGTAATTTTGGTTGTAATTAACTTCGAATTTTTGGATTTTTGTACAGATTTTTGTCAAATTTTAAAAAATTTTGTTCAAACCAACTTCGATTTTTCTGGATTATGTAAAGTTTTTTTGATAGAGGAGCTGCATTTGAGTAATTTTAGTTGAAATTAACTTCGAATTTTTGAATTTTTGTACAGATTTTTGTCAAATTTTAAAAAATTTTGTTGAAACCAACTTCGATTTTTCTGGATTATGTAAAGTTTTTTTGATAGAGGAGCTGCATTTGAGTAATTATAGTTGAAAATAACTTCGAATTTTTGGATTTTTGTACAGATTTTGTCAAATTTTAAAAAATTTTGTTGAAACCAACTTCGATTTTTCTGGATTATGTTAGGTTTTTTTGATAGAGGAGCTGCATTTGAGTAATTCTGGTTGAAATTAACTTCGAATATTTGGATTTTTGTACAGATTCTTGTCAAATTTTAAAAAATTTTGTTGAAACCAACTTCGATTTTTCTGGATTATGTAAAGTTTTATTGATAGAGGAGCTGCATTTGAGTAATTTTAGTTGAAAATAACTTCGAATTTTTGGATTTTTGTACAGATTTTTTTCTAATTATAAAAAATTTTGTTGAAACCAACTTCGATTTTTCTGGATTATGTTAGGTTTTTTTATAGAGGAGCTGCATTTGAGTAATTTTAGTTGAAATTAACTTCGAATTTTTGGATTTTTGTACAGATTTTTGTCAAATTTTAAAATATTTTGTTGAAACCAACTTCGATTTTTCTGGATTATGTTAGGTTTTTTTGATAGAGGAGCTGCATTTGAGTAATTTTAGTTGAAAATAACTTCGAATTTTTTGATTTTTGTCAAATTTTAAAAAATTTTGTTGAAACCGACTTCGATTTTTCTGGAATATGTTAGGTTTTTTTGATAGAGGAGCTGCATTTGAGTAATTCTAGTTGAAATTAACTTCGAATTTTTGGGTTTTTGTACAGATTTTGTCAAATTTTAAAAATTTTGTTGAAACCAACTTCGATTTTTCTGGATTATGTTAGGTTTTTTGGATAGAGGAGCTGCATTTGAGTAATTTTAGTTGTAATTAACTTCGAATTTTTGGATTTTTGTGCAGATTTTTGTCAAATTTTAAAAAATTTTGTTGAAACCAACTTCGATTTTTCTGGATTCTGTTAGGTTTTTTTGATAGAGGAGCTGCATTTGAGTAATTCTACTTGAAATTAACTTCGAATTTTTGGATTTTTGTACAGATTTTGTCAAATTTTAAAAAATTTTGTTGAAACCAACTTCGATTTTTCTGAATTATGTTAGATTTTTTGGATAGAGGAGCTGCATTTGAGTAATTTTAGTTGAAATTAACTTCGAATTTTTGGATTTTTTTACAGATTTTGTCAAATTTTAAAAAATTTTGTTGAAACCAACTTCGATTACTCTGGATTACGTTACGTTTCTTTGGTAGCGGAGCTGCATTTGAGTAATTTTAGTTGAAATTAACTTCGAATTTTTGGATTTTTGTACAGATTTTTGTCAAATTTTAAAAAATTTTGTTGAAACCAACTTCGATTTTTCTGGATTATGTAAAGTTTTTTTGATAGAGGAGATGCATTTGAGTAATTTTAGTTGAAAATAACTTCGAATTTTTGGATTTTTGTACAGATTTTTGTCAAATTTTAAAAAATTTTGTTGAAATCAACTTCGATTTTTCTGGAATATGTTAGGTTTTTTTGATAGAGGAGCTGCATTTGAGTAATTTTAGTTGAAATTAACTTCGAATTTAGGGATTTTTGTACAGATGTTTGTCAAATTTTAAAAAATTTTGTTCAAACCAACTTCGATTTTTCTGGATTATGTAAAGTTTTTTTGATAGAGGAGCTGCATTTGAGTAATTTTAGTTGAAAATAACTTCGAATTTTTGGATTTTTGTACAGATTTTTGTCAAATTTTAAAAAATTTTGTTGAAACCGACTTCGATTTTTCTGGAATATGTTAGGTTTTTTTGATAGAGGAGCTGCATTTGAGTAATTCTAGTTGAAATTAACTTCGAATTTTTGGGTTTTTGTACAGATTTGGTCAAATTTTAAAAAATTTTGTTGAAACCAACTTCGATTTTTCTGGATTATGTTAGGTTTTTTGGATAGAGGAGCTGCATTTGAGTAATTTTAGTTGTAATTAACTTCGAATTTTTGGATTTTTGTGCAGATTTTTGTCAAATTTTAAAAAATTTTGTTGAAACCAACTTCGATTTTTCTGGATAATGTTAGGTTTTTTTGATAGAGGAGCTGCATTTGAGTAATTCTACTTGAAATTAACTTCGAATTTTTGGACTTTTGTACAGATTTTGTCAAATTTTAAAAAATTTTGTTGAAACCAACTTCGATTTTTCTGAATTATGTTAGATTTTTTGGATAGAGGAGCTGCATTTGAGTAATTTTAGTTGAAATTAACTTCGAATTTTTGGATTTTTTTACAGATTTTGTCAAATTTTAAAAAATTTTGTTGAAACCAACTTCGATTACTCTGGATTACGTTACGTTTCTTTGGTAGCGGAGCTGCATTTGAGTAATTTTAGTTGAAATTAACTTCGAATTTTTGGATTTTTGTACAGATTTTTGTCAAATTTTAATAAATTTTGTTGAAACCAACTTCGATTTTTCTGGATTATGTTAGGTTTTTTTGATAGAGGAGCTGCATTTGAGTAATTTTAGTTGAAATTAACTTCGAATTTTGGATTTTTGTACAGATTTTGTCAAATTTTAAAAAATTTTGTTGAAACCAACTTCGATTTTTCTGGATTATGTTAGGTTTTTTGGATAGAGGAGCTGCATTTGAGTAATTTTGGTTGTAATTAACTTCGAATTTTTGGATTTTTGTACAGATTTTTGTCAAATTTTAAAAAATTTTGTTCAAACCAACTTCGATTTTTCTGGATTATGTAAAGTTTTTTTGATAGAGGAGCTGCATTTGAGTAATTTTCGTTGAAATTAACTTCGAATTTTTGGATTTTTGTACAGATTTTTGTCAAATTTTAAAAAATTTTGTTGAAACCAACTTCGATTTTTCTGGATTATGTAAAGTTTTTTTGATAGAGGAGCTGCATTTGAGTAATTATAGTTGAAAATAACTTCGAATTTTTGGATTTTTGTACAGATTTTGTCAAATTTTAAAAAATTTTGTTGAAACCAACTTCGATTTTTCTGGATTATGTTAGGTTTTTTTGATAGAGGAGCTGCATTTGAGTAATTCTGGTTGAAATTAACTTCGAATATTTGGATTTTTGTACAGATTCTTGTCAAATTTTAAAAAATTTTGTTGAAACCAACTTCGTTTTTTCTGGATTATGTTAGGTTTTTTTGATAGAGGATCTGCATTTGAGTAATTTTAGTTGAAAATAACTTCGAATTTTTGGATTTTTGTACAGATTTTTGTCAAATTTTAAAAAATTTTGTTGAAACCAACTTCGATTTTTCTGGATTATGTAAAGTTTTTTTGATAGAGGAGCTGCATTTGAGTAATTTTAGTTGAAAATAACTTCGAATTTTTGGATTTTTGTACAGATTTTTGTCAAATTTTAAAAAATTTTGTTGAAACCAACTTCGATTTTTCTGGAATATGTTAGGTTTTTTTGATAGAGGAGCTGCATTTGAGTAATTCTGGTTGAAATTAACTTCGAATATTTGGATTTTTGTACAGATTCTTGTCAAATTTTAAAAAATTTTGTTGAAACCAACTTCGATTTTTCTGGATTATGTAAAGTTTTTTTGATAGAGGAGCTGCATTTGAGTAATTTTAGTTGAAAATAACTTCGAATTTTTGGATTTTTGTACAGATTTTTGTCAAATTTTAAAAAATTTTGTTGAAACCAACTTCGATTTTTCTGGAATATGTTAGGTTTTTTTGATAGAGGAGCTGCATTTGAGTAATTCTGGTTGAAATTAAATTCGAATATTTGGATTTTTGTACAGATTCTTGTCAAATTTTAAAAAATTTTGTTGACACCAACTTCGATTTTTCTGGATTATGTAAAGTTTTTTTGATAGAGGAGCTGCATTTGAGTAATTTTAGTTGAAAATAACTTCGAATTTTTGGATTTTTGTACAGATTTTTGTCAAATTTTAAAAAATTTTGTTGAAACCAACTTCGATTTTTCTGGAATATGTTAGGTTTTTTTGATAGAGGAGCTGCATTTGAGTAATTCTGGTTGAAATTAAATTCGAATATTTGGATTTTTGTACAGATTCTTGTCAAATTTTAAAAAATTTTGTTGAAACCAACTTCGATTTTTCTGGATTATGTGAAGTTTTTTTGATAGAGGAGCTGCATTTGAGTAATTTTAGTTGAAAATAACTTCGAATTTTTGGATTTTTGTACAGATATTTGTCAAATTTTAAAAAATTTTGTTGAAACCAACTTGGATTTTTCTGGATTATGTTAGGTTTTTTTGATAGAGGAGCTGCATTTGAGTAATTTTAGTTGAAATTAACTTCGAAATTTTGGATGTTTGTACAGATTTTTTTCTAATTATAAAAAATTTTGTTGAAACCAACTTCGATTTTTCTGGATTATGTTAGGTTTTTTGATAGAGGAGCTGCATTTGAGTAATTTTAGTTGAAATTAACTTCGAATTTTTGGATTTTTGTACAGATTTTTGTCAAATTTTAAAATATTTTGTTGAAACCAACTTCGATTTTTCTGGATTATGTTAGGTTTTTTTGATAGAGGAGCTGCATTTGAGTAATTTTAGTTGAAAATAACTTCGAATTTTTGGATTTTTGTGCAGATATTTGTCAAATTTTAAAAAATTTTGTTGAAACCAACTTCCATTTTTCTGGGTATGTTAGGTTTTTTAGATAGAGGAGCTGCATTTGAGTAATTTTAGTTGAAAATAACTTCGAATTTTTGGATTTTTTTACAGATTTTGTCAAATTTTAAAAAATTTTGTTGAAACCAACTTCGATTACTCTGGATTACGTTACGTTTCTTTGGTAGCGGAGCTGCATTTGAGTAATTTTAGTTGAAATTAACTTCGAATTTTTGGATTTTTGTACAGATTTTTGTCAAATTTTAATAAATTTTGTTGAAACCAACTTCGATTTTTCTGGATTATGTTAGGTTTTTTTGATAGAGGAGCTGCATTTGAGTAATTTTAGTTGAAATTAACTTCGAATTTTTGGATTTTTGTACAGATTTTGTCAAATTTTAAAAAATTTTGTTGAAACCAACTTCGATTTTTCTGGATTATGTTAGGTTTTTTGGATAGAGGAGCTGCATTTGAGTAATTTTGGTTGTAATTAACTTCGAATTTTTGGATTTTTGTACAGATTTTTGTCAAATTTTAAAAAATTTTGTTGAAACCAACTTCGATTTTTCTGGATTATGTAAAGTTTTTTTGATAGAGGAGCTGCATTTGAGTAATTTTAGTTGAAATTAACTTCGAATTTTTGGATTTTTGTACAGATTTTTGTCAAATTTTAAAAAATTTTGTTGAAACCAACTTCGATTTTTCTGGATTGTGTAAAGTTTTTTTGATAGAGGAGCTGCATTTGAGTAATTATAGTTGAAAATAACTTCGAATTTTTTGATTTTTGTACAGATTTTGTCAAATTTTAAAAAATTTTGTTGAAACCAACTTCGATTTTTCTGGATTATGTTAGGTTTTTTTGATAGAGGAGCTGCATTTGAGTAATTCTGGTTGAAATTAACTTCGAATATTTGGATTTTTGTACAGATTCTTGTCAAATTTTAAAAAATTTTGTTGAAACCAACTTCGATTTTTCTGGATTATGTAAAGTTTTTTTGATAGAGGAGCTGCATTTGAGTAATTTTAGTTGAAAATAACTTCGAATTTTTGGATTTTTGTACAGATTTTTGTCAAATTTTAAAAAATTTTGTTGAAACCAACTTCGATTTTTCTGGAATATGTTAGGTTTTTTTGATAGAGGAGCTGCATTTGAGTAATTCTGGTTGAAATTAAATTCGAATATTTGGATTTTTGTACAGATTTTTGTCAAATTTTAAAAAATTTTGTTGAAACCAACTTCGTTTTTTCTGGATTATGTTAGGTTTTTTTGATAGAGGAGCTGCATTTGAGTAATTTTAGTTGAAATTAACTTCGAATTTTAGGATTTTTGTACAGATGTTTGTCAAATTTTAAAAAATTTGGTTCAACCAACTTCGATTTTTCTGGATTATGTAAAGTTTTTTTGATAGAGGAGCTGCATTTGAGTAATTTTAGTTGCAAATAACTTCGAATTTTTGGATTTTTGTACAGATTTTTGTCAAATTTTAAAAAATTTTGTTGAAACCAACTTCGATTTTTCTGGAATATGTTAGGTTTTTTTGATAGAGGAGCAGCATTTGAGTAATTCTGGTTGAAATTAACTTCGAATATTTGGATTTTTGTACAGATTCTTGTCAAATTTTAAAAAATTTTGTTGAAACCAACTTCGATTTTTCTGGATTATGTAAAGTTTTTTTGATAGAGGAGCTGCATTTGAGTAATTTTAGTTGAAAATAACTTCGAATTTTTGGATTTTGTACAGATTTTTGTCAAATTTTAAAAAATTTGTTGAAACCAACTTCGATTTTTCTGGAATATGTTAGGTTTTTTTGATAGAGGAGCTGCATTTGAGTAATTCTGGTTGAAATTAAATTCGAATATTTGGATTTTTGTACAGATTCTTGTCAAATTTTAAAAAATTTTGTTGACACCAACTTCGATTTTTCTGGATTATGTAAAGTTTTTTTGATAGAGGAGCTGCATTTGAGTAATTTTAGTTGAAAATAACTTCGAATTTTTGGATTTTTGTACAGATTTTTGTCAAATTTTAAAAAATTTTGTTGAAACCAACTTCGATTTTTCTGGAATATGTTAGGTTTTTTTGATAGAGGAGCTGCATTTGAGTAATTCTGGTTGAAATTAAATTCGAATATTTGGATTTTTGTACAGATTCTTGTCAAATTTTAAAAAATTTTGTTGAAACCAACTTCGATTTTTCTGGATTATGTAAAGTTTTTTTGATAGAGGAGCTGCATTTGAGTAATTTTAGTTGAAAATAACTTCGAATTTTTGGATTTTTGTACAGATATTTGTCAAATTTTAAAAATTTTGTTGAAACCAACTTGGATTTTTCTGGATTATGTTAGGTTTTTTTGATAGAGGAGCTGCATTTGAGTAATTTTAGTTGAAATTAACTTCGAAATTTTGGATGTTTGTACAGATTTTTTTCTAATTATAAAAAATTTTGTTGAAACCAACTTCGATTTTTCTGGATTATGTTAGGTTTTTTGATAGAGGAGCTGCATTTGAGTAATTTTAGTTGAAATTAACTTCGAATTTTTGGATTTTTGTACAGATTTTTGTCAAATTTTAAAATATTTGTTGAAACCAACTTCGATTTTTCTGGATTATGTTAGGTTTTTTTGATAGAGGAGCTGCATTTGAGTAATTTTAGTTGAAAATAACTTCGAATTTTTGGATTTTTGTACAGATATTTGTCAAATTTTAAAAAATTTTGTTGAAACCAACTTCGATTTTTCTGGATTATGTTAGGTTTTATTGATAGAGGAGCTGCATTTGAGTAATTTTAGTTGAAAATAACTTCGAATTTTTGGATTTTTGTACAGATTTTTGTCAAATTTTAAAAAATTTTGTTGAAACCAACTTCGATTTTTCTGGATTATGTAAAGTTTTTTTGATAGAGGAGCTGCATTTGAGTAATTTTAGTTGAAATTAACTTCGAATTTTGGATTTTTGTACAGATTTTGGTCAAATTTTAAAAAATTTTGTTGAAACCAACTTCGATTTCTCTGGATTATGTTAGGTTTTTTGATAGAGGAGCAGCTTTCGAGTAATTTTAGTTGTAATTAACTTCGAATTTTTGGATTTTTGTACAGATTTTTGTCAAATTTTAAAAAATTTTGTTGAAACCAACTTCGATTTTTCTGGATTATGTTAAGTTTTTTTGATAGAGGAGCTGCATTTGAGTAATTTTAGTTGAAAATAACTTCGAATTTTTGGATTTTTGTACAGATTTTTGTCAAATTTTAAAAAATTTTGTTGAAACGAACTTCGATTTTTCTGGAATATGTTAGGTTTTTTTGATAGAGGAGCTGCATTTGAGTAATTCTGGTTGAAATTAACTTCGAATTTTTGGATTTTTGTACAGATTTTTGTCAAATTTTTAAAAATTTTGTTGAAACCAACTTCGATTTTTCTGGATTATGTTAGGTTTTTTTGGTAGCGTCGCTGCATTTGAGTAATTTTAGTTGAAAATAACTTCGAATTTTTTGATTTTTGTACAGATTTTTGTCAAATTTTAAAAATTTTTTTTGAAATCAACTTCGATTTTTCTGGAATATGTTAGGTTTTTTTGATAGAGGAGCTGCATTTGAGTAATTCAAGTTGAAATTAACTTCGAATTATTGGATTTTTGTACAGATTTTTGTCAAATTTTAAAAATTTTGTTGAAACCAACTTCGATTTTTCTGGAATATGTTAGGTTGTTTGGATAGAGGAGCTGCATTTGAGTAATTTTAGTAGAAATTATCTTCGAATTTTTGGATTTTTGTACAGATTTTTGTCAAATTTAAAAAAATTTTGTTGAAACCAACTTCGATTTTTCTGGATTATGTTAGGTTTTTTTTGATAGAGGAGCTGCATTTGAGTAATTCTAGTTGAAATTAACTTCGAATTTTTGGATTTTTGTATAGATTTTTGTCAAATTTTAAAAAATTTTGTTGAAACCAACTTCGATTTTTCTGGATTATGTAAAGTTTTTTTTGATAGAGGAGCTGCAGTTGAGTAATTTTAGTTGGAAATAACTTCGAATTTTTGGATTTTTGTACAGATTTTTGTCAAATTTTAAAATATTTTGTTGAAATCAACTTCGATTTTTCTGGAATATGTTAGGTTTTTTTGATAGAGGAGCTGCATTTGAGTAATTTTAGTTGAAATTATCTCCGAATTTTTGGATTTTTGTTCAGATTTTTGTCAAATTTTAAAAATTTTTTTGAAATCAACTTCGATTTTTCTGGAATATGTTAGGTTTTTTTGATAGAGGAGCTGCATTTGAGTAATTTTAGTTGTAATTAACTTCGAATTTTTGGATTTTTGTGCAGATTTTTGTCAAATTTTAAAAAATTTTGTTGAAACCAACTTCGATTTTTCTGGATTATGTAAAGTTTTTTTGATAGAGGAGCTGCATTTGAGTAATTCTAGTTGAAATTAACTTCGAATTTTTGGATTTTTGTATAGATTTTTGTCAAATTTTAAAAAATTTTGTTGAAACCAACTTCGATTTTCTGGATTATGTTAGGTTTTTTGGATAGAGGAGCTGCATTTGAGTAATTTTAGTTGTAATTAACTTCGAATTTTTGGATTTTTGTGCAGATTTTTGTCAAATTTTAAAAAATTTTGTTGAAACCAACTTCGATTTTTCTGGATTATGATAGGTTTTTTGGATAGAGGAGCTGTATTTGAGTAATTTTAGTTGTAATTAACTTCGAATTTTTGGATTTTTGTGCAGATTTTTGTCAAATTTTAAAAAATTTTGTTGAACCCAACTTCGATTTTTCTGGATTATGTTAGGTTTTTTTTATAGAGGAGCTGCATTTGAGTAATTTTAGTTGAAATTATTTTCGAATTTTTGGATTTT
>CATNUO010000056.1:0-55000 GCA_951215215.1 Andrena trimmerana | reverse complement strand
GACCAGTGACCAGCTGCCAGTGACCAGTGACCAGTGACCAGTGACCAGTGACCAGCGAAAGTGACCAGTGACCAGTGACCAGTGACCAGTGACCAGTGACCAGTGACCAGTGACCAGTGACAAGTGACCAGTGACCAGCGAAATTGACCAGCGACCATTGACCAGTGACCAGCGAAAGTGACCAGTGACAAGTGACCAGTGACCAGCGAAAGTGACCAGTGACCAGTGACCAGTGACCAGCGACCAGTGACCAGTGACCAGTGACCAGTGACCAGTGACCAGTGACCAGTGACCAGTGACCAGTGACCAGTGACCAGTGACCAGTGACCAGTGACCAGTGACCAGCGAAAGTGACCAGTGACCAGTGACCAGTGACCAGTGACCAGCGACCAGTGACCAGTGACCAGTGACCAGCGAAATTGACCAGCGACCATTGACCAGTGACCAGCGAAAGTGACCAGTGACAAGTGACCAGTGACCAGCGAAAGTGACAAGTGACCAGTGACCAGTGACCAGCGACCAGTGACCAGTGACCAGTGACCAGTGACCAGCAAAATTGACCAGCAAAATTGACCAGTGACCAGTGACCAGTGACCAATGACCAGTGACCAGTGACCAGTGACCAGTGACCAGTGACAAGTGACCAGTGACCAGTGACCAGTGACCAGTGACCAGTGACCAGTGCCAACGACCAGTGACCAGTGACCATTGACCAGTGACCAGCGAAAGTGACCAGGGACCAGTGACCAGTGACCAGTGTCCAGTGACCAGTGACCAGTGACCAGTGACCAGTGACCAGTGACCAGTGACCAGTGACCAGTGACAAGTGACCAGTGACCAGTGACCAGTGATCAGTGACCAGTGAACAGTGACCAGTGACCAGCGAAAATGACCAGTCACCAGTGACCAGTGACCAGCGAAATTGACCAGTGACCAGTAACCAGTGAACAGTGACAAGTGACCAGTGACAAGTGACCAACGAAAGTGAACAGTGACCAGTGACCAGTGACCAGTGACCAGCGAAATTGACCAGTGACCAGTGACCAGTGACCAGTCACCAGTGACCAGCGACCAGTGACCAGAGACCAGTGACCAGTGACCAGCAAAATTGACCAGCAAAATTGACCAGTGACCAGTGACCAGTGACCAATGACCAGTGACCAGTGACCAGTGACCAGTGACCAGTGACAAGTGACCAGTGACCAGTGACCAGTGACCAGTGACCAGTGAGCAGTGCCAACGACCAGTGACCAGCGACCAGTGACCAGTGACCAGTGACCAGTGACCAGTGACCAGCGAAAGTGACCAGTGACCAGGGACCAGTGACCAGTGACCAGCGAAATTGACCAGTGACCAGTGACCAGTGACCAGTGACAAGTGACCAGTGACCAGTGACCAGTGACCAGTGACCAGTGACCAGTGACCAGTGACCAGTGACCAGTGACCAGTGACCAGTGACCAGTGACCAGTGACCAGTGACCAGTGACCAGTGACCAGCGAAAGTGACCAGTGACCAGTGACCAGTGACCAGTGACCAGCGACCAGTGACCAGTGACCAGTGACCAGCGAAATTGACCAGCGACCATTGACCAGTGACCAGCGAAAGTGACCAGTGACAAGTGACCAGTGACCAGCGAAAGTGACCAGTGACCAGTGACCAGTGACCAGCGACCAGTGACCAGTGACCAGTGACCAGTGACCAGCAAAATTGACCAGCAAAATTGACCAGTGACCAGTGACCAGTGACCAATGACCAGTGACCAGTGACCAGTGACCAGTGACCAGTGACAAGTGACCAGTGACCAGTGACCAGTGACCAGTGACCAGTGACCAGTGCCAACGACCAGTGACCAGTGACCATTGACCAGTGACCAGCGAAAGTGACCAGGGACCAGTGACCAGTGACCAGTGTCCAGTGACCAGTGACCAGTGACCAGTGACCAGTGACCAGTGACCAGTGACCAGTGACCAGTGACAAGTGACCAGTGACCAGTGACCAGTGATCAGTGACCAGTGAACAGTGACCAGTGACCAGCGAAAATGACCAGTCACCAGTGACCAGTGACCAGCGAAATTGACCAGTGACCAGTAACCAGTGAACAGTGACAAGTGACCAGTGACAAGTGACCAACGAAAGTGAACAGTGACCAGTGACCAGTGACCAGTGACCAGCGAAATTGACCAGTGACCAGTGACCAGTGACCAGTCACCAGTGACCAACGACCAGTGACCAGAGACCAGTGACCAGTGACCAGCAAAATTGACCAGCAAAATTGACCAGTGACCAGTGACCAGTGACCAATGACCAGTGACCAGTGACCAGTGACCAGTGACCAGTGACAAGTGACCAGTGACCAGTGACCAGTGACCAGTGACCAGTGAGCAGTGCCAACGACCAGTGACCAGTGACCATTGACCAGTGACCAGCGAAAGTGACCAGGGACCAGTGACCAGTGACCAGTGACCAGTGACCAGTGACCAGTGACCAGTGACCAGTGACCAGTGACCAGCGACCAGTGACCAGTGACCAGTGACCAGTGACCAGTGACCAGTGACCAGCGACCAGTGACCAGTGACCAGTGACCAGTGACCAGTGACCAGTGACCAGTGACCAGTGACCAGTGACCAGTGACCAGTGACCAGTGACCAGTGACCAGTGACCAGTGACAAGTGACCAGTGACCAGTGACCAGTGATCAGTGACCAGTGAACAGTGACCAGTGACCAGTGACCAGTGACCAGCGAAAATGACCAGTGACCAGTGACCAGTGACCAGCGAAATTGACCAGTGACCAGTGACCAGTGAACAGTGACAAGTGACCAGTGACAAGTGACCAACGAAAGTGACCAGTGAACAGTGACCAGGGACCAGTGACCAGTGACGAGTGACCAGTGACCAGCGAAAGTGAACAGTGAGCAGTGACCAGTGACCAGTGACCAGTGACCAGTGACCAGTGACCAGTGACCAGTGACCAGTGACCAGTGAGCAGTGACCAGCGAAATTGACCGGTTTCCAGTGACCAGTGACAAGTGACCAGTGACCAGTGACCAGCGAAAGTGACCAGTGACGAGTGACCAGTGACAAGTGACCAGTGACAAGTGACCAGTGACCAGTGACCAGTGACCAGTGACCAGTGACCAGTGACCAGTGACCAGTGACCAGTGACCAGCGAAAGTGACCAGTGACCAGTGACCTGTGACCAGTGACCAGTGACAAGTGACCAGTGACCAGTGACCAGTGACCAGTGACCAGTGACCAGTGACCAGTGACGAGCGAAATGGACCAGTGACCAGTGTCCAGTGACCAGTGACCAGTGATAAGTGACCAGTGACCAGTGACCAGTGACCAGTGACCATTGACCAGTGACCAGTGACCAGTGACCAGCGAAAGTGACCAGGGACAAGCGACCAGTGACCAGTGACCAGTGACCAGTGACCAGTGACCAGTGACCAGTGACCAGTGACCAGTGACCAGTGACCAGTGACCAGTGACCAGTGACAAGTGACCAGTGACCAGTGACCAGTGACCAGTGACCAGTGACCAGTGCCAACGACCAGTGACCAGCGAAAGTGACCAGGGACCAGTGACCAGTGACCAGTGACCAGTGACCAGTGACCAGTGACCAGTGACCAGTGACCAGTGACCAGTGACAAGTGACCAGTGACCAGTGACCAGTGACAAGTGACCAGTGACCAGTGACCAGTGACCAGTGACCAGTGCCAACGACCAGTGACCAGTGACCATTGACCAGTGACCAGCGAAAGTGACCAGGGACCAGTGACCAGTGACCAGTGACCAGTGACCAGTGACCAGTGACCAGTGACCAGTGACCAGTGACCAGTGACCAGTGACCAGTGACAAGTGACCAGTGACCAGTGACCAGTGATCAGTGACCAGTGAACAGTGACCAGTGACCAGCGAAAATGACCAGTGACCAGTGACCAGTGACCAGCGAAATTGACCAGTGACCAGTGACCAGTGAACAGTGACAAGTGACCAGTGACAAGTGACCAACGAAAGTGAACAGTGACCAGTGACCAGTGACCAGTGACCAGCGAAATTGACCAGTGACCAGTGACCAGTGACCAGTCACCAGTGACCAGCGACCAGTGACCAGAGACCAGTAACCAGTGACCAGTGACCAGTGACCACTGACCAGCGAAAGTGACCAGTGAACAGTGACCAGTGACCAGTGACCTGTGACCAGTGACCAGTGACCAGCGAAAGTGACCAGTGACCAGTGACCAGTGACCAGCGACTAGTGACCAGTGACCAGTGACCAGTGACCAGTGACCAGCAAAATTGACCAGTGACCAGTGACCAGTGACCAGTGACCAGCAAAATTGACCAGCAAAATTGACCAGTGACCAGTGACCAGTGACCAATGACCAGTGACCAGTGACCAGTGACCAGTGACAAGTGACCAGTGACCAGTGACCTGTGACCAGTGACCAGTGACCAGTGCCAACGACCAGTGACCAGTGACCATTGACCAGTGACCAGCGAAAGTGACCAGGGACCAGTGACCAGTGACCAGTGACCAGTGACCAGTGACCAGTGACCAGTGACCAGTGTCCAGTGACCAGTGACCAGTGACCAGTGACAAGTGACCAGTGACCAGTGACCAGTGATCAGTGACCAGTGAACAGTGACCAGTGACCAGTGACCAGTGACCAGCGAAAATGACCAGTGACCAGTGACCAGTGACCAGCGAAATTGACCAGTGACCAGTGACCAGTGAACAGTGACAAGTGACCAGTGACAAGTGACCAGTGACCAGTGACCAGTGACCAGTGACCAGGGACCAGTGACCAGTGACCAGTGACCAGCGACCAGTGACCAGTGACCAGTGACCAGTGACCAGTGACCAGTGACCAGTGACAAGTGACCAATGACCAGTGACCAGTGACCAGTGACCAGCGAAAGTGACCAGTGACCAGTGACCAGTGACCAGTGACCAGTGACCAGTGACCAGTGACCAGTGACAAGTGACCAGTGACCAGCGACCAGTGACCAGTGACCAGTGACCAGTGACCAGTGACCAGCGAAAGTGACCAGTGACCAGGGACCAGTGACCAGTGACCAGCGAAATTGACCAGTGACCAGTGACCAGTGACCAGTGACAAGTGACCAGTGACCAGTGACCAGTGACCAGTGACCAGTGACCAGTGACCAGTGACCAGTGACCAGTGACCAGTGACCAGTGACCAGTGACCAGTGACCAGTGACCAGTGACCAGTGACCAGCGAAAGTGACCAGTGACCAGTGACCAGTGACCAGTGACCAGCGACCAGTGACCAGTGACCAGTGACCAGCGAAATTGACCAGCGACCATTGACCAGTGACCAGCGAAAGTGACCAGTGACAAGTGACCAGTGACCAGCGAAAGTGACCAGTGACCAGTGACCAGTGACCAGCGACCAGTGACCAGTGACCAGTGACCAGTGACCAGCAAAATTGACCAGCAAAATTGACCAGTGACCAGTGACCAGTGACCAATGACCAGTGACCAGTGACCAGTGACCAGTGACCAGTGACAAGTGACCAGTGACCAGTGACCAGTGACCAGTGACCAGTGACCAGTGCCAACGACCAGTGACCAGTGACCATTGACCAGTGACCAGCGAAAGTGACCAGGGACCAGTGACCAGTGACCAGTGTCCAGTGACCAGTGACCAGTGACCAGTGACCAGTGACCAGTGACCAGTGACCAGTGACAAGTGACCAGTGACCAGTGACCAGTGATCAGTGACCAGTGAACAGTGACCAGTGACCAGCGAAAATGACCAGTCACCAGTGACCAGTGACCAGCGAAATTGACCAGTGACCAGTAACCAGTGAACAGTGACAAGTGACCAGTGACAAGTGACCAACGAAAGTGAACAGTGACCAGTGACCAGTGACCAGTGACCAGCGAAATTGACCAGTGACCAGTGACCAGTGACCAGTCACCAGTGACCAGCGACCAGTGACCAGAGACCAGTGACCAGTGACCAGCAAAATTGACCAGCAAAATTGACCAGTGACCAGTGACCAGTGACCAATGACCAGTGACCAGTGACCAGTGACCAGTGACCAGTGACAAGTGACCAGTGACCAGTGACCAGTGACCAGTGACCAGTGAGCAGTGCCAACGACCAGTGACCAGTGACCATTGACCAGTGACCAGCGAAAGTGACCAGGGACCAGTGACCAGTGACCAGTGACCAGTGACCAGTGACCAGTGACCAGTGACCAGTGACCAGCGACCAGTGACCAGTGACCAGTGACCAGTGACCAGTGACCAGTGACCAGTGACAAGTGACCAGTGACCAGCTGCCAGTGACCAGTGACCAGTGACCAGTGACCAGTGACCAGCGAAAGTGACCAGTGACCAGTGACCAGTGACCAGTGACCAGTGACAAGTGACCAGTGACCAGCGACCAGTGACCAGTGACCAGTGACCAGTGACCAGTGACCAGCGAAAGTGACCAGTGACCAGTGACCAGTGACCAGTGACCAGTGACCAGTGACCAGTGACCAGTGACCAGTGACCAGTGACCAGTGACAAGTGACCAGTGACCAGTGACCAGTGATCAGTGACCAGTGAACAGTGACCAGTGACCAGTGACCAGTGACCAGCGAAAATGACCAGTGACCAGTGACCAGTGACCAGCGAAATTGACCAGTGACCAGTGACCAGTGAACAGTGACAAGTGACCAGTGACAAGTGACCAACGAAAGTGACCAGTGAACAGTGACCAGGGACCAGTGACCAGTGACGAGTGACCAGTGACCAGCGAAAGTGAACAGTGAGCAGTGACCAGTGACCAGTGACCAGTGACCAGTGACCAGTGACCAGTGACCAGTGACCAGTGACCAGTGAGCAGTGACCAGCGAAATTGACCGGTTTCCAGTGACCAGTGACAAGTGACCAGTGACCAGTGACCAGCGAAAGTGACCAGTGACAAGTGACCAGTGACCAGTGACCAGTGACCAGTGACCAGTGACCAGTGACCAGTGACCAGTGACCAGTGACCAGCGAAAGTGACCAGTGACCAGTGACCTGTGACCAGTGACCAGTGACAAGTGACCAGTGACCAGTGACCAGTGACCAGTGACCAGTGACCAGTGACCAGTGACGAGCGAAATGGACCAGTGACCAGTGTCCAGTGACCAGTGACCAGTGATAAGTGACCAGTGACCAGTGACCAGTGACCAGTGACCATTGACCAGTGACCAGTGACCAGTGACCAGCGAAAGTGACCAGGGACAAGCGACCAGTGACCAGTGACCAGTGACCAGTGACCAGTGACCAGTGACCAGTGACCAGTGACCAGTGACCAGTGACCAGTGACCAGTGACCAGTGACCAGTGACAAGTGACCGTGACCAGTGACCAGTGACCAGTGACCAGTGACCAGTGACCAGTGACAAGTGACCAGTGACCAGTGACCAGTGACCAGTGACCAGTGACCAGTGCCAACGACCAGTGACCAGCGAAAGTGACCAGGGACCAGTGACCAGTGACCAGTGACCAGTGACCAGTGACCAGTGACCAGTGACCAGTGACCAGTGACAAGTGACCAGTGACCAGTGACCAGTGACAAGTGACCAGTGACCAGTGACCAGTGATCAGTGACCAGTGAACAGTGACCAGTGACCAGTGACCAGCGACCAGTGACCAGTGACCAGTGACCAGGGACCAGTGACCAGCGAAAGTGACCAGTGACCAGTGACCAGTGACCAGTGAACAGCGAAAGTGACCAGTGACCAGTGACCTGTGACCTGTGACCAGTGACCAGTGACCAGTGACGAGCGAAATGGACCAGTGACCAATGACCAGTGACCAGTGACCAGTGACCAGTGACCAGTGACCAGTGACCAGTGACCAGTGCCAACGACCAGTGACCAGTGACCATTGACCAGTGACCAGCGAAAGTGACCAGGGACCAGTGACCAGTGACCAGTGACCAGTGACCAGTGACCAGTGACCAGTGACCAGTGACAAGTGACCAGTGACCAGTGACCAGTGACAAGTGACCAGTGACCAGTGACCAGTGATCAGTGACCAGTGAACAGTGACCAGTGACCAGTGACCAGCGACCAGTGACCAGTGACCAGTGACCAGGGACCAGTGACCAGCGAAAGTGACCAGTGACCAGTGACCAGTGACCAGTGAACAGCGAAAGTGACCAGTGACCAGTGACCTGTGACCTGTGACCAGTGACCAGTGACCAGTGACGAGCGAAATGGACCAGTGACCAATGACCAGTGACCAGTGACCAGTGACCAGTGACCAGTGACCAGTGACAAGTGACCAGTGACCAGTGGCCAGTGATCAGTGACCAGTGAACAGTGACCAGTGACCAGTGACCAGTGACCAGCGAAAATGACCAGTGACCAGTGACCAGTGACCAGCGAAATTGACCAGTGACCAGTGACCAGTGAACAGTGACAAGTGACCAGTGACAAGTGACCAACGAAAGTGACCAGTGAACAGTGACCAGGGACCAGTGACCAGTGACCAGTGACCAGTGACCAGCGACCAGTGACCAGTGACCAGTGACCAGTGACCAGTGACCAGTGACCAGTGACAAGTGACCAGTGACCAGCTGCCAGTGACCAGTGACCAGTGACCAGTGACCAGTGACCAGCGAAAGTGACCAGTGACCAGTGACCAGTGACCAGTGACCAGTGACCAGTGACCAGTGACCAGTGACCAGTGACAAGTGACCAGTGACCAGCGACCAGTGACCAGTGACCAGTGACCAGTGACCAGTGACCAGCGAAAGTGACCAGTGACCAGGGACCAGTGACCAGTGACCAGCGAAATTGACCAGTGACCAGTGACCAGTGACCAGTGACAAGTGACCAGTGACCAGTGACCAGTGACCAGTGACCAGTGACCAGTGACCAGTGACCAGTGACCAGCGAAAGTGACCAGTGACCAGTGACCAGTGACCAGTGACCAGCGACCAGTGACCAGTGACCAGTGACCAGCGAAATTGACCAGCGACCATTGACCAGTGACCAGCGAAAGTGACCAGTGACAAGTGACCAGTGACCAGCGACCAGTGACCAGCGAAAGTGACCAGTGACCAGTGACCAGTGACCAGCGACCAGTGACCAGTGACCAGTGACCAGTGACCAGCAAAATTGACCATCAAAATTGACCAGTGACCAGTGACCAGTGACCAATGACCAGTGACCAGTGACCAGTGACCAGTGACCAGTGACGAGTGACCAGTGACCAGTGACCAGTGACCAGTGACCAGTGACCAGTGCCAACGACCAGTGACCAGTGACCATTGACCAGTGACCAGCGAAAGTGACCAGGGACCAGTGACCAGTGACCAGTGACCAGTGACCAGTGACCTGTGACCAGTGACCAGTGACCAGTGACCAGCGACCAGTGACCAGTGACCAGTGACCAGTGACCAGTGACCAGTGACCAGTGACAAGTGACCAGTGACCAGCTGCCAGTGACCAGTGACCAGTGACCAGTGACCAGTGACCAGCGAAAGTGACCAGTGACCAGTGACCAGTGACCAGTGACCAGTGACCAGTGACCAGTGACCAGTGACAAGTGACCAGTGACCAGCGACCAGTGACCAGTGACCAGTAACCAGTGACCAGTGACCAGCGAAAGTGACCAGTGACCAGGGACCAGTGACCAGTGACCAGCGAAATTGACCAGTGACCAGTGACCAGTGACCAGTGACAAGTGACCAGTGACCAGTGACCAGTGACCAGTGACCAGTGACCAGTGACCAGTGACCAGTGACCAGTGACCAGTGACCAGTGACCAGCGAAAGTGACCAGTGACGAGTGACCAGTGACAAGTGACCAGTGACCAGTGACCAGTGACCAGTGACTAGTGACCAGCAACCAGTGACCAGTGACCAGTGACCAGTGACCAGCAAAATTGACCAGCAAAATTGACCAGTGACCAGTGACCAGTGACCAATGACCAGTGACCAGTGACCAGTGACCAGTGACAAGTGACCAGTGACCAGTGACCAGTGCCAACGACCAGTGACCAGTGACAAGTGACCAGTGACCAGTGACCAGTGATCAGTGACCAGCGACCAGTGACCAGTGACCAGTGACCAGTGACCAGTGACCAGTGACCAGTGACAAGTGACCAGTGACCAGCTGCCAGTGACCAGTGACCAGTGACCAGTGACCAGTGACCAGCGAAAGTGACCAGTGACCAGGGACCAGTGACCAGTGACCAGCGAAATTGACCAGTGACCAGTGACCAGTGACCAGTGACAAGTGACCAGTGACCAGTGACCAGTGACCAGTGACCAGTGACCAGTGACCAGTGACCAGCGAAAGTGACCAGTGACCAGTGACCAGTGACCAGTGACCAGCGACCAGTGACCAGTGACCAGTGACCAGCGAAATTGACCAGCGACCATTGACCAGTGACCAGCGAAAGTGACCAGTGACAAGTGACCAGTGACCAGCGACCAGTGACCAGCGAAAGTGACCAGTGACCAGTGACCAGTGACCAGCGACCAGTGACCAGTGACCAGTGACCAGTGACCAGCAAAATTGACCAGCAAAATTGACCAGTGACCAGTGACCAGTGACCAATGACCAGTGACCAGTGACCAGTGACCAGTGACCAGTGACAAGTGACCAGTGACCAGTGACCAGTGACCAGTGACCAGTGCCAACGACCAGTGACCAGTGACCATTGACCAGTGACCAGCGAAAGTGACCAGGGACCAGTGACCAGTGACCAGTGACCAGTGACCAGTGACCAGTGACCAGTGACCAGTGACCAGTGACCAGTGACCAGTGACCAGTGACAAGTGACCAGTGACCAGTGACCAGTGATCAGTGACCAGTGAACAGTGACCAGTGACCAGCGAAAATGACCAGTGACCAGTGACCAGTGACCAGCGAAATTGACCAGTGACCAGTGACCAGTGAACAGTGACAAGTGACCAGTGACAAGTGACCAACGAAAGTGAACAGTGACCAGTGACCAGTGACCAGTGACCAGCGAAATTGACCAGTGACCAGTGACCAGTGACCAGTCACCAGTGACCAGCGACCAGTGACCAGAGACCAGTAACCAGTGACCAGTGACCAGTGACCACTGACCAGCGAAAGTGACCAGTGAACAGTGACCAGTGACCAGTGACCTGTGACCAGTGACCAGTGACCAGCGAAAGTGACCAGTGACCAGTGACCAGTGACCAGCGACTAGTGACCAGTGACCAGTGACCAGTGACCAGTGACCAGCAAAATTGACCAGTGACCAGTGACCAGTGACCAGTGACCAGCAAAATTGACCAGCAAAATTGACCAGTGACCAGTGACCAGTGACCAATGACCAGTGACCAGTGACCAGTGACCAGTGACAAGTGACCAGTGACCAGTGACCTGTGACCAGTGACCAGTGACCAGTGCCAACGACCAGTGACCAGTGACCATTGACCAGTGACCAGCGAAAGTGACCAGGGACCAGTGACCAGTGACCAGTGACCAGCGACCAGTGACCAGTGACCAGTGACCAGTGTCCAGTGACCAGTGACCAGTGACCAGTGACAAGTGACCAGTGACCAGTGACCAGTGATCAGTGACCAGTGAACAGTGACCAGTGACCAGTGACCAGTGACCAGCGAAAATGACCAGTGACCAGTGACCAGTGACCAGCGAAATTGACCAGTGACCAGTGACCAGTGAACAGTGACAAGTGACCAGTGACAAGTGACCAGTGACCAGTGACCAGTGACCAGTGACCAGGGACCAGTGACCAGTGACCAGTGACCAGCGACCAGTGACCAGTGACCAGTGACCAGTGACCAGTGACCAGTGACCAGTGACAAGTGACCAGTGACCAGCTGCCAGTGACCAGTGACCAGTGACCAGTGACCAGTGACCAGCGAAAGTGACCAGTGACCAGTGACCAGTGACCAGTGACCAGTGACCAGTGACCAGTGACCAGTGACAAGTGACCAGTGACCAGCG
The DNA here is from genome assembly GCA_951215215.1 of Andrena trimmerana. Lineage (NCBI taxonomy): Eukaryota > Metazoa > Arthropoda > Insecta > Hymenoptera > Andrenidae > Andrena > Andrena trimmerana. The sequence continues at coordinate 43,031 of CATNUO010000056.1, read as the reverse complement.
ACCAGTGACCAGTGACCAGTGACCAGTGACCAGTGACCAGCGAAAGTGACCAGTGACCAGGGACCAGTGACCAGTGACCAGCGAAATTGACCAGTGACCAGTGACCAGTGACCAGTGACAAGTGACCAGTGACCAGTGACCAGTGACCAGTGACCAGTGACCAGTGACCAGTGACCAGTGACCAGTGACCAGTGACCAGTGACCAGTGACCAGTGACCAGTGACCAGTGACCAGTGACCAGCGAAAGTGACCAGTGACCAGTGACCAGTGACCAGTGACCAGCGACCAGTGACCAGTGACCAGTGACCAGCGAAATTGACCAGCGACCATTGACCAGTGACCAGCGAAAGTGACCAGTGACAAGTGACCAGTGACCAGCGAAAGTGACCAGTGACCAGTGACCAGTGACCAGCGACCAGTGACCAGGGACCAGTGACCAGTGACCAGTGACCAGTGACCAGTGACCAGTGACCAGTGACCAGTGACCAGCGACCAGTGACCAGTGACCAGTGACCAGTGACCAGTGACAAGTGACCAGTGACCAGCTGCCAGTGACCAGTGACCAGTGACCAGTGACCAGTGACCAGCGAAAGTGACCAGTGACCAGTGACCAGTGACCAGTGACCAGTGACCAGTGACAAGTGACCAGTGACCAGCGACCAGTGACCAGTGACCAGTGACCAGTGACCAGTGACCAGCGAAAGTGACCAGTGACCAGTGACCAGTGACCAGTGACCAGTGACCAGTGACCAGTGACCAGTGACCAGTGACCAGTGACCAGTGACAAGTGACCAGTGACCAGTGACCAGTGATCAGTGACCAGTGAACAGTGACCAGTGACCAGTGACCAGTGACCAGCGAAAATGACCAGTGACCAGTGACCAGTGACCAGCGAAATTGACCAGTGACCAGTGACCAGTGAACAGTGACAAGTGACCAGTGACAAGTGACCAACGAAAGTGACCAGTGAACAGTGACCAGGGACCAGTGACCAGTGACGAGTGACCAGTGACCAGCGAAAGTGAACAGTGAGCAGTGACCAGTGACCAGTGACCAGTGACCAGTGACCAGTGACCAGTGACCAGTGACCAGTAACCAGTGAGCAGTGACCAGCGAAATTGACCGGTTTCCAGTGACCAGTGACAAGTGACCAGTGACCAGTGACCAGCGAAAGTGACCAGTGACGAGTGACCAGTGACAAGTGACCAGTGACAAGTGACCAGTGACCAGTGACCAGTGACCAGTGACCAGTGACCAGTGACCAGTGACCAGTGACCAGTGACCAGCGAAAGTGACCAGTGACCAGTGACCTGTGACCAGTGACCAGTGACAAGTGACCAGTGACCAGCGACCAGTGACCAGTGACCAGTGACCAGTGACCAGTGACCAGTGACCAGTGACGAGCGAAATGGACCAGTGACCAGTGTCCAGTGACCAGTGACCAGTGATAAGTGACCAGTGACCAGTGACCAGTGACCATTGACCAGTGACCAGTGACCAGTGACCAGCGAAAGTGACCAGGGACAAGCGACCAGTGACCAGTGACCAGTGACCAGTGACCAGTGACCAGTGACCAGTGACCAGTGACCAGTGACCAGTGACCAGTGACCAGTGACCAGTGACAAGTGACCAGTGACCAGTGACCAGTGACCAGTGACCAGTGACCAGTGCCAACGACCAGTGACCAGCGAAAGTGACCAGGGACCAGTGACCAGTGACCAGTGACCAGTGACCAGTGACCAGTGACCAGTGACCAGTGACCAGTGACAAGTGACCAGTGACCAGTGACCAGTGACAAGTGACCAGTGACCAGTGACCAGTGACCAGTGATCAGTGACCAGTGAACAGTGACCAGTGACCAGTGACCAGCGACCAGTGACCAGTGACCAGTGACCAGGGACCAGTGACCAGCGAAAGTGACCAGTGACCAGTGACCAGTGACCAGTGAACAGCGAAAGTGACCAGTGACCAGTGACCTGTGACCTGTGACCAGTGACCAGTGACCAGTGACGAGCGAAATGGACCAGTGACCAATGACCAGTGTCCAGTGACCAGTGACCAGTGACCAGTGACCAGTGACCAGTGACCAGTGCCAACGACCAGTGACCAGTGACCATTGACCAGTGACCAGCGAAAGTGACCAGGGACCAGTGACCAGTGACCAGAGACCAGTGACCAGTGACCAGTGACCAGTGACCAGTGACAAGTGACCAGTGACCAGTGACCAGTGACAAGTGACCAGTGACCAGTGACCAGTGATCAGTGACCAGTGAACAGTGACCAGTGACCAGTGACCAGCGACCAGTGACCAGTGACCAGTGACCAGGGACCAGTGACCAGCGAAAGTGACCAGTGACCAGTGACCAGTGACCAGTGAACAGCGAAAGTGACCAGTGACCAGTGACCTGTGACCTGTTACCAGTGACCAGTGACCAGTGACGAGCGAAATGGACCAGTGACCAATGACCAGTGACCAGTGACCAGTGACCAGTGACCAGTGACCAGTGACAAGTGACCAGTGACCAGTGGCCAGTGATCAGTGACCAGTGAACAGTGACCAGTGACCAGTGACCAGTGACCAGCGAAAATGACCAGTGACCAGTGACCAGTGACCAGCGAAATTGACCAGTGACCAGTGACCAGTGAACAGTGACAAGTGACCAGTGACAAGTGACCAACGAAAGTGACCAGTGAACAGTGACCAGGGACCAGTGACCAGTGACCAGTGACCAGCGACCAGTGACCAGTGACCAGTGACCAGTGACCAGTGACCAGTGACCAGTGACAAGTGACCAGTGACCAGCTGCCAGTGACCAGTGACCAGTGACCAGTGACCAGTGACCAGCGAAAGTGACCAGTGACCAGTGACCAGTGACCAGTGACCAGTGACCAGCGAAAGTGACCAGTGACGAGTGACCAGTGACAAGTGACCAGTGACAAGTGACCAGTGACCAGTGACCAGTGACCAGTGACCAGTGACCAGTGACCAGTGACCAGTGACCAGTGACCAGCGAAAGTGACCAGTGACCAGTGACCTGTGACCAGTGACCAGTGACAAGTGACCAGTGACCAGCGACCAGTGACCAGTGACCAGTGACCAGTGACCAGTGACCAGTGACCAGTGACGAGCGAAATGGACCAGTGACCAGTGTCCAGTGACCAGTGACCAGTGATAAGTGACCAGTGACCAGTGACCAGTGACCATTGACCAGTGACCAGTGACCAGTGACCAGCGAAAGTGACCAGGGACAAGCGACCAGTGACCAGTGACCAGTGACCAGTGACCAGTGACCAGTGACCAGTGACCAGTGACCAGTGACCAGTGACCAGTGACCAGTGACCAGTGACAAGTGACCAGTGACCAGTGACCAGTGACCAGTGACCAGTGACCAGTGCCAACGACCAGTGACCAGCGAAAGTGACCAGGGACCAGTGACCAGTGACCAGTGACCAGTGACCAGTGACCAGTGACCAGTGACCAGTGACCAGTGACAAGTGACCAGTGACCAGTGACCAGTGACAAGTGACCAGTGACCAGTGACCAGTGACCAGTGATCAGTGACCAGTGAACAGTGACCAGTGACCAGTGACCAGCGACCAGTGACCAGTGACCAGTGACCAGGGACCAGTGACCAGCGAAAGTGACCAGTGACCAGTGACCAGTGACCAGTGAACAGCGAAAGTGACCAGTGACCAGTGACCTGTGACCTGTGACCAGTGACCAGTGACCAGTGACGAGCGAAATGGACCAGTGACCAATGACCAGTGACCAGTGACCAGTGACCAGTGACCAGTGACCAGTGACCAGTGACCAGTGCCAACGACCAGTGACCAGTGACCATTGACCAGTGACCAGCGAAAGTGACCAGGGACCAGTGACCAGTGACCAGAGACCAGTGACCAGTGACCAGTGACCAGTGACCAGTGACAAGTGACCAGTGACCAGTGACCAGTGACAAGTGACCAGTGACCAGTGACCAGTGATCAGTGACCAGTGAACAGTGACCAGTGACCAGTGACCAGCGACCAGTGACCAGTGACCAGTGACCAGGGACCAGTGACCAGCGAAAGTGACCAGTGACCAGTGACCAGTGACCAGTGAACAGCGAAAGTGACCAGTGACCAGTGACCTGTGACCTGTTACCAGTGACCAGTGACCAGTGACGAGCGAAATGGACCAGTGACCAATGACCAGTGACCAGTGACCAGTGACCAGTGACCAGTGACCAGTGACAAGTGACCAGTGACCAGTGGCCAGTGATCAGTGACCAGTGAACAGTGACCAGTGACCAGTGACCAGTGACCAGCGAAAATGACCAGTGACCAGTGACCAGTGACCAGCGAAATTGACCAGTGACCAGTGACCAGTGAACAGTGACAAGTGACCAGTGACAAGTGACCAACGAAAGTGACCAGTGAACAGTGACCAGGGACCAGTGACCAGTGACCAGTGACCAGCGACCAGTGACCAGTGACCAGTGACCAGTGACCAGTGACCAGTGACCAGTGACAAGTGACCAGTGACCAGCTGCCAGTGACCAGTGACCAGTGACCAGTGACCAGTGACCAGCGAAAGTGACCAGTGACCAGTGACCAGTGACCAGTGACCAGTGACCAGTGACCAGTGACCAGTGACCAGTGACAAGTGACCAGTGACCAGCGACCAGTGACCAGTGACCAGTGACCAGTGACCAGTGACCAGCGAAAGTGACCAGTGACCAGGGACCAGTGACCAGTGACCAGCGAAATTGACCAGTGACCAGTGACCAGTGACCAGTGACAAGTGACCAGTGACCAGTGACCAGTGACCAGTGACCAGTGACCAGTGACCAGTGACCAGTGACCAGCGAAAGTGACCAGTGACCAGTGACCAGTGACCAGTGACCAGCGACCAGTGACCAGTGACCAGTGACCAGCGAAATTGACCAGCGACCATTGACCAGTGACCAGCGAAAGTGACCAGTGACAAGTGACCAGTGACCAGCGACCAGTGACCAGCGAAAGTGACCAGTGACCAGTGACCAGTGACCAGCGACCAGTGACCAGTGACCAGTGACCAGTGACCAGCAAAATTGACCATCAAAATTGACCAGTGACCAGTGACCAGTGACCAATGACCAGTGACCAGTGACCAGTGACCAGTGACCAGTGACAAGTGACCAGTGACCAGTGACCAGTGACCAGTGACCAGTGACCAGTGCCAACGACCAGTGACCAGTGACCATTGACCAGTGACCAGCGAAAGTGACCAGGGACCAGTGACCAGTGACCAGTGACCAGTGACCTGTGACCAGTGACCAGTGACCAGTGACCAGCGACCAGTGACCAGTGACCAGTGACCAGTGACCAGTGACCAGTGACCAGTGACAAGTGAGCAGTGACCAGCTGCCAGTGACCAGTGACCAGTGACCAGTGACCAGTGACCAGCGAAAGTGACCAGTGACCAGTGACCAGTGACCAGTGACCAGTGACCAGTGACCAGTGACCAGTGACAAGTGACCAGTGACCAGCGACCAGTGACCAGTGACCAGTAACCAGTGACCAGTGACCAGCGAAAGTGACCAGTGACCAGGGACCAGTGACCAGTGACCAGCGAAATTGACCAGTGACCAGTGACCAGTGACCAGTGACAAGTGACCAGTGACCAGTGACCAGTGACCAGTGACCAGTGACCAGTGACCAGTGACCAGTGACCAGTGACCAGTGACCAGCGAAAGTGACCAGTGACGAGTGACCAGTGACAAGTGACCAGTGACCAGTGACCAGTGACCAGTGACTAGTGACCAGCAACCAGTGACCAGTGACCAGTGACCAGTGACCAGCAAAATTGACCAGCAAAATTGACCAGTGACCAGTGACCAGTGACCAATGACCAGTGACCAGTGACCAGTGACCAGTGACAAGTGACCAGTGACCAGTGACCAGTGCCAACGACCAGTGACCAGTGACAAGTGACCAGTGACCAGTGACCAGTGATCAGTGACCAGCGACCAGTGACCAGTGACCAGTGACCAGTGACCAGTGACCAGTGACCAGTGACAAGTGACCAGTGACCAGCTGCCAGTGACCAGTGACCAGTGACCAGTGACCAGTGACCAGCGAAAGTGACCAGTGACCAGGGACCAGTGACCAGTGACCAGCGAAATTGACCAGTGACCAGTGACCAGTGACCAGTGACAAGTGACCAGTGACCAGTGACCAGTGACCAGTGACCAGTGACCAGTGACCAGTGACCAGCGAAAGTGACCAGTGACCAGTGACCAGTGACCAGTGACCAGCGACCAGTGACCAGTGACCAGTGACCAGCGAAATTGACCAGCGACCATTGACCAGTGACCAGCGAAAGTGACCAGTGACAAGTGACCAGTGACCAGCGACCAGTGACCAGCGAAAGTGACCAGTGACCAGTGACCAGTGACCAGCGACCAGTGACCAGTGACCAGTGACCAGTGACCAGCAAAATTGACCAGCAAAATTGACCAGTGACCAGTGACCAGTGACCAATGACCAGTGACCAGTGACCAGTGACCAGTGACCAGTGACAAGTGACCAGTGACCAGTGACCAGTGACCAGTGACCAGTGACCAGTGCCAACGACCAGTGACCAGTGACCATTGACCAGTGACCAGCGAAAGTGACCAGGGACCAGTGACCAGTGACCAGTGACCAGTGACCAGTGACCAGTGACCAGTGACCAGTGACCAGTGACCAGTGACCAGTGACCAGTGACAAGTGACCAGTGACCAGTGACCAGTGATCAGTGACCAGTGAACAGTGACCAGTGACCAGCGAAAATGACCAGTGACCAGTGACCAGTGACCAGCGAAATTGACCAGTGACCAGTGACCAGTGAACAGTGACAAGTGACCAGTGACAAGTGACCAACGAAAGTGAACAGTGACCAGTGACCAGTGACCAGTGACCAGCGAAATTGACCAGTGACCAGTGACCAGTGACCAGTCACCAGTGACCAGCGACCAGTGACCAGAGACCAGTAACCAGTGACCAGTGACCAGTGACCACTGACCAGCGAAAGTGACCAGTGAACAGTGACCAGTGACCAGTGACCTGTGACCAGTGACCAGTGACCAGAGACCAGTGACCAGCGAAAGTGACCAGTGACGAGTGACCAGTGACAAGTGACCAGTGACCAGTGACCAGTGACCAGTGACTAGTGACCAGCAACCAGTGACCAGTGACCAGTGACCAGTGACCAGCAAAATTGACCAGCAAAATTGACCAGTGACCAGTGACCAGTGACCAATGACCAGTGACCAGTGACCAGTGACCAGTGACAAGTGACCAGCTGCCAGTGACCAGTGACCAGTGACCAGTGACCAGTGACCAGCGAAAGTGACCAGTGACCAGTGACCAGTGACCAGTGACCAGTGACCAGTGACCAGTGACCAGTGACAAGTGACCAGTGACCAGCGACCAGTGACCAGTGACCAGTGACCAGTGACCAGTGACCAGCGAAAGTGACCAGTGACCAGGGACCAGTGACCAGTGACCAGCGAAATTGACCAGTGACCAGTGACCAGTGACCAGTGACAAGTGACCAGTGACCAGTGACCAGTGACCAGTGACCAGTGACCAGTGACCAGCGAAAGTGACCAGTGACCAGTGACCAGTGACCAGTGACCAGCGACCAGTGACCAGTGACCAGTGACCAGCGAAATTGACCAGCGACCATTGACCAGTGACCAGCGGAAGTGACCAGTGACAAGTGACCAGTGACCAGCGACCAGTGACCAGCGAAAGTGACCAGTGACCAGTGACCAGTGACCAGCGACCAGTGACCAGTGACCATTGACCAGTGACCAGCGAAAGTGACCAGGGACCAGTGACCAGTGACCAGTGACCAGTGACCAGTGACCAGTGACCAGTGACCAGTGACCAGCGACCAGTGACCAGTGACCAGTGACCAGTGACCAGTGACCAGTGACCAGTGACAAGTGACCAGTGACCAGCTGCCAGTGACCAGTGACCAGTGACCAGTGACCAGTGACCAGCGAAAGTGACCAGTGACCAGTGACCAGTGACCAGTGACCAGTGACAAGTGACCAGTGACCAGCGACCAGTGACCAGTGACCAGTGACCAGTGACCAGTGACCAGCGAAAGTGACCAGTGACCAGTGACCAGTGACCAGTGACCAGTGACCAGTGACCAGTGACCAGTGACCAGTGACCAGTGACCAGTGACAAGTGACCAGTGACCAGTGACCAGTGATCAGTGACCAGTGAACAGTGACCAGTGACCAGTGACCAGTGACCAGCGAAAATGACCAGTGACCAGTGACCAGTGACCAGCGAAATTGACCAGTGACCAGTGACCAGTGAACAGTGACAAGTGACCAGTGACAAGTGACCAACGAAAGTGACCAGTGAACAGTGACCAGGGACCAGTGACTAGTGACGAGTGACCAGTGACCAGCGAAAGTGAACAGTGAGCAGTGACCAGTGACCAGTGACCAGTGACCAGTGACCAGTGACCAGTGACCAGTGACCAGTGACCAGTGAGCAGTGACCAGCGAAATTGACCGGTTTCCAGTGACCAGTGACAAGTGACCAGTGACCAGTGACCAGCGAAAGTGACCAGTGACGAGTGACCAGTGACAAGTGACCAGTGACAAGTGACCAGTGACCAGTGACCAGTGACCAGTGACCAGTGACCAGTGACCAGTGACCAGTGACCAGTGACCAGCGAAAGTGACCAGTGACCAGTGACCTGTGACCAGTGACCAGTGACAAGTGACCAGTGACCAGCGACCAGTGACCAGTGACCAGTGACCAGTGACCAGTGACCAGTGACCAGTGACGAGCGAAATGGACCAGTGACCAGTGTCCAGTGACCAGTGACCAGTGATAAGTGACCAGTGACCAGTGACCAGTGACCATTGACCAGTGACCAGTGACCAGTGACCAGCGAAAGTGACCAGGGACAAGCGACCAGTGACCAGTGACCAGTGACCAGTGACCAGTGACCAGTGACCAGTGACCAGTGACCAGTGACCAGTGACCAGTGACCAGTGACCAGTGACAAGTGACCAGTGACCAGTGACCAGTGACCAGTGACCAGTGACCAGTGCCAACGACCAGTGACCAGCGAAAGTGACCAGGGACCAGTGACCAGTGACCAGTGACCAGTGACCAGTGACCAGTGACCAGTGCCAACGACCAGTGACCAGTGACCAGTGACCAGTGACCAGCAAAATTGACCAGCAAAATTGACCAGTGACCAGTGACCAGTGACCAATGACCAGTGACCAGTGACCAGTGACCAGTGACCAGTGACAAGTGACCAGTGACCAGTGACCAGTGACCAGTGACCAGTGACCAGTGCCAACGACCAGTGACCAGTGCCAACGACCAGTGACCAGTGACCATTGACCAGTGACCAGCGAAAGTGACCAGGGACCAGTGACCAGTGACCAGTGACCAGTGACCAGTGACCAGTGACCAGTGACCAGTGACCAGTGACCAGTGACCAGTGACCAGTGACAAGTGACCAGTGACCAGTGACCAGTGATCAGTGACCAGTGAACAGTGACCAGTGACCAGCGAAAATGACCAGTGACCAGTGACCAGTGACCAGCGAAATTGACCAGTGACCAGTGACCAGTGAACAGTGACAAGTGACCAGTGACAAGTGACCAACGAAAGTGAACAGTGACCAGTGACCAGTGACCAGTGACCAGCGAAATTGACCAGTGACCAGTGACCAGTGACCAGTCACCAGTGACCAGCGACCAGTGACCAGAGACCAGTAACCAGTGACCAGTGACCAGTGACCACTGACCAGCGAAAGTGACCAGTGAACAGTGACCAGTGACCAGTGACCTGTGACCAGTGACCAGTGACCAGAGACCAGTGACCAGCGAAAGTGACCAGTGACGAGTGACCAGTGACAAGTGACCAGTGACCAGTGACCAGTGACCAGTGACTAGTGACCAGCAACCAGTGACCAGTGACCAGTGACCAGTGACCAGCAAAATTGACCAGCAAAATTGACCAGTGACCAGTGACCAGTGACCAATGACCAGTGACCAGTGACCAGTGACCAGTGACAAGTGACCAGCTGCCAGTGACCAGTGACCAGTGACCAGTGACCAGTGACCAGCGAAAGTGACCAGTGACCAGTGACCAGTGACCAGTGACCAGTGACCAGTGACCAGTGACCAGTGACAAGTGACCAGTGACCAGCGACCAGTGACCAGTGACCAGTGACCAGTGACCAGTGACCAGCGAAAGTGACCAGTGACCAGGGACCAGTGACCAGTGACCAGCGAAATTGACCAGTGACCAGTGACCAGTGACCAGTGACAAGTGACCAGTGACCAGTGACCAGTGACCAGTGACCAGTGACCAGTGACCAGCGAAAGTGACCAGTGACCAGTGACCAGTGACCAGTGACCAGCGACCAGTGACCAGTGACCAGTGACCAGCGAAATTGACCAGCGACCATTGACCAGTGACCAGCGGAAGTGACCAGTGACAAGTGACCAGTGACCAGCGACCAGTGACCAGCGAAAGTGACCAGTGACCAGTGACCAGTGACCAGCGACCAGTGACCAGTGACCAGTGACCAGTGACCAGCAAAATTGACCAGCAAAATTGACCAGTGACCAGTGACCAGTGACCAATGACCAGTGACCAGTGACCAGTGACCAGTGACCAGTGACAAGTGACCAGTGACCAGTGACCAGTGACCAGTGACCAGTGAGCAGTGCCAACGACCAGTGACCAGTGACCATTGACCAGTGACCAGCGAAAGTGACCAGGGACCAGTGACCAGTGACCAGTGACCAGTGACCAGTGACCAGTGACCAGTGACCAGTGACCAGCGACCAGTGACCAGTGACCAGTGACCAGTGACCAGTGACCAGTGACCAGTGACAAGTGACCAGTGACCAGCTGCCAGTGACCAGTGACCAGTGACCAGTGACCAGTGACCAGCGAAAGTGACCAGTGACCAGTGACCAGTGACCAGTGACCAGTGACAAGTGACCAGTGACCAGCGACCAGTGACCAGTGACCAGTGACCAGTGACCAGTGACCAGCGAAAGTGACCAGTGACCAGTGACCAGTGACCAGTGACCAGTGACCAGTGACCAGTGACCAGTGACCAGTGACCAGTGACCAGTGACAAGTGACCAGTGACCAGTGACCAGTGATCAGTGACCAGTGAACAGTGACCAGTGACCAGTGACCAGTGACCAGCGAAAATGACCAGTGACCAGTGACCAGTGACCAGCGAAATTGACCAGTGACCAGTGACCAGTGAACAGTGACAAGTGACCAGTGACAAGTGACCAACGAAAGTGACCAGTGAACAGTGACCAGGGACCAGTGACTAGTGACGAGTGACCAGTGACCAGCGAAAGTGAACAGTGAGCAGTGACCAGTGACCAGTGACCAGTGACCAGTGACCAGTGACCAGTGACCAGTGACCAGTGACCAGTGAGCAGTGACCAGCGAAATTGACCGGTTTCCAGTGACCAGTGACAAGTGACCAGTGACCAGTGACCAGCGAAAGTGACCAGTGACGAGTGACCAGTGACAAGTGACCAGTGACAAGTGACCAGTGACCAGTGACCAGTGACCAGTGACCAGTGACCAGTGACCAGTGACCAGTGACCAGTGACCAGCGAAAGTGACCAGTGACCAGTGACCTGTGACCAGTGACCAGTGACAAGTGACCAGTGACCAGCGACCAGTGACCAGTGACCAGTGACCAGTGACCAGTGACGAGCGAAATGGACCAGTGACCAGTGTCCAGTGACCAGTGACCAGTGATAAGTGACCAGTGACCAGTGACCAGTGACCATTGACCAGTGACCAGTGACCAGTGACCAGCGAAAGTGACCAGGGACAAGCGACCAGTGACCAGTGACCAGTGACCAGTGACCAGTGACCAGTGACCAGTGACCAGTGACCAGTGACCAGTGACCAGTGACCAGTGACCAGTGACAAGTGACCAGTGACCAGTGACCAGTGACCAGTGACCAGTGACCAGTGCCAACGACCAGTGACCAGCGAAAGTGACCAGGGACCAGTGACCAGTGACCAGTGACCAGTGACCAGTGACCAGTGACCAGTGCCAACGACCAGTGACCAGTGACCAGTGACCAGTGACCAGCAAAATTGACCAGCAAAATTGACCAGTGACCAGTGACCAGTGACCAATGACCAGTGACCAGTGACCAGTGACCAGTGACCAGTGACAAGTGACCAGTGACCAGTGACCAGTGACCAGTGACCAGTGACCAGTGCCAACGACCAGTGACCAGTGACCATTGACCAGTGACCAGCGAAAGTGACCAGGGACCAGTGACCAGTGACCAGTGACCAGTGACCAGTGACCAGTGACCAGTGACCAGTGACCAGTGACCAGTGACCAGTGACCAGTGACAAGTGACCAGTGACCAGTGACCAGTGATCAGTGACCAGTGAACAGTGACCAGTGACCAGCGAAAATGACCAGTGACCAGTGACCAGTGACCAGCGAAATTGACCAGTGACCAGTGACCAGTGAACAGTGACAAGTGACCAGTGACAAGTGACCAACGAAAGTGAACAGTGACCAGTGACCAGTGACCAGTGACCAGCGAAATTGACCAGTGACCAGTGACCAGTGACCAGTCACCAGTGACCAGCGACCAGTGACCAGAGACCAGTAACCAGTGACCAGTGACCAGTGACCACTGACCAGCGAAAGTGACCAGTGAACAGTGACCAGTGACCAGTGACCTGTGACCAGTGACCAGTGACCAGAGACCAGTGACCAGCGAAAGTGACCAGTGACGAGTGACCAGTGACAAGTGACCAGTGACCAGTGACCAGTGACCAGTGACTAGTGACCAGCAACCAGTGACCAGTGACCAGTGACCAGTGACCAGCAAAATTGACCAGCAAAATTGACCAGTGACCAGTGACCAGTGACCAATGACCAGTGACCAGTGACCAGTGACCAGTGACAAGTGACCAGCTGCCAGTGACCAGTGACCAGTGACCAGTGACCAGTGACCAGCGAAAGTGACCAGTGACCAGTGACCAGTGACCAGTGACCAGTGACCAGTGACCAGTGACCAGTGACAAGTGACCAGTGACCAGCGACCAGTGACCAGTGACCAGTGACCAGTGACCAGTGACCAGCGAAAGTGACCAGTGACCAGGGACCAGTGACCAGTGACCAGCGAAATTGACCAGTGACCAGTGACCAGTGACCAGTGACAAGTGACCAGTGACCAGTGACCAGTGACCAGTGACCAGTGACCAGTGACCAGCGAAAGTGACCAGTGACCAGTGACCAGTGACCAGTGACCAGCGACCAGTGACCAGTGACCAGTGACCAGCGAAATTGACCAGCGACCATTGACCAGTGACCAGCGGAAGTGACCAGTGACAAGTGACCAGTGACCAGCGACCAGTGACCAGCGAAAGTGACCAGTGACCAGTGACCAGTGACCAGCGACCAGTGACCAGTGACCAGTGACCAGTGACCAGCAAAATTGACCAGCAAAATTGACCAGTGACCAGTGACCAGTGACCAATGACCAGTGACCAGTGACCAGTGACCAGTGACCAGTGACAAGTGACCAGTGACCAGTGACCAGTGACCAGTGACCAGTGAGCAGTGCCAACGACCAGTGACCAGTGACCATTGACCAGTGACCAGCGAAAGTGACCAGGGACCAGTGACCAGTGACCAGTGACCAGTGACCAGTGACCAGTGACCAGTGACCAGTGACCAGCGACCAGTGACCAGTGACCAGTGACCAGTGACCAGTGACCAGTGACCAGTGACAAGTGACCAGTGACCAGCTGCCAGTGACCAGTGACCAGTGACCAGTGACCAGTGACCAGCGAAAGTGACCAGTGACCAGTGACCAGTGACCAGTGACCAGTGACAAGTGACCAGTGACCAGCGACCAGTGACCAGTGACCAGTGACCAGTGACCAGTGACCAGCGAAAGTGACCAGTGACCAGTGACCAGTGACCAGTGACCAGTGACCAGTGACCAGTGACCAGTGACCAGTGACCAGTGACCAGTGACAAGTGACCAGTGACCAGTGACCAGTGATCAGTGACCAGTGAACAGTGACCAGTGACCAGTGACCAGTGACCAGCGAAAATGACCAGTGACCAGTGACCAGTGACCAGCGAAATTGACCAGTGACCAGTGACCAGTGAACAGTGACAAGTGACCAGTGACAAGTGACCAACGAAAGTGACCAGTGAACAGTGACCAGGGACCAGTGACTAGTGACGAGTGACCAGTGACCAGCGAAAGTGAACAGTGAGCAGTGACCAGTGACCAGTGACCAGTGACCAGTGACCAGTGACCAGTGAGCAGTGACCAGCGAAATTGACCGGTTTCCAGTGACCAGTGACAAGTGACCAGTGACCAGTGACCAGCGAAAGTGACCAGTGACGAGTGACCAGTGACCAGTGACCAGTGACCAGTGACAAGTGACCAGTGACCAGCTGCCAGTGACCAGTGACCAGTGACCAGTGACCAGCGAAAGTGACCAGTGACCAGTGACCTGTGACCAGTGACCAGTGACAAGTGACCAGTGACCAGCGACCAGTGACCAGTGACCAGTGACCAGTGACCAGTGACCAGTGACCAGTGACGAGCGAAATGGACCAGTGACCAGTGTCCAGTGACCAGTGACCAGTGATAAGTGACCAGTGACCAGTGACCAGTGACCATTGACCAGTGACCAGTGACCAGTGACCAGCGAAAGTGACCAGGGACAAGCGACCAGTGACCAGTGACCAGTGACCAGTGACCAGTGACCAGTGACCAGTGACCAGTGACCAGTGACCAGTGACCAGTGACCAGTGACCAGTGACCAGTGACAAGTGACCAGTGACCAGTGACCAGTGACCAGTGACCAGTGACCAGTGCCAACGACCAGTGACCAGCGAAAGTGACCAGGGACCAGTGACCAGTGACCAGTGACCAGTGACCAGTGACCAGTGACCAGTGACAAGTGACCAGTGACCAGTGACCAGTGACAAGTGACCAGTGACCAGTGACCAGTGATCAGTGACAAGTGACCAGTGACCAGTGACCAGTGACCAGTGACCAGTGACCAGTGACCAGTGACCAGTGACCAGTGACCAGCGAAAGTGACCAGTGACCAGTGACCTGTGACCAGTGACCAGTGACAAGTGACCAGTGACCAGCGACCAGTGACCAGTGACCAGTGACCAGTGACCAGTGACCAGTGACCAGTGACGAGCGAAATGGACCAGTGACCAGTGTCCAGTGACCAGTGACCAGTGATAAGTGACCAGTGACCAGTGACCAGTGACCATTGACCAGTGACCAGTGACCAGTGACCAGCGAAAGTGACCAGGGACAAGCGACCAGTGACCAGTGACCAGTGACCAGTGACCAGTGACCAGTGACCAGTGACCAGTGACCAGTGACCAGTGACCAGTGACCAGTGACCAGTGACAAGTGACCAGTGACCAGTGACCAGTGACCAGTGACCAGTGACCAGTGCCAACGACCAGTGACCAGCGAAAGTGACCAGGGACCAGTGACCAGTGACCAGTGACCAGTGACCAGTGACCAGTGACCAGTGACCAGTGACCAGTGACAAGTGACCAGTGACCAGTGACCAGTGACAAGTGACCAGTGACCAGTGACCAGTGACCAGTGATCAGTGACCAGTGAACAGTGACCAGTGACCAGTGACCAGCGACCAGTGACCAGTGACCAGTGACCAGGGACCAGTGACCAGCGAAAGTGACCAGTGACCAGTGACCAGTGACCAGTGAACAGCGAAAGTGACCAGTGACCAGTGACCTGTGACCTGTGACCAGTGACCAGTGACCAGTGACGAGCGAAATGGACCAGTGACCAATGACCAGTGACCAGTGACCAGTGACCAGTGACCAGTGACCAGTGACCAGTGACCAGTGCCAACGACCAGTGACCAGTGACCATTGACCAGTGACCAGCGAAAGTGACCAGGGACCAGTGACCAGTGACCAGAGACCAGTGACCAGTGACCAGTGACCAGTGACCAGTGACAAGTGACCAGTGACCAGTGACCAGTGACAAGTGACCAGTGACCAGTGACCAGTGATCAGTGACCAGTGAACAGTGACCAGTGACCAGTGACCAGCGACCAGTGACCAGTGACCAGTGACCAGGGACCAGTGACCAGCGAAAGTGACCAGTGACCAGTGACCAGTGACCAGTGAACAGCGAAAGTGACCAGTGACCAGTGACCTGTGACCTGTTACCAGTGACCAGTGACCAGTGACGAGCGAAATGGACCAGTGACCAATGACCAGTGACCAGTGACCAGTGACCAGTGACCAGTGACCAGTGACAAGTGACCAGTGACCAGTGGCCAGTGATCAGTGACCAGTGAACAGTGACCAGTGACCAGTGACCAGTGACCAGCGAAAATGACCAGTGACCAGTGACCAGTGACCAGCGAAATTGACCAGTGACCAGTGACCAGTGAACAGTGACAAGTGACCAGTGACAAGTGACCAACGAAAGTGACCAGTGAACAGTGACCAGGGACCAGTGACCAGTGACCAGTGACCAGCGACCAGTGACCAGTGACCAGTGACCAGTGACCAGTGACCAGTGACCAGTGACAAGTGACCAGTGACCAGCTGCCAGTGACCAGTGACCAGTGACCAGTGACCAGTGACCAGCGAAAGTGACCAGTGACCAGTGACCAGTGACCAGTGACCAGTGACCAGTGACCAGTGACCAGTGACCAGTGACAAGTGACCAGTGACCAGCGACCAGTGACCAGTGACCAGTGACCAGTGACCAGTGACCAGCGAAAGTGACCAGTGACCAGGGACCAGTGACCAGTGACCAGCGAAATTGACCAGTGACCAGTGACCAGTGACCAGTGACAAGTGACCAGTGACCAGTGACCAGTGACCAGTGACCAGTGACCAGTGACCAGTGACCAGTGACCAGCGAAAGTGACCAGTGACCAGTGACCAGTGACCAGTGACCAGCGACCAGTGACCAGTGACCAGTGACCAGCGAAATTGACCAGCGACCATTGACCAGTGACCAGCGAAAGTGACCAGTGACAAGTGACCAGTGACCAGCGACCAGTGACCAGCGAAAGTGACCAGTGACCAGTGACCAGTGACCAGCGACCAGTGACCAGTGACCAGTGACCAGTGACCAGCAAAATTGACCATCAAAATTGACCAGTGACCAGTGACCAGTGACCAATGACCAGTGACCAGTGACCAGTGACCAGTGACCAGTGACAAGTGACCAGTGACCAGTGACCAGTGACCAGTGACCAGTGACCAGTGCCAACGACCAGTGACCAGTGACCATTGACCAGTGACCAGCGAAAGTGACCAGGGACCAGTGACCAGTGACCAGTGACCAGTGACCTGTGACCAGTGACCAGTGACCAGTGACCAGCGACCAGTGACCAGTGACCAGTGACCAGTGACCAGTGACCAGTGACCAGTGACAAGTGAGCAGTGACCAGCTGCCAGTGACCAGTGACCAGTGACCAGTGACCAGTGACCAGCGAAAGTGACCAGTGACCAGTGACCAGTGACCAGTGACCAGTGACCAGTGACCAGTGACCAGTGACAAGTGACCAGTGACCAGCGACCAGTGACCAGTGACCAGTAACCAGTGACCAGTGACCAGCGAAAGTGACCAGTGACCAGGGACCAGTGACCAGTGACCAGCGAAATTGACCAGTGACCAGTGACCAGTGACCAGTGACAAGTGACCAGTGACCAGTGACCAGTGACCAGTGACCAGTGACCAGTGACCAGTGACCAGTGACCAGTGACCAGTGACCAGCGAAAGTGACCAGTGACGAGTGACCAGTGACAAGTGACCAGTGACCAGTGACCAGTGACCAGTGACTAGTGACCAGCAACCAGTGACCAGTGACCAGTGACCAGTGACCAGCAAAATTGACCAGCAAAATTGACCAGTGACCAGTGACCAGTGACCAATGACCAGTGACCAGTGACCAGTGACCAGTGACAAGTGACCAGTGACCAGTGACCAGTGCCAACGACCAGTGACCAGTGACAAGTGACCAGTGACCAGTGACCAGTGATCAGTGACCAGCGACCAGTGACCAGTGACCAGTGACCAGTGACCAGTGACCAGTGACCAGTGACAAGTGACCAGTGACCAGCTGCCAGTGACCAGTGACCAGTGACCAGTGACCAGTGACCAGCGAAAGTGACCAGTGACCAGGGACCAGTGACCAGTGACCAGCGAAATTGACCAGTGACCAGTGACCAGTGACCAGTGACAAGTGACCAGTGACCAGTGACCAGTGACCAGTGACCAGTGACCAGTGACCAGTGACCAGCGAAAGTGACCAGTGACCAGTGACCAGTGACCAGTGACCAGCGACCAGTGACCAGTGACCAGTGACCAGCGAAATTGACCAGCGACCATTGACCAGTGACCAGCGAAAGTGACCAGTGACAAGTGACCAGTGACCAGCGACCAGTGACCAGCGAAAGTGACCAGTGACCAGTGACCAGTGACCAGCGACCAGTGACCAGTGACCAGTGACCAGTGACCAGCAAAATTGACCAGCAAAATTGACCAGTGACCAGTGACCAGTGACCAATGACCAGTGACCAGTGACCAGTGACCAGTGACCAGTGACAAGTGACCAGTGACCAGTGACCAGTGACCAGTGACCAGTGACCAGTGCCAACGACCAGTGACCAGTGACCATTGACCAGTGACCAGCGAAAGTGACCAGGGACCAGTGACCAGTGACCAGTGACCAGTGACCAGTGACCAGTGACCAGTGACCAGTGACCAGTGACCAGTGACAAGTGACCAGTGACCAGTGACCAGTGATCAGTGACCAGTGAACAGTGACCAGTGACCAGCGAAAATGACCAGTGACCAGTGACCAGTGACCAGCGAAATTGACCAGTGACCAGTGACCAGTGAACAGTGACAAGTGACCAGTGACAAGTGACCAACGAAAGTGAACAGTGACCAGTGACCAGTGACCAGTGACCAGCGAAATTGACCAGTGACCAGTGACCAGTGACCAGTCACCAGTGACCAGCGACCAGTGACCAGAGACCAGTAACCAGTGACCAGTGACCAGTGACCACTGACCAGCGAAAGTGACCAGTGAACAGTGACCAGTGACCAGTGACCTGTGACCAGTGACCAGTGACCAGAGACCAGTGACCAGCGAAAGTGACCAGTGACGAGTGACCAGTGACAAGTGACCAGTGACCAGTGACCAGTGACCAGTGACTAGTGACCAGCAACCAGTGACCAGTGACCAGTGACCAGTGACCAGCAAAATTGACCAGCAAAATTGACCAGTGACCAGTGACCAGTGACCAATGACCAGTGACCAGTGACCAGTGACCAGTGACAAGTGACCAGCTGCCAGTGACCAGTGACCAGTGACCAGTGACCAGTGACCAGCGAAAGTGACCAGTGACCAGTGACCAGTGACCAGTGACCAGTGACCAGTGACCAGTGACCAGTGACAAGTGACCAGTGACCAGCGACCAGTGACCAGTGACCAGTGACCAGTGACCAGTGACCAGCGAAAGTGACCAGTGACCAGGGACCAGTGACCAGTGACCAGCGAAATTGACCAGTGACCAGTGACCAGTGACCAGTGACAAGTGACCAGTGACCAGTGACCAGTGACCAGTGACCAGTGACCAGTGACCAGCGAAAGTGACCAGTGACCAGTGACCAGTGACCAGTGACCAGCGACCAGTGACCAGTGACCAGTGACCAGCGAAATTGACCAGCGACCATTGACCAGTGACCAGCGGAAGTGACCAGTGACAAGTGACCAGTGACCAGCGACCAGTGACCAGCGAAAGTGACCAGTGACCAGTGACCAGTGACCAGCGACCAGTGACCAGTGACCATTGACCAGTGACCAGCGAAAGTGACCAGGGACCAGTGACCAGTGACCAGTGACCAGTGACCAGTGACCAGTGACCAGTGACCAGTGACCAGCGACCAGTGACCAGTGACCAGTGACCAGTGACCAGTGACCAGTGACCAGTGACAAGTGACCAGTGACCAGCTGCCAGTGACCAGTGACCAGTGACCAGTGACCAGTGACCAGCGAAAGTGACCAGTGACCAGTGACCAGTGACCAGTGACCAGTGACAAGTGACCAGTGACCAGCGACCAGTGACCAGTGACCAGTGACCAGTGACCAGTGACCAGCGAAAGTGACCAGTGACCAGTGACCAGTGACCAGTGACCAGTGACCAGTGACCAGTGACCAGTGACCAGTGACCAGTGACCAGTGACAAGTGACCAGTGACCAGTGACCAGTGATCAGTGACCAGTGAACAGTGACCAGTGACCAGTGACCAGTGACCAGCGAAAATGACCAGTGACCAGTGACCAGTGACCAGCGAAATTGACCAGTGACCAGTGACCAGTGAACAGTGACAAGTGACCAGTGACAAGTGACCAACGAAAGTGACCAGTGAACAGTGACCAGGGACCAGTGACTAGTGACGAGTGACCAGTGACCAGCGAAAGTGAACAGTGAGCAGTGACCAGTGACCAGTGACCAGTGACCAGTGACCAGTGACCAGTGACCAGTGACCAGTGACCAGTGAGCAGTGACCAGCGAAATTGACCGGTTTCCAGTGACCAGTGACAAGTGACCAGTGACCAGTGACCAGCGAAAGTGACCAGTGACGAGTGACCAGTGACAAGTGACCAGTGACAAGTGACCAGTGACCAGTGACCAGTGACCAGTGACCAGTGACCAGTGACCAGTGACCAGTGACCAGTGACCAGCGAAAGTGACCAGTGACCAGTGACCTGTGACCAGTGACCAGTGACAAGTGACCAGTGACCAGCGACCAGTGACCAGTGACCAGTGACCAGTGACCAGTGACCAGTGACCAGTGACGAGCGAAATGGACCAGTGACCAGTGTCCAGTGACCAGTGACCAGTGATAAGTGACCAGTGACCAGTGACCAGTGACCATTGACCAGTGACCAGTGACCAGTGACCAGCGAAAGTGACCAGGGACAAGCGACCAGTGACCAGTGACCAGTGACCAGTGACCAGTGACCAGTGACCAGTGACCAGTGACCAGTGACCAGTGACCAGTGACCAGTGACCAGTGACAAGTGACCAGTGACCAGTGACCAGTGACCAGTGACCAGTGACCAGTGCCAACGACCAGTGACCAGCGAAAGTGACCAGGGACCAGTGACCAGTGACCAGTGACCAGTGACCAGTGACCAGTGACCAGTGCCAACGACCAGTGACCAGTGACCAGTGACCAGTGACCAGCAAAATTGACCAGCAAAATTGACCAGTGACCAGTGACCAGTGACCAATGACCAGTGACCAGTGACCAGTGACCAGTGACCAGTGACAAGTGACCAGTGACCAGTGACCAGTGACCAGTGACCAGTGACCAGTGCCAACGACCAGTGACCAGTGCCAACGACCAGTGACCAGTGACCATTGACCAGTGACCAGCGAAAGTGACCAGGGACCAGTGACCAGTGACCAGTGACCAGTGACCAGTGACCAGTGACCAGTGACCAGTGACCAGTGACCAGTGACCAGTGACCAGTGACAAGTGACCAGTGACCAGTGACCAGTGATCAGTGACCAGTGAACAGTGACCAGTGACCAGCGAAAATGACCAGTGACCAGTGACCAGTGACCAGCGAAATTGACCAGTGACCAGTGACCAGTGAACAGTGACAAGTGACCAGTGACAAGTGACCAACGAAAGTGAACAGTGACCAGTGACCAGTGACCAGTGACCAGCGAAATTGACCAGTGACCAGTGACCAGTGACCAGTCACCAGTGACCAGCGACCAGTGACCAGAGACCAGTAACCAGTGACCAGTGACCAGTGACCACTGACCAGCGAAAGTGACCAGTGAACAGTGACCAGTGACCAGTGACCTGTGACCAGTGACCAGTGACCAGAGACCAGTGACCAGCGAAAGTGACCAGTGACGAGTGACCAGTGACAAGTGACCAGTGACCAGTGACCAGTGACCAGTGACTAGTGACCAGCAACCAGTGACCAGTGACCAGTGACCAGTGACCAGCAAAATTGACCAGCAAAATTGACCAGTGACCAGTGACCAGTGACCAATGACCAGTGACCAGTGACCAGTGACCAGTGACAAGTGACCAGCTGCCAGTGACCAGTGACCAGTGACCAGTGACCAGTGACCAGCGAAAGTGACCAGTGACCAGTGACCAGTGACCAGTGACCAGTGACCAGTGACCAGTGACCAGTGACAAGTGACCAGTGACCAGCGACCAGTGACCAGTGACCAGTGACCAGTGACCAGTGACCAGCGAAAGTGACCAGTGACCAGGGACCAGTGACCAGTGACCAGCGAAATTGACCAGTGACCAGTGACCAGTGACCAGTGACAAGTGACCAGTGACCAGTGACCAGTGACCAGTGACCAGTGACCAGTGACCAGCGAAAGTGACCAGTGACCAGTGACCAGTGACCAGTGACCAGCGACCAGTGACCAGTGACCAGTGACCAGCGAAATTGACCAGCGACCATTGACCAGTGACCAGCGGAAGTGACCAGTGACAAGTGACCAGTGACCAGCGACCAGTGACCAGCGAAAGTGACCAGTGACCAGTGACCAGTGACCAGCGACCAGTGACCAGTGACCAGTGACCAGTGACCAGCAAAATTGACCAGCAAAATTGACCAGTGACCAGTGACCAGTGACCAATGACCAGTGACCAGTGACCAGTGACCAGTGACCAGTGACAAGTGACCAGTGACCAGTGACCAGTGACCAGTGACCAGTGAGCAGTGCCAACGACCAGTGACCAGTGACCATTGACCAGTGACCAGCGAAAGTGACCAGGGACCAGTGACCAGTGACCAGTGACCAGTGACCAGTGACCAGTGACCAGTGACCAGTGACCAGCGACCAGTGACCAGTGACCAGTGACCAGTGACCAGTGACCAGTGACCAGTGACAAGTGACCAGTGACCAGCTGCCAGTGACCAGTGACCAGTGACCAGTGACCAGTGACCAGCGAAAGTGACCAGTGACCAGTGACCAGTGACCAGTGACCAGTGACAAGTGACCAGTGACCAGCGACCAGTGACCAGTGACCAGTGACCAGTGACCAGTGACCAGCGAAAGTGACCAGTGACCAGTGACCAGTGACCAGTGACCAGTGACCAGTGACCAGTGACCAGTGACCAGTGACCAGTGACCAGTGACAAGTGACCAGTGACCAGTGACCAGTGATCAGTGACCAGTGAACAGTGACCAGTGACCAGTGACCAGTGACCAGCGAAAATGACCAGTGACCAGTGACCAGTGACCAGCGAAATTGACCAGTGACCAGTGACCAGTGAACAGTGACAAGTGACCAGTGACAAGTGACCAACGAAAGTGACCAGTGAACAGTGACCAGGGACCAGTGACTAGTGACGAGTGACCAGTGACCAGCGAAAGTGAACAGTGAGCAGTGACCAGTGACCAGTGACCAGTGACCAGTGACCAGTGACCAGTGACCAGTGACCAGTGACCAGTGAGCAGTGACCAGCGAAATTGACCGGTTTCCAGTGACCAGTGACAAGTGACCAGTGACCAGTGACCAGCGAAAGTGACCAGTGACGAGTGACCAGTGACAAGTGACCAGTGACAAGTGACCAGTGACCAGTGACCAGTGACCAGTGACCAGTGACCAGTGACCAGTGACCAGTGACCAGTGACCAGCGAAAGTGACCAGTGACCAGTGACCTGTGACCAGTGACCAGTGACAAGTGACCAGTGACCAGCGACCAGTGACCAGTGACCAGTGACCAGTGACCAGTGACGAGCGAAATGGACCAGTGACCAGTGTCCAGTGACCAGTGACCAGTGATAAGTGACCAGTGACCAGTGACCAGTGACCATTGACCAGTGACCAGTGACCAGTGACCAGCGAAAGTGACCAGGGACAAGCGACCAGTGACCAGTGACCAGTGACCAGTGACCAGTGACCAGTGACCAGTGACCAGTGACCAGTGACCAGTGACCAGTGACCAGTGACCAGTGACAAGTGACCAGTGACCAGTGACCAGTGACCAGTGACCAGTGACCAGTGCCAACGACCAGTGACCAGCGAAAGTGACCAGGGACCAGTGACCAGTGACCAGTGACCAGTGACCAGTGACCAGTGACCAGTGCCAACGACCAGTGACCAGTGACCAGTGACCAGTGACACGCAAAATTGACCAGCAAAATTGACCAGTGACCAGTGACCAGTGACCAATGACCAGTGACCAGTGACCAGTGACCAGTGACCAGTGACAAGTGACCAGTGACCAGTGACCAGTGACCAGTGACCAGTGACCAGTGCCAACGACCAGTGACCAGTGACCATTGACCAGTGACCAGCGAAAGTGACCAGGGACCAGTGACCAGTGACCAGTGACCAGTGACCAGTGACCAGTGACCAGTGACCAGTGACCAGTGACCAGTGACCAGTGACCAGTGACAAGTGACCAGTGACCAGTGACCAGTGATCAGTGACCAGTGAACAGTGACCAGTGACCAGCGAAAATGACCAGTGACCAGTGACCAGTGACCAGCGAAATTGACCAGTGACCAGTGACCAGTGAACAGTGACAAGTGACCAGTGACAAGTGACCAACGAAAGTGAACAGTGACCAGTGACCAGTGACCAGTGACCAGCGAAATTGACCAGTGACCAGTGACCAGTGACCAGTCACCAGTGACCAGCGACCAGTGACCAGAGACCAGTAACCAGTGACCAGTGACCAGTGACCACTGACCAGCGAAAGTGACCAGTGAACAGTGACCAGTGACCAGTGACCTGTGACCAGTGACCAGTGACCAGAGACCAGTGACCAGCGAAAGTGACCAGTGACGAGTGACCAGTGACAAGTGACCAGTGACCAGTGACCAGTGACCAGTGACTAGTGACCAGCAACCAGTGACCAGTGACCAGTGACCAGTGACCAGCAAAATTGACCAGCAAAATTGACCAGTGACCAGTGACCAGTGACCAATGACCAGTGACCAGTGACCAGTGACCAGTGACAAGTGACCAGCTGCCAGTGACCAGTGACCAGTGACCAGTGACCAGTGACCAGCGAAAGTGACCAGTGACCAGTGACCAGTGACCAGTGACCAGTGACCAGTGACCAGTGACCAGTGACAAGTGACCAGTGACCAGCGACCAGTGACCAGTGACCAGTGACCAGTGACCAGTGACCAGCGAAAGTGACCAGTGACCAGGGACCAGTGACCAGTGACCAGCGAAATTGACCAGTGACCAGTGACCAGTGACCAGTGACAAGTGACCAGTGACCAGTGACCAGTGACCAGTGACCAGTGACCAGTGACCAGCGAAAGTGACCAGTGACCAGTGACCAGTGACCAGTGACCAGCGACCAGTGACCAGTGACCAGTGACCAGCGAAATTGACCAGCGACCATTGACCAGTGACCAGCGGAAGTGACCAGTGACAAGTGACCAGTGACCAGCGACCAGTGACCAGCGAAAGTGACCAGTGACCAGTGACCAGTGACCAGCGACCAGTGACCAGTGACCAGTGACCAGTGACCAGCAAAATTGACCAGCAAAATTGACCAGTGACCAGTGACCAGTGACCAATGACCAGTGACCAGTGACCAGTGACCAGTGACCAGTGACAAGTGACCAGTGACCAGTGACCAGTGACCAGTGACCAGTGAGCAGTGCCAACGACCAGTGACCAGTGACCATTGACCAGTGACCAGCGAAAGTGACCAGGGACCAGTGACCAGTGACCAGTGACCAGTGACCAGTGACCAGTGACCAGTGACCAGTGACCAGCGACCAGTGACCAGTGACCAGTGACCAGTGACCAGTGACCAGTGACCAGTGACAAGTGACCAGTGACCAGCTGCCAGTGACCAGTGACCAGTGACCAGTGACCAGTGACCAGCGAAAGTGACCAGTGACCAGTGACCAGTGACCAGTGACCAGTGACAAGTGACCAGTGACCAGCGACCAGTGACCAGTGACCAGTGACCAGTGACCAGTGACCAGCGAAAGTGACCAGTGACCAGTGACCAGTGACCAGTGACCAGTGACCAGTGACCAGTGACCAGTGACCAGTGACCAGTGACCAGTGACAAGTGACCAGTGACCAGTGACCAGTGATCAGTGACCAGTGAACAGTGACCAGTGACCAGTGACCAGTGACCAGCGAAAATGACCAGTGACCAGTGACCAGTGACCAGCGAAATTGACCAGTGACCAGTGACCAGTGAACAGTGACAAGTGACCAGTGACAAGTGACCAACGAAAGTGACCAGTGAACAGTGACCAGGGACCAGTGACTAGTGACGAGTGACCAGTGACCAGCGAAAGTGAACAGTGAGCAGTGACCAGTGACCAGTGACCAGTGACCAGTGACCAGTGACCAGTGAGCAGTGACCAGCGAAATTGACCGGTTTCCAGTGACCAGTGACAAGTGACCAGTGACCAGTGACCAGCGAAAGTGACCAGTGACGAGTGACCAGTGACAAGTGACCAGTGACAAGTGACCAGTGACCAGTGACCAGTGACCAGTGACCAGTGACCAGTGACCAGTGACCAGCGAAAGTGACCAGTGACCAGTGACCTGTGACCAGTGACCAGTGACAAGTGACCAGTGACCAGCGACCAGTGACCAGTGACCAGTGACCAGTGACCAGTGACCAGTGACCAGTGACGAGCGAAATGGACCAGTGACCAGTGTCCAGTGACCAGTGACCAGTGATAAGTGACCAGTGACCAGTGACCAGTGACCATTGACCAGTGACCAGTGACCAGTGACCAGCGAAAGTGACCAGGGACAAGCGACCAGTGACCAGTGACCAGTGACCAGTGACCAGTGACCAGTGACCAGTGACCAGTGACCAGTGACCAGTGACCAGTGACCAGTGACCAGTGACCAGTGACAAGTGACCAGTGACCAGTGACCAGTGACCAGTGACCAGTGACCAGTGCCAACGACCAGTGACCAGCGAAAGTGACCAGGGACCAGTGACCAGTGACCAGTGACCAGTGACCAGTGACCAGTGACCAGTGACAAGTGACCAGTGACCAGTGACCAGTGACAAGTGACCAGTGACCAGTGACCAGTGATCAGTGACCAGTGAACAGTGACCAGTGACCAGTGACCAGCGACCAGTGACCAGTGACCAGTGACCAGGGACCAGTGACCAGCGAAAGTGACCAGTGACCAGTGACCAGTGACCAGTGAACAGCGAAAGTGACCAGTGACCAGTGACCTGTGACCTGTGACCAGTGACCAGTGACCAGTGACGAGCGAAATGGACCAGTGACCAATGACCAGTGACCAGTGACCAGTGACCAGTGACCAGTGACCAGTGACCAGTGACCAGTGCCAACGACCAGTGACCAGTGACCATTGACCAGTGACCAGCGAAAGTGACCAGGGAGCAGTGACCAGTGACCAGTGACCAGTGACCAGTGACCAGTGACCAGTGACCAGTGACAAGTGACCAGTGACCAGTGACCAGTGACAAGTGACCAGTGACCAGTGACCAGTGATCAGTGACCAGTGAACAGTGACCAGTGACCAGTGACCAGCGACCAGTGACCAGTGACCAGTGACCAGGGACCAGTGACCAGCGAAAGTGACCAGTGACCAGTGACCAGTGACCAGTGAACAGCGAAAGTGACCAGTGACCAGTGACCTGTGACCTGTGACCAGTGACCAGTGACCAGTGACGAGCGAAATGGACCAGTGACCAATGACCAGTGACCAGTGACCAGTGACCAGTGACCAGTGACCAGTGACAAGTGACCAGTGACCAGTGGCCAGTGATCAGTGACCAGTGAACAGTGACCAGTGACCAGTGACCAGTGACCAGCGAAAATGACCAGTGACCAGTGACCAGTGACCAGCGAAATTGACCAGTGACCAGTGACCAGTGAACAGTGACAAGTGACCAGTGACAAGTGACCAACGAAAGTGACCAGTGAACAGTGACCAGGGACCAGTGACCAGTGACCAGTGACCAGCGACCAGTGACCAGTGACCAGTGACCAGTGACCAGTGACCAGTGACCAGTGACAAGTGACCAGTGACCAGCTGCCAGTGACCAGTGACCAGTGACCAGTGACCAGTGACCAGCGAAAGTGACCAGTGACCAGTGACCAGTGACCAGTGACCAGTGACCAGTGACCAGTGACCAGTGACCAGTGACAAGTGACCAGTGACCAGCGACCAGTGACCAGTGACCAGTGACCAGTGACCAGTGACCAGCGAAAGTGACCAGTGACCAGGGACCAGTGACCAGTGACCAGCGAAATTGACCAGTGACCAGTGACCAGTGACCAGTGACAAGTGACCAGTGACCAGTGACCAGTGACCAGTGACCAGTGACCAGTGACCAGTGACCAGTGACCAGCGAAAGTGACCAGTGACCAGTGACCAGTGACCAGTGACCAGCGACCAGTGACCAGTGACCAGTGACCAGCGAAATTGACCAGCGACCATTGACCAGTGACCAGCGAAAGTGACCAGTGACAAGTGACCAGTGACCAGCGACCAGTGACCAGCGAAAGTGACCAGTGACCAGTGACCAGTGACCAGCGACCAGTGACCAGTGACCAGTGACCAGTGACCAGCAAAATTGACCATCAAAATTGACCAGTGACCAGTGACCAGTGACCAATGACCAGTGACCAGTGACCAGTGACCAGTGACCAGTGACAAGTGACCAGTGACCAGTGACCAGTGACCAGTGACCAGTGACCAGTGCCAACGACCAGTGACCAGTGACCATTGACCAGTGACCAGCGAAAGTGACCAGGGACTAGTGACCAGTGACCAGTGACCAGTGACCTGTGACCAGTGACCAGTGACCAGTGACCAGCGACCAGTGACCAGTGACCAGTGACCAGTGACCAGTGACCAGTGACAAGTGACCAGTGACCAGCTGCCAGTGACCAGTGACCAGTGACCAGTGACCAGTGACCAGCGAAAGTGACCAGTGACCAGTGACCTGTGACCAGTGACCAGTGACCAGTGACCAGTGACCAGCGACCAGTGACCAGTGACCAGTGACCAGTGACCAGTGACCAGTGACCAGTGACAAGTGACCAGTGACCAGCTGCCAGTGACCAGTGACCAGTGACCAGTGACCAGTGACCAGCGAAAGTGACCAGTGACCAGTGACCAGTGACCAGTGACCAGTGACAAGTGACCAGTGACCAGCGACCAGTGACCAGTGACCAGTGACCAGTGACCAGTGACCAGCGAAAGTGACCAGTGACCAGTGACCAGTGACCAGTGACCAGTGACCAGTGACCAGCAAAATTGACCATCAAAATTGACCAGTGACCAGTGACCAGTGACCAATGACCAGTGACCAGTGACCAGTGACCAGTGACCAGTGACAAGTGACCAGTGACCAGTGACCAGTGACCAGTGACCAGTGACCAGTGCCAACGACCAGTGACCAGTGACCATTGACCAGTGACCAGCGAAAGTGACCAGGGACCAGTGACCAGTGACCAGTGACCAGTGACCTGTGACCAGTGACCAGTGACCAGTGACCAGCGACCAGTGACCAGTGACCAGTGACCAGTGACCAGTGACCAGTGACCAGTGACAAGTGACCAGTGACCAGCTGCCAGTGACCAGTGACCAGTGACCAGTGACCAGTGACCAGCGAAAGTGACCAGTGACCAGTGACCTGTGACCAGTGACCAGTGACCAGTGACCAGTGACCAGCGACCAGTGACCAGTGACCAGTGACCAGTGACCAGTGACCAGTGACCAGTGACAAGTGACCAGTGACCAGCTGCCAGTGACCAGTGACCAGTGACCAGTGACCAGTGACCAGCGAAAGTGACCAGTGACCAGTGACCAGTGACCAGTGACCAGTGACAAGTGACCAGTGACCAGCGACCAGTGACCAGTGACCAGTGACCAGTGACCAGTGACCAGCGAAAGTGACCAGTGACCAGTGACCAGTGACCAGTGACCAGTGACCAGTGACCAGTGACCAGTGACCAGTGACCAGTGACCAGTGACAAGTGACCAGTGACCAGTGACCAGTGATCAGTGACCAGTGAACAGTGACCAGTGACCAGTGACCAGTGACCAGCGAAAATGACCAGTGACCAGTGACCAGTGACCAGCGAAATTGACCAGTGACCAGTGACCAGTGAACAGTGACAAGTGACCAGTGACAAGTGACCAACGAAAGTGACCAGTGAACAGTGACCAGGGACCAGTGACTAGTGACGAGTGACCAGTGACCAGCGAAAGTGAACAGTGAGCAGTGACCAGTGACCAGTGACCAGTGACCAGTGACCAGTGACCAGTGACCAGTGACCAGTGACCAGTGAGCAGTGACCAGCGAAATTGACCGGTTTCCAGTGACCAGTGACAAGTGACCAGTGACCAGTGACCAGCGAAAGTGACCAGTGACGAGTGACCAGTGACAAGTGACCAGTGACAAGTGACCAGTGACCAGTGACCAGTGACCAGTGACCAGTGACCAGTGACCAGTGACCAGTGACCAGTGACCAGCGAAAGTGACCAGTGACCAGTGACCTGTGACCAGTGACCAGTGACAAGTGACCAGTGACCAGCGACCAGTGACCAGTGACCAGTGACCAGTGACCAGTGACCAGTGACCAGTGACGAGCGAAATGGACCAGTGACCAGTGTCCAGTGACCAGTGACCAGTGATAAGTGACCAGTGACCAGTGACCAGTGACCATTGACCAGTGACCAGTGACCAGTGACCAGCGAAAGTGACCAGGGACAAGCGACCAGTGACCAGTGACCAGTGACCAGTGACCAGTGACCAGTGACCAGTGACCAGTGACCAGTGACCAGTGACCAGTGACCAGTGACCAGTGACCAGTGACAAGTGACCAGTGACCAGTGACCAGTGACCAGTGACCAGTGACCAGTGCCAACGACCAGTGACCAGCGAAAGTGACCAGGGACCAGTGACCAGTGACCAGTGACCAGTGACCAGTGACCAGTGACCAGTGCCAACGACCAGTGACCAGTGACCAGTGACCAGTGACCAGCAAAATTGACCAGCAAAATTGACCAGTGACCAGTGACCAGTGACCAATGACCAGTGACCAGTGACCAGTGACCAGTGACCAGTGACAAGTGACCAGTGACCAGTGACCAGTGACCAGTGACCAGTGACCAGTGCCAACGACCAGTGACCAGTGACCATTGACCAGTGACCAGCGAAAGTGACCAGGGACCAGTGACCAGTGACCAGTGACCAGTGACCAGTGACCAGTGACCAGTGACCAGTGACCAGTGACCAGTGACCAGTGACCAGTGACCAGTGACAAGTGACCAGTGACCAGTGACCAGTGAT
The DNA here is from genome assembly GCA_951215215.1 of Andrena trimmerana. NCBI lineage: Eukaryota > Metazoa > Arthropoda > Insecta > Hymenoptera > Andrenidae > Andrena > Andrena trimmerana. Next base: position 11,625 of record CATNUO010000056.1, on the reverse strand, counting down.
CAGTGACCAGTGAACAGTGACCAGTGACCAGCGAAAATGACCAGTGACCAGTGACCAGTGACCAGCGAAATTGACCAGTGACCAGTGACCAGTGAACAGTGACAAGTGACCAGTGACAAGTGACCAACGAAAGTGAACAGTGACCAGTGACCAGTGACCAGTGACCAGCGAAATTGACCAGTGACCAGTGACCAGTGACCAGTCACCAGTGACCAGCGACCAGTGACCAGAGACCAGTAACCAGTGACCAGTGACCAGTGACCACTGACCAGCGAAAGTGACCAGTGAACAGTGACCAGTGACCAGTGACCTGTGACCAGTGACCAGTGACCAGAGACCAGTGACCAGCGAAAGTGACCAGTGACGAGTGACCAGTGACAAGTGACCAGTGACCAGTGACCAGTGACCAGTGACTAGTGACCAGCAACCAGTGACCAGTGACCAGTGACCAGTGACCAGCAAAATTGACCAGCAAAATTGACCAGTGACCAGTGACCAGTGACCAATGACCAGTGACCAGTGACCAGTGACCAGTGACAAGTGACCAGCTGCCAGTGACCAGTGACCAGTGACCAGTGACCAGTGACCAGCGAAAGTGACCAGTGACCAGTGACCAGTGACCAGTGACCAGTGACCAGTGACCAGTGACCAGTGACAAGTGACCAGTGACCAGCGACCAGTGACCAGTGACCAGTGACCAGTGACCAGTGACCAGCGAAAGTGACCAGTGACCAGGGACCAGTGACCAGTGACCAGCGAAATTGACCAGTGACCAGTGACCAGTGACCAGTGACAAGTGACCAGTGACCAGTGACCAGTGACCAGTGACCAGTGACCAGTGACCAGCGAAAGTGACCAGTGACCAGTGACCAGTGACCAGTGACCAGCGACCAGTGACCAGTGACCAGTGACCAGCGAAATTGACCAGCGACCATTGACCAGTGACCAGCGGAAGTGACCAGTGACAAGTGACCAGTGACCAGCGACCAGTGACCAGCGAAAGTGACCAGTGACCAGTGACCAGTGACCAGCGACCAGTGACCAGTGACCAGTGACCAGTGACCAGCAAAATTGACCAGCAAAATTGACCAGTGACCAGTGACCAGTGACCAATGACCAGTGACCAGTGACCAGTGACCAGTGACCAGTGACAAGTGACCAGTGACCAGTGACCAGTGACCAGTGACCAGTGAGCAGTGCCAACGACCAGTGACCAGTGACCATTGACCAGTGACCAGCGAAAGTGACCAGGGACCAGTGACCAGTGACCAGTGACCAGTGACCAGTGACCAGTGACCAGTGACCAGTGACCAGCGACCAGTGACCAGTGACCAGTGACCAGTGACCAGTGACCAGTGACCAGTGACAAGTGACCAGTGACCAGCTGCCAGTGACCAGTGACCAGTGACCAGTGACCAGTGACCAGCGAAAGTGACCAGTGACCAGTGACCAGTGACCAGTGACCAGTGACAAGTGACCAGTGACCAGCGACCAGTGACCAGTGACCAGTGACCAGTGACCAGTGACCAGCGAAAGTGACCAGTGACCAGTGACCAGTGACCAGTGACCAGTGACCAGTGACCAGTGACCAGTGACCAGTGACCAGTGACCAGTGACAAGTGACCAGTGACCAGTGACCAGTGATCAGTGACCAGTGAACAGTGACCAGTGACCAGTGACCAGTGACCAGCGAAAATGACCAGTGACCAGTGACCAGTGACCAGCGAAATTGACCAGTGACCAGTGACCAGTGAACAGTGACAAGTGACCAGTGACAAGTGACCAACGAAAGTGACCAGTGAACAGTGACCAGGGACCAGTGACTAGTGACGAGTGACCAGTGACCAGCGAAAGTGAACAGTGAGCAGTGACCAGTGACCAGTGACCAGTGACCAGTGACCAGTGACCAGTGACCAGTGACCAGTGACCAGTGAGCAGTGACCAGCGAAAGTGACCAGTGACCAGTGACCTGTGACCAGTGACCAGTGACCAGTGACCAGTGACCAGCGACCAGTGACCAGTGACCAGTGACCAGTGACCAGTGACCAGTGACCAGTGACAAGTGACCAGTGACCAGCTGCCAGTGACCAGTGACCAGTGACCAGTGACCAGTGACCAGCGAAAGTGACCAGTGACCAGTGACCAGTGACCAGTGACCAGTGACAAGTGACCAGTGACCAGCGACCAGTGACCAGTGACCAGTGACCAGTGACCAGTGACCAGTGACAAGTGACCAGTGACCAGCTGCCAGTGACCAGTGACCAGTGACCAGTGACCAGTGACCAGCGAAAGTGACCAGTGACCAGTGACCTGTGACCAGTGACCAGTGACCAGTGACCAGTGACCAGCGACCAGTGACCAGTGACCAGTGACCAGTGACCAGTGACCAGTGACCAGTGACAAGTGACCAGTGACCAGCTGCCAGTGACCAGTGACCAGTGACCAGTGACCAGTGACCAGCGAAAGTGACCAGTGACCAGTGACCAGTGACCAGTGACCAGTGACAAGTGACCAGTGACCAGCGACCAGTGACCAGTGACCAGTGACCAGTGACCAGTGACCAGCGAAAGTGACCAGTGACCAGTGACCAGTGACCAGTGACCAGTGACCAGTGACCAGCAAAATTGACCATCAAAATTGACCAGTGACCAGTGACCAGTGACCAATGACCAGTGACCAGTGACCAGTGACCAGTGACCAGTGACAAGTGACCAGTGACCAGTGACCAGTGACCAGTGACCAGTGACCAGTGCCAACGACCAGTGACCAGTGACCATTGACCAGTGACCAGCGAAAGTGACCAGGGACCAGTGACCAGTGACCAGTGACCAGTGACCTGTGACCAGTGACCAGTGACCAGTGACCAGCGACCAGTGACCAGTGACCAGTGACCAGTGACCAGTGACCAGTGACCAGTGACAAGTGACCAGTGACCAGCTGCCAGTGACCAGTGACCAGTGACCAGTGACCAGTGACCAGCGAAAGTGACCAGTGACCAGTGACCTGTGACCAGTGACCAGTGACCAGTGACCAGTGACCAGCGACCAGTGACCAGTGACCAGTGACCAGTGACCAGTGACCAGTGACCAGTGACAAGTGACCAGTGACCAGCTGCCAGTGACCAGTGACCAGTGACCAGTGACCAGTGACCAGCGAAAGTGACCAGTGACCAGTGACCAGTGACCAGTGACCAGTGACAAGTGACCAGTGACCAGCGACCAGTGACCAGTGACCAGTGACCAGTGACCAGTGACCAGCGAAAGTGACCAGTGACCAGTGACCAGTGACCAGTGACCAGTGACCAGTGACCAGTGACCAGTGACCAGTGACCAGTGACCAGTGACAAGTGACCAGTGACCAGTGACCAGTGATCAGTGACCAGTGAACAGTGACCAGTGACCAGTGACCAGTGACCAGCGAAAATGACCAGTGACCAGTGACCAGTGACCAGCGAAATTGACCAGTGACCAGTGACCAGTGAACAGTGACAAGTGACCAGTGACAAGTGACCAACGAAAGTGACCAGTGAACAGTGACCAGGGACCAGTGACTAGTGACGAGTGACCAGTGACCAGCGAAAGTGAACAGTGAGCAGTGACCAGTGACCAGTGACCAGTGACCAGTGACCAGTGACCAGTGACCAGTGACCAGTGACCAGTGAGCAGTGACCAGCGAAATTGACCGGTTTCCAGTGACCAGTGACAAGTGACCAGTGACCAGTGACCAGCGAAAGTGACCAGTGACGAGTGACCAGTGACAAGTGACCAGTGACAAGTGACCAGTGACCAGTGACCAGTGACCAGTGACCAGTGACCAGTGACCAGTGACCAGTGACCAGTGACCAGCGAAAGTGACCAGTGACCAGTGACCTGTGACCAGTGACCAGTGACAAGTGACCAGTGACCAGCGACCAGTGACCAGTGACCAGTGACCAGTGACCAGTGACCAGTGACCAGTGACGAGCGAAATGGACCAGTGACCAGTGTCCAGTGACCAGTGACCAGTGATAAGTGACCAGTGACCAGTGACCAGTGACCATTGACCAGTGACCAGTGACCAGTGACCAGCGAAAGTGACCAGGGACAAGCGACCAGTGACCAGTGACCAGTGACCAGTGACCAGTGACCAGTGACCAGTGACCAGTGACCAGTGACCAGTGACCAGTGACCAGTGACCAGTGACCAGTGACAAGTGACCAGTGACCAGTGACCAGTGACCAGTGACCAGTGACCAGTGCCAACGACCAGTGACCAGCGAAAGTGACCAGGGACCAGTGACCAGTGACCAGTGACCAGTGACCAGTGACCAGTGACCAGTGCCAACGACCAGTGACCAGTGACCAGTGACCAGTGACCAGCAAAATTGACCAGCAAAATTGACCAGTGACCAGTGACCAGTGACCAATGACCAGTGACCAGTGACCAGTGACCAGTGACCAGTGACAAGTGACCAGTGACCAGTGACCAGTGACCAGTGACCAGTGACCAGTGCCAACGACCAGTGACCAGTGACCATTGACCAGTGACCAGCGAAAGTGACCAGGGACCAGTGACCAGTGACCAGTGACCAGTGACCAGTGACCAGTGACCAGTGACCAGTGACCAGTGACCAGTGACCAGTGACCAGTGACCAGTGACAAGTGACCAGTGACCAGTGACCAGTGATCAGTGACCAGTGAACAGTGACCAGTGACCAGCGAAAATGACCAGTGACCAGTGACCAGTGACCAGCGAAATTGACCAGTGACCAGTGACCAGTGAACAGTGACAAGTGACCAGTGACAAGTGACCAACGAAAGTGAACAGTGACCAGTGACCAGTGACCAGTGACCAGCGAAATTGACCAGTGACCAGTGACCAGTGACCAGTCACCAGTGACCAGCGACCAGTGACCAGAGACCAGTAACCAGTGACCAGTGACCAGTGACCACTGACCAGCGAAAGTGACCAGTGAACAGTGACCAGTGACCAGTGACCTGTGACCAGTGACCAGTGACCAGAGACCAGTGACCAGCGAAAGTGACCAGTGACGAGTGACCAGTGACAAGTGACCAGTGACCAGTGACCAGTGACCAGTGACTAGTGACCAGCAACCAGTGACCAGTGACCAGTGACCAGTGACCAGCAAAATTGACCAGCAAAATTGACCAGTGACCAGTGACCAGTGACCAATGACCAGTGACCAGTGACCAGTGACCAGTGACAAGTGACCAGCTGCCAGTGACCAGTGACCAGTGACCAGTGACCAGTGACCAGCGAAAGTGACCAGTGACCAGTGACCAGTGACCAGTGACCAGTGACCAGTGACCAGTGACCAGTGACAAGTGACCAGTGACCAGCGACCAGTGACCAGTGACCAGTGACCAGTGACCAGTGACCAGCGAAAGTGACCAGTGACCAGGGACCAGTGACCAGTGACCAGCGAAATTGACCAGTGACCAGTGACCAGTGACCAGTGACAAGTGACCAGTGACCAGTGACCAGTGACCAGTGACCAGTGACCAGTGACCAGCGAAAGTGACCAGTGACCAGTGACCAGTGACCAGTGACCAGCGACCAGTGACCAGTGACCAGTGACCAGCGAAATTGACCAGCGACCATTGACCAGTGACCAGCGGAAGTGACCAGTGACAAGTGACCAGTGACCAGCGACCAGTGACCAGCGAAAGTGACCAGTGACCAGTGACCAGTGACCAGCGACCAGTGACCAGTGACCAGTGACCAGTGACCAGCAAAATTGACCAGCAAAATTGACCAGTGACCAGTGACCAGTGACCAATGACCAGTGACCAGTGACCAGTGACCAGTGACCAGTGACAAGTGACCAGTGACCAGTGACCAGTGACCAGTGACCAGTGAGCAGTGCCAACGACCAGTGACCAGTGACCATTGACCAGTGACCAGCGAAAGTGACCAGGGACCAGTGACCAGTGACCAGTGACCAGTGACCAGTGACCAGTGACCAGTGACCAGTGACCAGCGACCAGTGACCAGTGACCAGTGACCAGTGACCAGTGACCAGTGACCAGTGACAAGTGACCAGTGACCAGCTGCCAGTGACCAGTGACCAGTGACCAGTGACCAGTGACCAGCGAAAGTGACCAGTGACCAGTGACCAGTGACCAGTGACCAGTGACAAGTGACCAGTGACCAGCGACCAGTGACCAGTGACCAGTGACCAGTGACCAGTGACCAGCGAAAGTGACCAGTGACCAGTGACCAGTGACCAGTGACCAGTGACCAGTGACCAGTGACCAGTGACCAGTGACCAGTGACCAGTGACAAGTGACCAGTGACCAGTGACCAGTGATCAGTGACCAGTGAACAGTGACCAGTGACCAGTGACCAGTGACCAGCGAAAATGACCAGTGACCAGTGACCAGTGACCAGCGAAATTGACCAGTGACCAGTGACCAGTGAACAGTGACAAGTGACCAGTGACAAGTGACCAACGAAAGTGACCAGTGAACAGTGACCAGGGACCAGTGACTAGTGACGAGTGACCAGTGACCAGCGAAAGTGAACAGTGAGCAGTGACCAGTGACCAGTGACCAGTGACCAGTGACCAGTGACCAGTGACCAGTGACCAGTGACCAGTGAGCAGTGACCAGCGAAATTGACCGGTTTCCAGTGACCAGTGACAAGTGACCAGTGACCAGTGACCAGCGAAAGTGACCAGTGACGAGTGACCAGTGACAAGTGACCAGTGACAAGTGACCAGTGACCAGTGACCAGTGACCAGTGACCAGTGACCAGTGACCAGTGACCAGTGACCAGCGAAAGTGACCAGTGACCAGTGACCTGTGACCAGTGACCAGTGACAAGTGACCAGTGACCAGCGACCAGTGACCAGTGACCAGTGACCAGTGACCAGTGACCAGTGACCAGTGACGAGCGAAATGGACCAGTGACCAGTGTCCAGTGACCAGTGACCAGTGATAAGTGACCAGTGACCAGTGACCAGTGACCATTGACCAGTGACCAGTGACCAGTGACCAGCGAAAGTGACCAGGGACAAGCGACCAGTGACCAGTGACCAGTGACCAGTGACCAGTGACCAGTGACCAGTGACCAGTGACCAGTGACCAGTGACCAGTGACCAGTGTCCAGTGACCAGTGACAAGTGACCAGTGACCAGTGACCAGTGACCAGTGACCAGTGACCAGTGCCAACGACCAGTGACCAGCGAAAGTGACCAGGGACCAGTGACCAGTGACCAGTGACCAGTGACCAGTGACCAGTGACCAGTGACCAGTGACCAGTGACAAGTGACCAGTGACCAGTGACCAGTGACAAGTGACCAGTGACCAGTGACCAGTGATCAGTGACCAGTGAACAGTGACCAGTGACCAGTGACCAGCGACCAGTGACCAGTGACCAGTGACCAGGGACCAGTGACCAGCGAAAGTGACCAGTGACCAGTGACCAGTGACCAGTGAACAGCGAAAGTGACCAGTGACCAGTGACCTGTGACCTGTGACCAGTGACCAGTGACCAGTGACGAGCGAAATGGACCAGTGACCAATGACCAGTGACCAGTGACCAGTGACCAGTGACCAGTGACCAGTGACCAGTGACCAGTGCCAACGACCAGTGACCAGTGACCATTGACCAGTGACCAGCGAAAGTGACCAGGGACCAGTGACCAGTGACCAGTGACCAGTGACCAGTGACCAGTGACCAGTGACCAGTGACAAGTGACCAGTGACCAGTGACCAGTGACAAGTGACCAGTGACCAGTGACCAGTGATCAGTGACCAGTGAACAGTGACCAGTGACCAGTGACCAGCGACCAGTGACCAGTGACCAGTGACCAGGGACCAGTGACCAGCGAAAGTGACCAGTGACCAGTGACCAGTGACCAGTGAACAGCGAAAGTGACCAGTGACCAGTGACCTGTGACCTGTGACCAGTGACCAGTGACCAGTGACGAGCGAAATGGACCAGTGACCAATGACCAGTGACCAGTGACCAGTGACCAGTGACCAGTGACCAGTGACAAGTGACCAGTGACCAGTGGCCAGTGATCAGTGACCAGTGAACAGTGACCAGTGACCAGTGACCAGTGACCAGCGAAAATGACCAGTGACCAGTGACCAGTGACCAGCGAAATTGACCAGTGACCAGTGACCAGTGAACAGTGACAAGTGACCAGTGACAAGTGACCAACGAAAGTGACCAGTGAACAGTGACCAGGGACCAGTGACCAGTGACCAGTGACCAGCGACCAGTGACCAGTGACCAGTGACCAGTGACCAGTGACCAGTGACCAGTGACAAGTGACCAGTGACCAGCTGCCAGTGACCAGTGACCAGTGACCAGTGACCAGTGACCAGCGAAAGTGACCAGTGACCAGTGACCAGTGACCAGTGACCAGTGACCAGTGACCAGTGACCAGTGACCAGTGACAAGTGACCAGTGACCAGCGACCAGTGACCAGTGACCAGTGACCAGTGACCAGTGACCAGCGAAAGTGACCAGTGACCAGGGACCAGTGACCAGTGACCAGCGAAATTGACCAGTGACCAGTGACCAGTGACCAGTGACAAGTGACCAGTGACCAGTGACCAGTGACCAGTGACCAGTGACCAGTGACCAGTGACCAGTGACCAGCGAAAGTGACCAGTGACCAGTGACCAGTGACCAGTGACCAGCGACCAGTGACCAGTGACCAGTGACCAGCGAAATTGACCAGCGACCATTGACCAGTGACCAGCGAAAGTGACCAGTGACAAGTGACCAGTGACCAGCGACCAGTGACCAGCGAAAGTGACCAGTGACCAGTGACCAGTGACCAGCGACCAGTGACCAGTGACCAGTGACCAGTGACCAGCAAAATTGACCATCAAAATTGACCAGTGACCAGTGACCAGTGACCAATGACCAGTGACCAGTGACCAGTGACCAGTGACCAGTGACAAGTGACCAGTGACCAGTGACCAGTGACCAGTGACCAGTGACCAGTGCCAACGACCAGTGACCAGTGACCATTGACCAGTGACCAGCGAAAGTGACCAGGGACCAGTGACCAGTGACCAGTGACCAGTGACCTGTGACCAGTGACCAGTGACCAGTGACCAGCGACCAGTGACCAGTGACCAGTGACCAGTGACCAGTGACCAGTGACCAGTGACAAGTGACCAGTGACCAGCTGCCAGTGACCAGTGACCAGTGACCAGTGACCAGTGACCAGCGAAAGTGACCAGTGACCAGTGACCAGTGACCAGTGACCAGTGACCAGTGACCAGTGACCAGTGACAAGTGACCAGTGACCAGCGACCAGTGACCAGTGACCAGTAACCAGTGACCAGTGACCAGCGAAAGTGACCAGTGACCAGGGACCAGTGACCAGTGACCAGCGAAATTGACCAGTGACCAGTGACCAGTGACCAGTGACAAGTGACCAGTGACCAGTGACCAGTGACCAGTGACCAGTGACCAGTGACCAGTGACCAGTGACCAGTGACCAGTGACCAGTGACCAGCGAAAGTGACCAGTGACCAGTGACCAGTGACCAGTGACCAGCGACCAGTGACCAGTGACCAGTGACCAGCGAAATTGACCAGCGACCATTGACCAGTGACCAGCGAAAGTGACCAGTGACAAGTGACCAGTGACCAGCGACCAGTGACCAGCGAAAGTGACCAGTGACCAGTGACCAGTGACCAGCGACCAGTGACCAGTGACCAGTGACCAGTGACCAGCAAAATTGACCAGCAAAATTGACCAATGACCAGTGACCAGTGACCAGTGACCAGTGACCAGTGACAAGTAACCAGTGACCAGTGACCAGTGACCAGTGACCAGTGACCAGTGCCAACGACCAGTGACCAGTGACCATTGACCAGTGACCAGCGAAAGTGACCAGGGACCAGTGACCAGTGACCAGTGACCAGTGACCAGTGACCAGTGACCAGAGACCAGTAACCAGTGACCAGTGACCAGTGACCACTGACCAGCGAAAGTGACCAGTGAACAGTGACCAGTGACCAGTGACCTGTGAACAGTGACCAGTGACCAGCGAAAATGACCAGTGACCAGTGACCAGTGACCAGCGAAATTGACCAGTGACCAGTGACCAGTGAACAGTGACAAGTGACCAGTGACAAGTGACCAACGAAAGTGAACAGTGACCAGTGACCAGTGACCAGTGACCAGCGAAATTGACCAGTGACCAGTGACCAGTGACCAGTCACCAGTGACCAGCGACCAGTGACCAGAGACCAGTAACCAGTGACCAGTGACCAGTGACCACTGACCAGCGAAAGTGACCAGTGAACAGTGACCAGTGACCAGTGACCTGTGAACAGTGACCAGTGACCAGCGAAAATGACCAGTGACCAGTGACCAGTGACCAGCGAAATTGACCAGTGACCAGTGACCAGTGAACAGTGACAAGTGACCAGTGACAAGTGACCAACGAAAGTGAACAGTGACCAGTGACCAGTGACCAGTGACCAGCGAAATTGACCAGTGACCAGTGACCAGTGACCAGTCACCAGTGACCAGCGACCAGTGACCAGAGACCAGTAACCAGTGACCAGTGACCAGTGACCAGTGACCAGCGAAATTGACCAGTGACCAGTGACCAGTGACCAGTCACCAGTGACCAGCGACCAGTGACCAGAGACCAGTAACCAGTGACCAGTGACCAGTGACCACTGACCAGCGAAAGTGACCAGTGAACAGTGACCAGTGACCAGTGACCTGTGACCAGTGACCAGTGACCAGAGACCAGTGACCAGCGAAAGTGACCAGTGACGAGTGACCAGTGACAAGTGACCAGTGACCAGTGACCAGTGACCAGTGACTAGTGACCAGCAACCAGTGACCAGTGACCAGTGACCAGTGACCAGCAAAATTGACCAGCAAAATTGACCAGTGACCAGTGACCAGTGACCAATGACCAGTGACCAGTGACCAGTGACCAGTGACAAGTGACCAGCTGCCAGTGACCAGTGACCAGTGACCAGTGACCAGTGACCAGCGAAAGTGACCAGTGACCAGTGACCAGTGACCAGTGACCAGTGACCAGTGACCAGTGACCAGTGACAAGTGACCAGTGACCAGCGACCAGTGACCAGTGACCAGTGACCAGTGACCAGTGACCTGTGACCTGTGACCAGTGACCAGTGACCAGTGACGAGCGAAATGGACCAGTGACCAATGACCAGTGACCAGTGACCAGTGACCAGTGACCAGTGACCAGTGACAAGTGACCAGTGACCAGTGGCCAGTGATCAGTGACCAGTGAACAGTGACCAGTGACCAGTGACCAGTGACCAGCGAAAATGACCAGTGACCAGTGACCAGTGACCAGCGAAATTGACCAGTGACCAGTGACCAGTGAACAGTGACAAGTGACCAGTGACAAGTGACCAACGAAAGTGACCAGTGAACAGTGACCAGGGACCAGTGACCAGTGACCAGTGACCAGCGACCAGTGACCAGTGACCAGTGACCAGTGACCAGTGACCAGTGACCAGTGACAAGTGACCAGTGACCAGCTGCCAGTGACCAGTGACCAGTGACCAGTGACCAGTGACCAGCGAAAGTGACCAGTGACCAGTGACCAGTGACCAGTGACCAGTGACCAGTGACCAGTGACCAGTGACCAGTGACAAGT
>CATNUO010000055.1:0-21407 GCA_951215215.1 Andrena trimmerana | reverse complement strand
TCCGAGAACACCGAAAAAATCGTCCGATCGACCAAACAACCATTGATCCACGTTTCTCGTCCCATTGCGAACGTATTACTCTGATGGTTCGACCGCGGTCGTCGCGCTGGTTTTCGAGAAAATCGCGAAAAACTCCAATCTCGTCGAAATATTTCAAAGTCCCGACGGATTTCAAAGTCCTCCGCACCGTGGTCCGAGAACACCGAAAAAATCGTCCGATCGACCAAACAACCATTGATCCACGTTTCTCGTCCCATTGCGAACGTATTACTCTGATGGTTCGACCGCGGTCGTCGCGCTGGTTTTCGAGAAAATCGCGAAAAACTCCAATCTCGTCGAAATATTTCAAAGTCCTCCGGCACCGTCCTCCGGGATGGTCCAAAAAATCGTCCGATCGACCAGACAACCATTGATCCACGTTTCTCGTCCCATTGCGAACGTATTACTCTGATGGTTCGACCGCGGTCGTCGCGCTGGTTTTCGAGAAAATCGCGAAAAACTCCAATCTCGTCGAAATATTTCAAAGTCCCGACGGATTTCAAAGTCCTCCGGCACCGTGGTCCGAGAACACCGAAAAAATCGTCCGATCGACCAAACAACCATTGATCCACGTTTCTCGTCCCATTGCGAACGTATTACTCTGATGGTTCGACCGCGGTCGTCGCGCTGGTTTTCGAGAAAATCGCGAAAAACTCCAATCTCGTCGAAATATTTCAAAGTCCCGACGGATTTCAAAGTCCTCCGGCACCGTGGTCCGAGAACACCGAAAAAATCGTCCGATCGACCAAACAACCATTGATCCACGTTTCTCGTCCCATTGCGAACGTATTACTCTGATGGTTCGACCGCGGTCGTCGCGCTGGTTTTCGAGAAAATCGCGAAAAACTCCAATCTCGTCGAAATATTTCAAAGTCCCGACGGATTTCAAAGTCCTCCGGCACCGTGGTCCGAGAACACCGAAAAAATCGTCCGATCGACCAAACAACCATTGATCCACGTTTCTCGTCCCATTGCGAACGTATTACTCTGATGGTTCGACCGCGGTCGTCGCGCTGGTTAACGCTATCATTGAAGTGAATTTTAAAAGAATTTAACTGCGCTAGAAGGGGATTAGACCCTACTAGCAGTAGGGATGTTTTAGACGGGTTAAGACTTAGACCATGTGTATCAGTCCACCTTGCTATTAAGTGCAAGTCTGATTCAACTTCAAGTTGAGTTCTCCGGCACCGTCCTCCGGAAGGTCCAAAAAATCGTCCGATCGACCAAACAACCATTGATCCACGTTTCTCGTCCCATTGCGAACGTATTACTCTGATGGTTCGACCGCGGTCGTCGCGCTGGTTTTCGAGAAAATCGCGAAAAACTCCAATCTCGTCGAAATATTTCAAAGTCCTCCGGCACCGTCCTCCGGGATGGTCCAAAAAATCGTCCGATCGACCAGACAACCATTGATCCACGTTTCTCGTCCCATTGCGAACGTATTACTCTGATGGTTCGACCGCGGTCGTCGCGCTGGTTTTCGAGAAAATCGCGAAAAACTCCAATCTCGTCGAAATATTTCAAAGTCCCGACGGATTTCAAAGTCCTCCGGCACCGTGGTCCGAGAACACCGAAAAAATCGTCCGATCGACCAAACAACCATTGATCCACGTTTCTCGTTCCATTGCGAACGTATTACTCTGATGGTTCGACCGCGGTCGTCGCGCTGGTTTTCGAGAAAATCGCGAAAAACTCCAATCTCGTCGAAATATTTCAAAGTCCTCCGGCACCGTCCTCCGGGATGGTCCAAAAAATCGTCCGATCGACCAGACAACCATTGATCCACGTTTCTCGTCCCATTGCGAACGTATTACTCTGATGGTTCGACCGCGGTCGTCGCGCTGGTTTTCGAGAAAATCGCGAAAAACTCCAATCTCGTCGAAATATTTCAAAGTCCCGACGGATTTCAAAGTCCTCCGGCACCGTGGTCCGAGAACACCGAAAAAATCGTCCGATCGACCAAACAACCATTGATCCACGTTTCTCGTCCCATTGCGAACGTATTACTCTGATGGTTCGACCGCGGTCGTCGCGCTGGTTTTCGAGAAAATCGCGAAAAACTCCAATCTCGTCGAAATATTTCAAAGTCCCGACGGATTTCAAAGTCCTCCGGCACCGTGGTCCGAGAACACCGAAAAAATCGTCCGATCGACCAAACAACCATTGATCCACGTTTCTCGTCCCATTGCGAACGTATTACTCTGATGGTTCGACCGCGGTCGTCGCGCTGGTTTTCGAGAAAATCGCGAAAAACTCCAATCTCGTCGAAATATTTCAAAGTCCCGACGGATTTCAAAGTCCTCCGGCACCGTGGTCCGAGAACACCGAAAAAATCGTCCGATCGACCAAACAACCATTGATCCACGTTTCTCGTCCCATTGCGAACGTATTACTCTGATGGTTCGACCGCGGTCGTCGCGCTGGTTTTCGAGAAAATCGCGAAAAACTCCAATCTCGTCGAAATATTTCAAAGTCCTCCGGCACCGTCCTCCGGGATGGTCCAAAAAATCGTCCGATCGACCAGACAACCATTGATCCACGTTTCTCGTCCCATTGCGAACGTATTACTCTGATGGTTCGACCGCGGTCGTCGCGCTGGTTTTCGAGAAAATCGCGAAAAACTCCAATCTCGTCGAAATATTTCAAAGTCCCGACGGATTTCAAAGTCCTCCGGCACCGTGGTCCGAGAACACCGAAAAAATCGTCCGATCGACCAAACAACCATTGATCCACGTTTCTCGTTCCATTGCGAACGTATTACTCTGATGGTTCGACCGCGGTCGTCGCGCTGGTTTTCGAGAAAATCGCGAAAAACTCCAATCTCGTCGAAATATTTCAAAGTCCTCCGGCACCGTCCTCCGGGATGGTCCAAAAAATCGTCCGATCGACCAGACAACCATTGATCCACGTTTCTCGTCCCATTGCGAACGTATTACTCTGATGGTTCGACCGCGGTCGTCGCGCTGGTTTTCGAGAAAATCGCGAAAAACTCCAATCTCGTCGAAATATTTCAAAGTCCCGACGGATTTCAAAGTCCTCCGGCACCGTGGTCCGAGAACACCGAAAAAATCGTCCGATCGACCAAACAACCATTGATCCACGTTTCTCGTCCCATTGCGAACGTATTACTCTGATGGTTCGACCGCGGTCGTCGCGCTGGTTTTCGAGAAAATCGCGAAAAACTCCAATCTCGTCGAAATATTTCAAAGTCCCGACGGATTTCAAAGTCCTCCGGCACCGTGGTCCGAGAACACCGAAAAAATCGTCCGATCGACCAAACAACCATTGATCCACGTTTCTCGTCCCATTGCGAACGTATTACTCTGATGGTTCGACCGCGGTCGTCGCGCTGGTTTTCGAGAAAATCGCGAAAAACTCCAATCTCGTCGAAATATTTCAAAGTCCCGACGGATTTCAAAGTCCTCCGGCACCGTCCTCCGGGAAGGTCCAAAAAATCGTCCGATCGACCAAACAACCATTGATCCACGTTTCTCGTTCCATTGCGAACGTATTACTCTGATGGTTCGACCGCGGTCGTCGCGCTGGTTTTCGAGAAAATCGCGAAAAACTCCAATCTCGTCGAAATATTTCAAAGTCCTCCGGCACCGTCCTCCGGGATGGTCCAAAAAATCGTCCGATCGACCAGACAACCATTGATCCACGTTTCTCGTCCCATTGCGAACGTATTACTCTGATGGTTCGACCGCGGTCGTCGCGCTGGTTTTCGAGAAAATCGCGAAAAACTCCAATCTCGTCGAAATATTTCAAAGTCCCGACGGATTTCAAAGTCCTCCGGCACCGTGGTCCGAGAACACCGAAAAAATCGTCCGATCGACCAAACAACCATTGATCCACGTTTCTCGTCCCATTGCGAACGTATTACTCTGATGGTTCGACCGCGGTCGTCGCGCTGGTTAACGCTATCATTGAAGTGAATTTTAAAAGAATTTAACTGCGCTAGAAGGGGATTAGACCCTACTAGCAGTAGGGATGTTTTAGACGGGTTAAGACTTAGACCATGTGTATCAGTCCACCTTGCTATTAAGTGCAAGTCTGATTCAACTTCAAGTTGAGTTCTCCGGCACCGTCCTCCGGAAGGTCCAAAAAATCGTCCGATCGACCAAACAACCATTGATCCACGTTTCTCGTCCCATTGCGAACGTATTACTCTGATGGTTCGACCGCGGTCGTCGCGCTGGTTTTCGAGAAAATCGCGAAAAACTCCAATCTCGTCGAAATATTTCAAAGTCCTCCGGCACCGTCCTCCGGGATGGTCCAAAAAATCGTCCGATCGACCAGACAACCATTGATCCACGTTTCTCGTCCCATTGCGAACGTATTACTCTGATGGTTCGACCGCGGTCGTCGCGCTGGTTTTCGAGAAAATCGCGAAAAACTCCAATCTCGTCGAAATATTTCAAAGTCCCGACGGATTTCAAAGTCCTCCGGCACCGTGGTCCGAGAACACCGAAAAAATCGTCCGATCGACCAAACAACCATTGATCCACGTTTCTCGTCCCATTGCGAACGTATTACTCTGATGGTTCGACCGCGGTCGTCGCGCTGGTTTTCGAGAAAATCGCGAAAAACTCCAATCTCGTCGAAATATTTCAAAGTCCCGACGGATTTCAAAGTCCTCCGGCACCGTGGTCCGAGAACACCGAAAAAATCGTCCGATCGACCAAACAACCATTGATCCACGTTTCTCGTCCCATTGCGAACGTATTACTCTGATGGTTCGACCGCGGTCGTCGCGCTGGTTTTCGAGAAAATCGCGAAAAACTCCAATCTCGTCGAAATATTTCAAAGTCCTCCGGCACCGTCCTCCGGGATGGTCCAAAAAATCGTCCGATCGACCAGACAACCATTTATCCACGTTTCTCGTCCCATTGCGAACGTATTACTCTGATGGTTCGACCTCGGTCGTCGCGCTGGTTTTCGAGAAAATCGCGAAAAACTCCAATCTCGTCGAAATATTTCAAAGTCCCGACGGATTTCAAAGTCCTCCGGCACCGTGGTCCGAGAACACCGAAAAAATCGTCCGATCGACCAAACAACCATTGATCCACGTTTCTCGTCCCATTGCGAACGTATTACTCTGATGGTTCGACCGCGGTCGTCGCGCTGGTTTTCGAGAAAATCGCGAAAAACTCCAATCTCGTCGAAATATTTCAAAGTCCCGACGGATTTCAAAGTCCTCCGGCACCGTGGTCCGAGAACACCGAAAAAATCGTCCGATCGACCAAACAACCATTGATCCACGTTTCTCGTCCCATTGCGAACGTATTACTCTGATGGTTCGACCGCGGTCGTCGCGCTGGTTAACGCTATCATTGAAGTGAATTTTAAAAGAATTTAACTGCGCTAGAAGGGGATTAGACCCTACTAGCAGTAGGGATGTTTTAGACGGGTTAAGACTTAGACCATGTGTATCAGTCCACCTTGCTATTAAGTGCAAGTCTGATTCAACTTCAAGTTGAGTTCTCCGGCACCGTCCTCCGGAAGGTCCAAAAAATCGTCCGATCGACCAAACAACCATTGATCCACGTTTCTCGTCCCATTGCGAACGTATTACTCTGATGGTTCGACCGCGGTCGTCGCGCTGGTTTTCGAGAAAATCGCGAAAAACTCCAATCTCGTCGAAATATTTCAAAGTCCTCCGGCACCGTCCTCCGGGATGGTCCAAAAAATCGTCCGATCGACCAGACAACCATTGATCCACGTTTCTCGTCCCATTGCGAACGTATTACTCTGATGGTTCGACCGCGGTCGTCGCGCTGGTTTTCGAGAAAATCGCGAAAAACTCCAATCTCGTCGAAATATTTCAAAGTCCCGACGGATTTCAAAGTCCTCCGGCACCGTGGTCCGAGAACACCGAAAAAATCGTCCGATCGACCAAACAACCATTGATCCACGTTTCTCGTTCCATTGCGAACGTATTACTCTGATGGTTCGACCGCGGTCGTCGCGCTGGTTTTCGAGAAAATCGCGAAAAACTCCAATCTCGTCGAAATATTTCAAAGTCCTCCGGCACCGTCCTCCGGGATGGTCCAAAAAATCGTCCGATCGACCAGACAACCATTGATCCACGTTTCTCGTCCCATTGCGAACGTATTACTCTGATGGTTCGACCGCGGTCGTCGCGCTGGTTTTCGAGAAAATCGCGAAAAACTCCAATCTCGTCGAAATATTTCAAAGTCCCGACGGATTTCAAAGTCCTCCGGCACCGTGGTCCGAGAACACCGAAAAAATCGTCCGATCGACCAAACAACCATTGATCCACGTTTCTCGTCCCATTGCGAACGTATTACTCTGATGGTTCGACCGCGGTCGTCGCGCTGGTTTTCGAGAAAATCGCGAAAAACTCCAATCTCGTCGAAATATTTCAAAGTCCCGACGGATTTCAAAGTCCTCCGGCACCGTGGTCCGAGAACACCGAAAAAATCGTCCGATCGACCAAACAACCATTGATCCACGTTTCTCGTCCCATTGCGAACGTATTACTCTGATGGTTCGACCGCGGTCGTCGCGCTGGTTTTCGAGAAAATCGCGAAAAACTCCAATCTCGTCGAAATATTTCAAAGTCCCGACGGATTTCAAAGTCCTCCGGCACCGTGGTCCGAGAACACCGAAAAAATCGTCCGATCGACCAAACAACCATTGATCCACGTTTCTCGTCCCATTGCGAACGTATTACTCTGATGGTTCGACCGCGGTCGTCGCGCTGGTTTTCGAGAAAATCGCGAAAAACTCCAATCTCGTCGAAATATTTCAAAGTCCTCCGGCACCGTCCTCCGGGATGGTCCAAAAAATCGTCCGATCGACCAGACAACCATTGATCCACGTTTCTCGTCCCATTGCGAACGTATTACTCTGATGGTTCGACCGCGGTCGTCGCGCTGGTTTTCGAGAAAATCGCGAAAAACTCCAATCTCGTCGAAATATTTCAAAGTCCCGACGGATTTCAAAGTCCTCCGGCACCGTGGTCCGAGAACACCGAAAAAATCGTCCGATCGACCAAACAACCATTGATCCACGTTTCTCGTCCCATTGCGAACGTATTACTCTGATGGTTCGACCGCGGTCGTCGCGCTGGTTTTCGAGAAAATCGCGAAAAACTCCAATCTCGTCGAAATATTTCAAAGTCCCGACGGATTTCAAAGTCCTCCGGCACCGTGGTCCGAGAACACCGAAAAAATCGTCCGATCGACCAAACAACCATTGATCCACGTTTCTCGTCCCATTGCGAACGTATTACTCTGATGGTTCGACCGCGGTCGTCGCGCTGGTTTTCGAGAAAATCGCGAAAAACTCCAATCTCGTCGAAATATTTCAAAGTCCTCCGGCACCGTCCTCCGGGATGGTCCAAAAAATCGTCCGATCGACCAGACAACCATTTATCCACGTTTCTCGTCCCATTGCGAACGTATTACTCTGATGGTTCGACCTCGGTCGTCGCGCTGGTTTTCGAGAAAATCGCGAAAAACTCCAATCTCGTCGAAATATTTCAAAGTCCCGACGGATTTCAAAGTCCTCCGGCACCGTGGTCCGAGAACACCGAAAAAATCGTCCGATCGACCAAACAACCATTGATCCACGTTTCTCGTCCCATTGCGAACGTATTACTCTGATGGTTCGACCGCGGTCGTCGCGCTGGTTTTCGAGAAAATCGCGAAAAACTCCAATCTCGTCGAAATATTTCAAAGTCCCGACGGATTTCAAAGTCCTCCGGCACCGTGGTCCGAGAACACCGAAAAAATCGTCCGATCGACCAAACAACCATTGATCCACGTTTCTCGTCCCATTGCGAACGTATTACTCTGATGGTTCGACCGCGGTCGTCGCGCTGGTTAACGCTATCATTGAAGTGAATTTTAAAAGAATTTAACTGCGCTAGAAGGGGATTAGACCCTACTAGCAGTAGGGATGTTTTAGACGGGTTAAGACTTAGACCATGTGTATCAGTCCACCTTGCTATTAAGTGCAAGTCTGATTCAACTTCAAGTTGAGTTCTCCGGCACCGTCCTCCGGAAGGTCCAAAAAATCGTCCGATCGACCAAACAACCATTGATCCACGTTTCTCGTCCCATTGCGAACGTATTACTCTGATGGTTCGACCGCGGTCGTCGCGCTGGTTTTCGAGAAAATCGCGAAAAACTCCAATCTCGTCGAAATATTTCAAAGTCCTCCGGCACCGTCCTCCGGGATGGTCCAAAAAATCGTCCGATCGACCAGACAACCATTGATCCACGTTTCTCGTCCCATTGCGAACGTATTACTCTGATGGTTCGACCGCGGTCGTCGCGCTGGTTTTCGAGAAAATCGCGAAAAACTCCAATCTCGTCGAAATATTTCAAAGTCCCGACGGATTTCAAAGTCCTCCGGCACCGTGGTCCGAGTACACCGAAAAAATCGTCCGATCGACCAAACAACCATTGATCCACGTTTCTCGTTCCATTGCGAACGTATTACTCTGATGGTTCGACCGCGGTCGTCGCGCTGGTTTTCGAGAAAATCGCGAAAAACTCCAATCTCGTCGAAATATTTCAAAGTCCTCCGGCACCGTCCTCCGGGATGGTCCAAAAAATCGTCCGATCGACCAGACAACCATTGATCCACGTTTCTCGTCCCATTGCGAACGTATTACTCTGATGGTTCGACCGCGGTCGTCGCGCTGGTTTTCGAGAAAATCGCGAAAAACTCCAATCTCGTCGAAATATTTCAAAGTCCCGACGGATTTCAAAGTCCTCCGGCACCGTGGTCCGAGAACACCGAAAAAATCGTCCGATCGACCAAACAACCATTGATCCACGTTTCTCGTCCCATTGCGAACGTATTACTCTGATGGTTCGACCGCGGTCGTCGCGCTGGTTTTCGAGAAAATCGCGAAAAACTCCAATCTCGTCGAAATATTTCAAAGTCCCGACGGATTTCAAAGTCCTCCGGCACCGTGGTCCGAGAACACCGAAAAAATCGTCCGATCGACCAAACAACCATTGATCCACGTTTCTCGTCCCATTGCGAACGTATTACTCTGATGGTTCGACCGCGGTCGTCGCGCTGGTTTTCGAGAAAATCGCGAAAAACTCCAATCTCGTCGAAATATTTCAAAGTCCCGACGGATTTCAAAGTCCTCCGGCACCGTGGTCCGAGAACACCGAAAAAATCGTCCGATCGACCAAACAACCATTGATCCACGTTTCTCGTCCCATTGCGAACGTATTACTCTGATGGTTCGACCGCGGTCGTCGCGCTGGTTTTCGAGAAAATCGCGAAAAACTCCAATCTCGTCGAAATATTTCAAAGTCCTCCGGCACCGTCCTCCGGGATGGTCCAAAAAATCGTCCGATCGACCAGACAACCATTGATCCACGTTTCTCGTCCCATTGCGAACGTATTACTCTGATGGTTCGACCGCGGTCGTCGCGCTGGTTTTCGAGAAAATCGCGAAAAACTCCAATCTCGTCGAAATATTTCAAAGTCCCGACGGATTTCAAAGTCCTCCGGCACCGTGGTCCGAGAACACCGAAAAAATCGTCCGATCGACCAAACAACCATTGATCCACGTTTCTCGTTCCATTGCGAACGTATTACTCTGATGGTTCGACCGCGGTCGTCGCGCTGGTTTTCGAGAAAATCGCGAAAAACTCCAATCTCGTCGAAATATTTCAAAGTCCTCCGGCACCGTCCTCCGGGATGGTCCAAAAAATCGTCCGATCGACCAGACAACCATTGATCCACGTTTCTCGTCCCATTGCGAACGTATTACTCTGATGGTTCGACCGCGGTCGTCGCGCTGGTTTTCGAGAAAATCGCGAAAAACTCCAATCTCGTCGAAATATTTCAAAGTCCCGACGGATTTCAAAGTCCTCCGGCACCGTGGTCCGAGAACACCGAAAAAATCGTCCGATCGACCAAACAACCATTGATCCACGTTTCTCGTCCCATTGCGAACGTATTACTCTGATGGTTCGACCGCGGTCGTCGCGCTGGTTTTCGAGAAAATCGCGAAAAACTCCAATCTCGTCGAAATATTTCAAAGTCCCGACGGATTTCAAAGTCCTCCGGCACCGTGGTCCGAGAACACCGAAAAAATCGTCCGATCGACCAAACAACCATTGATCCACGTTTCTCGTCCCATTGCGAACGTATTACTCTGATGGTTCGACCGCGGTCGTCGCGCTGGTTTTCGAGAAAATCGCGAAAAACTCCAATCTCGTCGAAATATTTCAAAGTCCCGACGGATTTCAAAGTCCTCCGGCACCGTCCTCCGGGAAGGTCCAAAAAATCGTCCGATCGACCAAACAACCATTGATCCACGTTTCTCGTTCCATTGCGAACGTATTACTCTGATGGTTCGACCGCGGTCGTCGCGCTGGTTTTCGAGAAAATCGCGAAAAACTCCAATCTCGTCGAAATATTTCAAAGTCCTCCGGCACCGTCCTCCGGGATGGTCCAAAAAATCGTCCGATCGACCAGACAACCATTGATCCACGTTTCTCGTCCCATTGCGAACGTATTACTCTGATGGTTCGACCGCGGTCGTCGCGCTGGTTTTCGAGAAAATCGCGAAAAACTCCAATCTCGTCGAAATATTTCAAAGTCCCGACGGATTTCAAAGTCCTCCGGCACCGTGGTCCGAGAACACCGAAAAAATCGTCCGATCGACCAAACAACCATTGATCCACGTTTCTCGTCCCATTGCGAACGTATTACTCTGATGGTTCGACCGCGGTCGTCGCGCTGGTTAACGCTATCATTGAAGTGAATTTTAAAAGAATTTAACTGCGCTAGAAGGGGATTAGACCCTACTAGCAGTAGGGATGTTTTAGACGGGTTAAGACTTAGACCATGTGTATCAGTCCACCTTGCTATTAAGTGCAAGTCTGATTCAACTTCAAGTTGAGTTCTCCGGCACCGTCCTCCGGAAGGTCCAAAAAATCGTCCGATCGACCAAACAACCATTGATCCACGTTTCTCGTCCCATTGCGAACGTATTACTCTGATGGTTCGACCGCGGTCGTCGCGCTGGTTTTCGAGAAAATCGCGAAAAACTCCAATCTCGTCGAAATATTTCAAAGTCCTCCGGCACCGTCCTCCGGGATGGTCCAAAAAATCGTCCGATCGACCAGACAACCATTGATCCACGTTTCTCGTCCCATTGCGAACGTATTACTCTGATGGTTCGACCGCGGTCGTCGCGCTGGTTTTCGAGAAAATCGCGAAAAACTCCAATCTCGTCGAAATATTTCAAAGTCCCGACGGATTTCAAAGTCCTCCGGCACCGTGGTCCGAGAACACCGAAAAAATCGTCCGATCGACCAAACAACCATTGATCCACGTTTCTCGTTCCATTGCGAACGTATTACTCTGATGGTTCGACCGCGGTCGTCGCGCTGGTTTTCGAGAAAATCGCGAAAAACTCCAATCTCGTCGAAATATTTCAAAGTCCTCCGGCACCGTCCTCCGGGATGGTCCAAAAAATCGTCCGATCGACCAGACAACCATTGATCCACGTTTCTCGTCCCATTGCGAACGTATTACTCTGATGGTTCGACCGCGGTCGTCGCGCTGGTTTTCGAGAAAATCGCGAAAAACTCCAATCTCGTCGAAATATTTCAAAGTCCCGACGGATTTCAAAGTCCTCCGGCACCGTGGTCCGAGAACACCGAAAAAATCGTCCGATCGACCAAACAACCATTGATCCACGTTTCTCGTCCCATTGCGAACGTATTACTCTGATGGTTCGACCGCGGTCGTCGCGCTGGTTTTCGAGAAAATCGCGAAAAACTCCAATCTCGTCGAAATATTTCAAAGTCCCGACGGATTTCAAAGTCCTCCGGCACCGTGGTCCGAGAACACCGAAAAAATCGTCCGATCGACCAAACAACCATTGATCCACGTTTCTCGTCCCATTGCGAACGTATTACTCTGATGGTTCGACCGCGGTCGTCGCGCTGGTTTTCGAGAAAATCGCGAAAAACTCCAATCTCGTCGAAATATTTCAAAGTCCCGACGGATTTCAAAGTCCTCCGGCACCGTGGTCCGAGAACACCGAAAAAATCGTCCGATCGACCAAACAACCATTGATCCACGTTTCTCGTCCCATTGCGAACGTATTACTCTGATGGTTCGACCGCGGTCGTCGCGCTGGTTTTCGAGAAAATCGCGAAAAACTCCAATCTCGTCGAAATATTTCAAAGTCCTCCGGCACCGTCCTCCGGGATGGTCCAAAAAATCGTCCGATCGACCAGACAACCATTGATCCACGTTTCTCGTCCCATTGCGAACGTATTACTCTGATGGTTCGACCGCGGTCGTCGCGCTGGTTTTCGAGAAAATCGCGAAAAACTCCAATCTCGTCGAAATATTTCAAAGTCCCGACGGATTTCAAAGTCCTCCGGCACCGTGGTCCGAGAACACCGAAAAAATCGTCCGATCGACCAAACAACCATTGATCCACGTTTCTCGTTCCATTGCGAACGTATTACTCTGATGGTTCGACCGCGGTCGTCGCGCTGGTTTTCGAGAAAATCGCGAAAAACTCCAATCTCGTCGAAATATTTCAAAGTCCTCCGGCACCGTCCTCCGGGATGGTCCAAAAAATCGTCCGATCGACCAGACAACCATTGATCCACGTTTCTCGTCCCATTGCGAACGTATTACTCTGATGGTTCGACCGCGGTCGTCGCGCTGGTTTTCGAGAAAATCGCGAAAAACTCCAATCTCGTCGAAATATTTCAAAGTCCCGACGGATTTCAAAGTCCTCCGGCACCGTGGTCCGAGAACACCGAAAAAATCGTCCGATCGACCAAACAACCATTGATCCACGTTTCTCGTCCCATTGCGAACGTATTACTCTGATGGTTCGACCGCGGTCGTCGCGCTGGTTTTCGAGAAAATCGCGAAAAACTCCAATCTCGTCGAAATATTTCAAAGTCCCGACGGATTTCAAAGTCCTCCGGCACCGTGGTCCGAGAACACCGAAAAAATCGTCCGATCGACCAAACAACCATTGATCCACGTTTCTCGTCCCATTGCGAACGTATTACTCTGATGGTTCGACCGCGGTCGTCGCGCTGGTTTTCGAGAAAATCGCGAAAAACTCCAATCTCGTCGAAATATTTCAAAGTCCCGACGGATTTCAAAGTCCTCCGGCACCGTCCTCCGGGAAGGTCCAAAAAATCGTCCGATCGACCAAACAACCATTGATCCACGTTTCTCGTTCCATTGCGAACGTATTACTCTGATGGTTCGACCGCGGTCGTCGCGCTGGTTTTCGAGAAAATCGCGAAAAACTCCAATCTCGTCGAAATATTTCAAAGTCCTCCGGCACCGTCCTCCGGGATGGTCCAAAAAATCGTCCGATCGACCAGACAACCATTGATCCACGTTTCTCGTCCCATTGCGAACGTATTACTCTGATGGTTCGACCGCGGTCGTCGCGCTGGTTTTCGAGAAAATCGCGAAAAACTCCAATCTCGTCGAAATATTTCAAAGTCCCGACGGATTTCAAAGTCCTCCGGCACCGTGGTCCGAGAACACCGAAAAAATCGTCCGATCGACCAAACAACCATTGATCCACGTTTCTCGTCCCATTGCGAACGTATTACTCTGATGGTTCGACCGCGGTCGTCGCGCTGGTTTTCGAGAAAATCGCGAAAAACTCCAATCTCGTCGAAATATTTCAAAGTCCCGACGGATTTCAAAGTCCTCCGGCACCGTGGTCCGAGAACACCGAAAAAATCGTCCGATCGACCAAACAACCATTGATCCACGTTTCTCGTCCCATTGCGAACGTATTACTCTGATGGTTCGACCGCGGTCGTCGCGCTGGTTTTCGAGAAAATCGCGAAAAACTCCAATCTCGTCGAAATATTTCAAAGTCCTCCGGCACCGTCCTCCGGGATGGTCCAAAAAATCGTCCGATCGACCAGACAACCATTTATCCACGTTTCTCGTCCCATTGCGAACGTATTACTCTGATGGTTCGACCTCGGTCGTCGCGCTGGTTTTCGAGAAAATCGCGAAAAACTCCAATCTCGTCGAAATATTTCAAAGTCCCGACGGATTTCAAAGTCCTCCGGCACCGTGGTCCGAGAACACCGAAAAAATCGTCCGATCGACCAAACAACCATTGATCCACGTTTCTCGTCCCATTGCGAACGTATTACTCTGATGGTTCGACCGCGGTCGTCGCGCTGGTTTTCGAGAAAATCGCGAAAAACTCCAATCTCGTCGAAATATTTCAAAGTCCCGACGGATTTCAAAGTCCTCCGGCACCGTGGTCCGAGAACACCGAAAAAATCGTCCGATCGACCAAACAACCATTGATCCACGTTTCTCGTCCCATTGCGAACGTATTACTCTGATGGTTCGACCGCGGTCGTCGCGCTGGTTAACGCTATCATTGAAGTGAATTTTAAAAGAATTTAACTGCGCTAGAAGGGGATTAGACCCTACTAGCAGTAGGGATGTTTTAGACGGGTTAAGACTTAGACCATGTGTATCAGTCCACCTTGCTATTAAGTGCAAGTCTGATTCAACTTCAAGTTGAGTTCTCCGGCACCGTCCTCCGGAAGGTCCAAAAAATCGTCCGATCGACCAAACAACCATTGATCCACGTTTCTCGTCCCATTGCGAACGTATTACTCTGATGGTTCGACCGCGGTCGTCGCGCTGGTTTTCGAGAAAATCGCGAAAAACTCCAATCTCGTCGAAATATTTCAAAGTCCTCCGGCACCGTCCTCCGGGATGGTCCAAAAAATCGTCCGATCGACCAGACAACCATTGATCCACGTTTCTCGTCCCATTGCGAACGTATTACTCTGATGGTTCGACCGCGGTCGTCGCGCTGGTTTTCGAGAAAATCGCGAAAAACTCCAATCTCGTCGAAATATTTCAAAGTCCCGACGGATTTCAAAGTCCTCCGGCACCGTGGTCCGAGAACACCGAAAAAATCGTCCGATCGACCAAACAACCATTGATCCACGTTTCTCGTTCCATTGCGAACGTATTACTCTGATGGTTCGACCGCGGTCGTCGCGCTGGTTTTCGAGAAAATCGCGAAAAACTCCAATCTCGTCGAAATATTTCAAAGTCCTCCGGCACCGTCCTCCGGGATGGTCCAAAAAATCGTCCGATCGACCAGACAACCATTGATCCACGTTTCTCGTCCCATTGCGAACGTATTACTCTGATGGTTCGACCGCGGTCGTCGCGCTGGTTTTCGAGAAAATCGCGAAAAACTCCAATCTCGTCGAAATATTTCAAAGTCCCGACGGATTTCAAAGTCCTCCGGCACCGTGGTCCGAGAACACCGAAAAAATCGTCCGATCGACCAAACAACCATTGATCCACGTTTCTCGTCCCATTGCGAACGTATTACTCTGATGGTTCGACCGCGGTCGTCGCGCTGGTTTTCGAGAAAATCGCGAAAAACTCCAATCTCGTCGAAATATTTCAAAGTCCCGACGGATTTCAAAGTCCTCCGGCACCGTGGTCCGAGAACACCGAAAAAATCGTCCGATCGACCAAACAACCATTGATCCACGTTTCTCGTCCCATTGCGAACGTATTACTCTGATGGTTCGACCGCGGTCGTCGCGCTGGTTTTCGAGAAAATCGCGAAAAACTCCAATCTCGTCGAAATATTTCAAAGTCCCGACGGATTTCAAAGTCCTCCGGCACCGTGGTCCGAGAACACCGAAAAAATCGTCCGATCGACCAAACAACCATTGATCCACGTTTCTCGTCCCATTGCGAACGTATTACTCTGATGGTTCGACCGCGGTCGTCGCGCTGGTTTTCGAGAAAATCGCGAAAAACTCCAATCTCGTCGAAATATTTCAAAGTCCTCCGGCACCGTCCTCCGGGATGGTCCAAAAAATCGTCCGATCGACCAGACAACCATTGATCCACGTTTCTCGTCCCATTGCGAACGTATTACTCTGATGGTTCGACCGCGGTCGTCGCGCTGGTTTTCGAGAAAATCGCGAAAAACTCCAATCTCGTCGAAATATTTCAAAGTCCCGACGGATTTCAAAGTCCTCCGGCACCGTGGTCCGAGAACACCGAAAAAATCGTCCGATCGACCAAACAACCATTGATCCACGTTTCTCGTTCCATTGCGAACGTATTACTCTGATGGTTCGACCGCGGTCGTCGCGCTGGTTTTCGAGAAAATCGCGAAAAACTCCAATCTCGTCGAAATATTTCAAAGTCCTCCGGCACCGTCCTCCGGGATGGTCCAAAAAATCGTCCGATCGACCAGACAACCATTGATCCACGTTTCTCGTCCCATTGCGAACGTATTACTCTGATGGTTCGACCGCGGTCGTCGCGCTGGTTTTCGAGAAAATCGCGAAAAACTCCAATCTCGTCGAAATATTTCAAAGTCCCGACGGATTTCAAAGTCCTCCGGCACCGTGGTCCGAGAACACCGAAAAAATCGTCCGATCGACCAAACAACCATTGATCCACGTTTCTCGTCCCATTGCGAACGTATTACTCTGATGGTTCGACCGCGGTCGTCGCGCTGGTTTTCGAGAAAATCGCGAAAAACTCCAATCTCGTCGAAATATTTCAAAGTCCCGACGGATTTCAAAGTCCTCCGGCACCGTGGTCCGAGAACACCGAAAAAATCGTCCGATCGACCAAACAACCATTGATCCACGTTTCTCGTCCCATTGCGAACGTATTACTCTGATGGTTCGACCGCGGTCGTCGCGCTGGTTTTCGAGAAAATCGCGAAAAACTCCAATCTCGTCGAAATATTTCAAAGTCCCGACGGATTTCAAAGTCCTCCGGCACCGTCCTCCGGGAAGGTCCAAAAAATCGTCCGATCGACCAAACAACCATTGATCCACGTTTCTCGTTCCATTGCGAACGTATTACTCTGATGGTTCGACCGCGGTCGTCGCGCTGGTTTTCGAGAAAATCGCGAAAAACTCCAATCTCGTCGAAATATTTCAAAGTCCTCCGGCACCGTCCTCCGGGATGGTCCAAAAAATCGTCCGATCGACCAGACAACCATTGATCCACGTTTCTCGTCCCATTGCGAACGTATTACTCTGATGGTTCGACCGCGGTCGTCGCGCTGGTTTTCGAGAAAATCGCGAAAAACTCCAATCTCGTCGAAATATTTCAAAGTCCGACGGATTTCAAAGTCCTCCGGCACCGTGGTCCGAGAACACCGAAAAAATCGTCCGATCGACCAAACAACCATTGATCCACGTTTCTCGTCCCATTGCGAACGTATTACTCTGATGGTTCGACCGCGGTCGTCGCGCTGGTTTTCGAGAAAATCGCGAAAAACTCCAATCTCGTCGAAATATTTCAAAGTCCCGACGGATTTCAAAGTCCTCCGGCACCGTGGTCCGAGAACACCGAAAAAATCGTCCGATCGACCAAACAACCATTGATCCACGTTTCTCGTCCCATTGCGAACGTATTACTCTGATGGTTCGACCGCGGTCGTCGCGCTGGTTTTCGAGAAAATCGCGAAAAACTCCAATCTCGTCGAAATATTTCAAAGTCCTCCGGCACCGTCCTCCGGGATGGTCCAAAAAATCGTCCGATCGACCAGACAACCATTTATCCACGTTTCTCGTCCCATTGCGAACGTATTACTCTGATGGTTCGACCTCGGTCGTCGCGCTGGTTTTCGAGAAAATCGCGAAAAACTCCAATCTCGTCGAAATATTTCAAAGTCCCGACGGATTTCAAAGTCCTCCGGCACCGTGGTCCGAGAACACCGAAAAAATCGTCCGATCGACCAAACAACCATTGATCCACGTTTCTCGTCCCATTGCGAACGTATTACTCTGATGGTTCGACCGCGGTCGTCGCGCTGGTTTTCGAGAAAATCGCGAAAAACTCCAATCTCGTCGAAATATTTCAAAGTCCCGACGGATTTCAAAGTCCTCCGGCACCGTGGTCCGAGAACACCGAAAAAATCGTCCGATCGACCAAACAACCATTGATCCACGTTTCTCGTCCCATTGCGAACGTATTACTCTGATGGTTCGACCGCGGTCGTCGCGCTGGTTAACGCTATCATTGAAGTGAATTTTAAAAGAATTTAACTGCGCTAGAAGGGGATTAGACCCTACTAGCAGTAGGGATGTTTTAGACGGGTTAAGACTTAGACCATGTGTATCAGTCCACCTTGCTATTAAGTGCAAGTCTGATTCAACTTCAAGTTGAGTTCTCCGGCACCGTCCTCCGGAAGGTCCAAAAAATCGTCCGATCGACCAAACAACCATTGATCCACGTTTCTCGTCCCATTGCGAACGTATTACTCTGATGGTTCGACCGCGGTCGTCGCGCTGGTTTTCGAGAAAATCGCGAAAAACTCCAATCTCGTCGAAATATTTCAAAGTCCTCCGGCACCGTCCTCCGGGATGGTCCAAAAAATCGTCCGATCGACCAGACAACCATTGATCCACGTTTCTCGTCCCATTGCGAACGTATTACTCTGATGGTTCGACCGCGGTCGTCGCGCTGGTTTTCGAGAAAATCGCGAAAAAC
The DNA here is from genome assembly GCA_951215215.1 of Andrena trimmerana. Lineage (NCBI taxonomy): Eukaryota > Metazoa > Arthropoda > Insecta > Hymenoptera > Andrenidae > Andrena > Andrena trimmerana. The sequence continues at coordinate 2,837 of CATNUO010000055.1, read as the reverse complement.
TCCAATCTCGTCGAAATATTTCAAAGTCCCGACGGATTTCAAAGTCCTCCGGCACCGTGGTCCGAGAACACCGAAAAAATCGTCCGATCGACCAAACAACCATTGATCCACGTTTCTCGTCCCATTGCGAACGTATTACTCTGATGGTTCGACCGCGGTCGTCGCGCTGGTTTTCGAGAAAATCGCGAAAAACTCCAATCTCGTCGAAATATTTCAAAGTCCCGACGGATTTCAAAGTCCTCCGGCACCGTGGTCCGAGAACACCGAAAAAATCGTCCGATCGACCAAACAACCATTGATCCACGTTTCTCGTCCCATTGCGAACGTATTACTCTGATGGTTCGACCGCGGTCGTCGCGCTGGTTTTCGAGAAAATCGCGAAAAACTCCAATCTCGTCGAAATATTTCAAAGTCCTCCGGCACCGTCCTCCGGGATGGTCCAAAAAAATCGTCCGATCGACCAGACAACCATTTATCCACGTTTCTCGTCCCATTGCGAACGTATTACTCTGATGGTTCGACCTCGGTCGTCGCGCTGGTTTTCGAGAAAATCGCGAAAAACTCCAATCTCGTCGAAATATTTCAAAGTCCCGACGGATTTCAAAGTCCTCCGGCACCGTGGTCCGAGAACACCGAAAAAACGTCGTCCGATCGACCAAACAACCATTGATCCACGTTTCTCGTCCCATTGCGAACGTATTACTCTGATGGTTCGACCGCGGTCGTCGCGCTGGTTTTCGAGAAAATCGCGAAAAACTCCAATCTCGTCGAAATATTTCAAAGTCCCGACGGATTTCAAAGTCCTCCGGCACCGTGGTCCGAGAACACCGAAAAAATCGTCCGATCGACCAAACAACCATTGATCCACGTTTCTCGTCCCATTGCGAACGTATTACTCTGATGGTTCGACCGCGGTCGTCGCGCTGGTTAACGCTATCATTGAAGTGAATTTTAAAAGAATTAACTGCGCTAGAAGGGGATTAGACCCTACTAGCAGTAGGGATGTTTTAGACGGGTTAAGACTTAGACCATGTGTATCAGTCCACCTTGCTATTAAGTGCAAGTCTGATTCAACTTCAAGTTGAGTTCTCCGGCACCGTCCTCCGGAAGGTCCAAAAAATCGTCCGATCGACCAAACAACCATTGATCCACGTTTCTCGTCCCATTGCGAACGTATTACTCTGATGGTTCGACCGCGGTCGTCGCGCTGGTTTTCGAGAAAATCGCGAAAAACTCAATCTCGTCGAAATATTTCAAAGTCCTCCGCACCGTCCTCCGGGATGGTCCAAAAATCGTCCGATCGACCAGACAACCATTGATCCACGTTTCTCGTCCCATTGCGAACGTATTACTCTGATGGTTCGACCGCGGTCGTCGCGCTGGTTTTCGAGAAAATCGCGAAAAACTCCAATCTCGTCGAAATATTTCAAAGTCCCGACGGATTTCAAAGTCCTCCGGCACCGTGGTCCGAGAACACCGAAAAAATCGTCCGATCGACCAAACAACCATTGATCCACGTTTCTCGTTCCATTGCGAACGTATTACTCTGATGGTTCGACCGCGGTCGTCGCGCTGGTTTTCGAGAAAATCGCGAAAAACTCCAATCTCGTCGAAATATTTCAAAGTCCTCCGGCACCGTCCTCCGGGATGGTCCAAAAAATCGTCCGATCGACCAGACAACCATTGATCCACGTTTCTCGTCCCATTGCGAACGTATTACTCTGATGGTTCGACCGCGGTCGTCGCGCTGGTTTTTCGAGAAAATCGCGAAAAACTCCAATCTCGTCGAAATATTTCAAAGTCCCGACGGATTTCAAAGTCCTCCGGCACCGTGGTCCGAGAACACCGAAAAAATCGTCCGATCGACCAAACAACCATTGATCCACGTTTCTCGTCCCATTGCGAACGTATTACTCTGATGGTTCGACCGCGGTCGTCGCGCTGGTTTTCGAGAAAATCGCGAAAAACTCCAATCTCGTCGAAATATTTCAAAGTCCCGACGGATTTCAAAGTCCTCCGGCACCGTGGTCCGAGAACACCGAAAAAATCGTCCGATCGACCAAACAACCATTGATCCACGTTTCTCGTCCCATTGCGAACGTATTACTCTGATGGTTCGACCGCGGTCGTCGCGCTGGTTTTCGAGAAAATCGCGAAAAACTCCAATCTCGTCGAAATATTCAAAGTCCCGACGGATTTCAAAGTCCTCCGGCACCGTGGTCCGAGAACACCGAAAAAATCGTCCGATCGACCAAACAACCATTGATCCACGTTTCTCGTCCCATTGCGAACGTATTACTCTGATGGTTCGACCGCGGTCGTCGCGCTGGTTTTCGAGAAAATCGCGAAAAACTCCAATCTCGTCGAAATATTTCAAAGTCCTCCGGCACCGTCCTCCGGGATGGTCCAAAAAATCGTCCGATCGACCAGACAACCATTGATCCACGTTTCTCGTCCCATTGCGAACGTATTACTCTGATGGTTCGACCGCGGTCGTCGCGCTGGTTTTCGAGAAAATCGCGAAAAACTCCAATCTCGTCGAAATATTTCAAAGTCCCGACGGATTTCAAAGTCCTCCGGCACCGTGGTCCGAGAACACCGAAAAAATCGTCCGATCGACCAAACAACCATTGATCCACGTTTCTCGTCCCATTGCGAACGTATTACTCTGATGGTTCGACCGCGGTCGTCGCGCTGGTTTTCGAGAAAATCGCGAAAAACTCCAATCTCGTCGAAATATTTCAAAGTCCCGACGGATTTCAAAGTCCTCCGGCACCGTGGTCCGAGAACACCGAAAAAAATCGTCCGATCGACCAAACAACCATTGATCCACGTTT
>CATNUO010000054.1:0-226945 GCA_951215215.1 Andrena trimmerana | reverse complement strand
TTTTTTAAAATTTGACAAAAATCTGTACAAAAATCCAAAAATTCGAAGATATCGAAATTAACTTCGAATTTTTGGTTTTTTGCACAGATTTTTGTCAATTTTTAAAAAATTTTGTTGAAACCAACTTCGATTTTTCTGGATTATGTTAGGTTTTTTTGATAGAGGAGCTGCATTTGAGTAATTCTAGTTGAAATTAACTTCGAATTTTTGGATTTTTGTACAGATTTTTGTGAAATTTTAAAAAATTTTGTTGAAACCAACTTCGATTTTTCTGGATTATGTAAAGTTCTTTTGTTAGAGGTGCTGCATTTGAGTAATTTTAGTTGAAAATAAATTAGAATTTTTGGATTTTTATACAAATTTTTGTCAAATTTTAAAAAATTTTGTTTAAACCTACTTCGATTTTTCTGGATTATGTTAGGTTTTTTTTGATAGAGGAGCTGCATTTGAGTAATTTTAGTTGAAATTAACTTCGAATTTTTGGATTTTTGTACAGATTTTTGTCAAATTTCAAAAAATTTTGTTTAAACCTACTTCGATTTTTCTGGATTACGATAGGTTTTTTTGATAGAGGAGCTGCATTTGAGTAATTTTAGTTGAAAATAACTTCGAATTTTTGGATTTTTGTACAGATTTTTGTCAAATTTTAAAAAATTTTGTTGAAACCAACTACGATTTTTCTGGATTATGTTAGGTTTTTTTGATAGAGGAGCTGCATTTGAGTAATTCTAGTTGAAATTATCTTCGAATTTTTGGATTTTTGTTCAGAGTTTTGTCCAATTTTACAAAATTTTGTTGAACCCAACTTCGATTTTTCTGGATTATGATAGGTTTTTATGATAGAGGAGCTGCATTTGAGTAATTCTAGTTGAAATTAACTTCGAATTTTTGGTTTTTTGCACAGATTTTAGTCAATTTTTAAAAAATTTTGTTGAAACCAACTTCGATTTTTCTGGATTATGTTAGGTTTTTTTAATAGAGGAGCTGCATTTGAGTAATTTTAGTTGAAATTAACTTCGAATTTTGGGATTTTTGAACAGATGTTTGTCAAATTTTAAAAAATTTTGTTTAAACCAACTTCGATTTTTCTGGATTATGTTAGGTTTTTTTGATAGAGGAGCTGCATTTGAGTAATTCTAGTTGAAATTAACTTCGAATTTTTGGATTTTTGTACAGATTTTTGTGAAATTTTAAAAAATTTTGTTGAAACCAACTTCGATTTTTCTGGATTATGTAAAGTTCTTTTGTTAGAGGTGCTGCATTTGAGTAATTTTAGTTGAAAATAAATTAGAATTTTTGGATTTTTATACAAATTTTTGTCAAATTTTAAAAAATTTTGTTTAAACCTACTTCGATTTTTCTGGATTATGTTAGGTTTTTTTTGATAGAGGAGCTGCATTTGAGTAATTTTAGTTGAAAATAACTTCGAATTTTTGGATTTTTGTACAGATTTTTGTCAAATTTTAAAAAATTTTGTTGAAACCAACATCGATTTTTCTGGGATATGTTAGGTTTTTTTGATAGAGGAGCTGCATTTGAGTAATTTTAGTTGAAATTAACTTCGAATTTTTGGATGTTTGTACAGACATTTGTCAAATTTTAAAAAATTTTGTTTAAACCTACTTCGATTTTTTTGGATTATGTAAAGTTTTTTTGATAGAGGAGCTGCATTTGAGTAATTTTAGTTGAAATTAACTTCGAATTTTTAGATTTTTGTACAGATTTTTGTCAAATTTTAAAAAATTTTGTTGAAACCAACTTCGATTACTCTGGATTACGTTAGGTTTTTTTGGTAGCGGAGCTGCATTTGAGTAATTTTAGTTGAAATTAACTTCGAATTTTTGTCAAATTTTAAAAAATTTTGTTGAAACCAACTTCTTTTTTTCTGGATTATGTAAAGTTTTTTTGATAGAGGAGCTGCATTTGAGTAATTCTATTTGAAATTAACTTCGAATTTTTGGATTTTTGTACAGATTTTTGTCAAATTTTAAAAAATTTTGTTGAAACCAACTTCGATTTTTCTGGATTATGTTAGGTTTTTTGGATCGAGGAGCTGCATTTGAGTAATTTTAGTTATAATTAACTTCGAATTTTTGGATTTTTGTGCAGATTTTTGTAAAATTTTATAAAATTTTGTTGAACCCAACTTCGATTTTTCTGGATTATGTAAGGTTTTTTTTAATAGAGGAGCTGCATTTGAGTAATTTTAGTTGAAAATAACTTCGAATTATTGGATTTTTGTACAGATTTTTGTAAAATTTTAAAAATTTTGTTCAGACCAACTTCGATTACTCTGGATTACGTTAGGTTTTTTTTATAGAGGAGCTGCATTTGAGTAATTTTAGTTGAAATTAACTTCGAATTTTTGGATTTTTGTACAGATTTTTGTCAAATTTTAAAAAATTTTGTTTAAACCTATTTCGATTTTTCTGGATTATGTTAGGTTTTTTTGATAGAGGAGCTGCATTTGATTAGTTTTAGTTGAAATTAACTTCAAATTTTTTGATTTTTGTACAGATTTTTGTCAAATTTTAAAAAATTTTGTTGAAACCAACTTCGATTACTCTGGATTACGTTAGGTTTTTTTGGTAACGGAGCTGCATTTGAGTAATTTTAGTTGAAAATAACTTCGAATTTTTGGAATTTTTTACAGATTTTTGTCAAATTATAAAAAATTTTGTTGAAACCAACTTCGATTTTTCTGGATTATGTTAGGTTTTTCTTGATAGAGGAGCTGCATTTGAGTAATTTTAGTTGACATTAACTTCGAATTTTTGGAATTTTGTACAGATTTTTCTCAAATTTTAAAAAATTTTGTTGAAACCAACTTTGATTATTCTGGATTACGTTTGGTTTTTTTGGTAGAGGAGCTGCATTTGAGTAATTCTAGTTGATATTAACTTCGAATTTTTGGATTTTTGTACAGATTTTTGTCAAATTTTAAAAAATTTTGTTGAAGCCAACTTCGATTTTTCTGGATTATGTTAGGTTTTTTTGCTAGAGGAGCTGCATTTGAGTAATTTTAGTTGAAATTAACTTCGAATTTTTGGATTTTTGTACAGATTTTTGTCAAATTTTAAAAAATTTTGTTTAAACCTACTTCGATTTTTCTGGATTATGTTAGGTTTTTTTGATAGAGGAGCTGCATTTGATTAATTTTAGTTGAAATTAACCTCAAATTTTTTGATTTTTGTACAGATTTTTGTCAAATTTTAAAAAATTTTGTTGAAACCAACTTCGATTTTTCTGGATTATGTAAAGTTTTTTCATAAAGGAGCTGCATTTGAGTAATTTTAGTTGAAATTAACTTCGAATTTTTGGATTTTTGTACAGATTTTTGACAAATTTTAAAAAATTTTGTTGAAACCAACTTCGATTTTTCTGGATTATGTTAGGTTTTTTTGATAGAGGAGCTGCATTTGAGTAATTTTAGTTGAAATTAACTTCGAATTTTGGGATTTTTGTTCAGATTTTTGTCAAATTTTAAAAAATTTTATTGAACCCAACTTCGATTTTTCTGGATTATGTTAGGTTTTTTTGATAGAGGGGCTGCATTTGAGTAATTTTAGTTGAAAATAACTTCGAACTTTTGGATTTTTGTACAGATTTTTGTCAAATTTAAAAAAATTTTGTTGAAACCAACTTCTTTTTTTCTGGATTATGTAAAGTTTTTTTGATAGAGGAGCTGCATTTGAGTAATTTTAGTTGAAATTAACTTCGAATTTTGGGATTTTTGTTCAGATTTTTGTCAAATTTTAAAAAATTTTGTTGAAACCAACATCGATTTTTCTGGGATATGTTAGGTTTTTTTGATAGAGGAGCTGCATTTGAGTAATTTTAGTTGAAATTAACTTCGAATTTTTGGATTTTTGTACAGATTTTTGTCAAATTTTAAAAAATTTTGTTTAAACCTACTTCGATTTTTCTGGATTATGTTAGGTTTTTTTGATAGAGGAGCTGCATTTGATTAATTTTAGTTGAAATTAACCTCAAATTTTTTGATTTTTGTACAGATTTTTGTCAAATTTTAAAAAATTTTGTTGAAACCAACTTCGATTTTTCTGGATTATGTAAAGTTTTTTGATAAAGGAGCTGCATTTGAGTAATTTTAGTTGAAATTAACTTCGAATTTTTGGATTTTTGTACAGATTTTTGACAAATTTTAAAAAATTTTGTTGAAACCAACTTCGATTTTTCTGGATTATGTTAGGTTTTTTTGATAGAGGAGCTGCATTTGAGTAATTTTAGTTGAAATTAACTTCGAATTTTTGGATGTTTGTACAGATTTTTTCAAATTATAAAAATTTTTGTTGAAACCAACTTCGATTTTTCTGGATTATGTTAGGTTTTTTGATAGAGGAGCTGCATTTGAGTAATTTTAGTTGAAATTAACTTCGAATTTTGGGATTTTTGTTCAGATTTTTGTCAAATTTTAAAAAATTTTATTGATCCCAACTTCGATTTTTCTGGATTATGTTAGGTTTTTTTGATAGAGGGGCTGCATTTGAGTAATTTTAGTTGAAAATAACTTCGAACTTTTGGATTTTTGTACAGATTTTTGGCAAATTTTAAAAAATTTTGTTGAAACCAACTTCTTTTTTTCTGGATTATGTAAAGTTTTTTTGATAGAGGAGCTGCATTTGAGTAATTTTAGTTGAAAATAACTTCGAATTTTTGGATTTTTGTACAGATTTTTGTCAAATTTTAAAAAATTTTGTTGAAACCAACATCGATTTTTCTGGGATATGTTAGGTTTTTTGATAGAGGGGCTGCATTTGAGTAATTTTAGTTGAAAATAACTTCGAATTTTTGGATTTTTGTACAGATTTTTGTCAAATTTTAAAAAATTTTGTTTAAACCTACTTCGATTTTTCTGGATTATGTTAGGTTTTTTTGATAGAGGAGCTGCATTTGAGTAATTCTAGTTGAAATTAACTTCGAATTTTTGGATTTTTGTACAGATTTTTGTCAAATTTTAAAAAATTTTGTTGAAACCAACTTCTTTTTTTCTGGATTATGTAAAGTTTTTTTGATAGAGGAGCTGCATTTGAGTAATTTTTGTTGAAAATAACTTCGAATTTTTGGATTTTTGTACAGATTTTTGTCAAATTTTATAAAATTTTGTTGAAACCAACTTCGATTTTTCTGGATTATGTTAGGTTTTTTGATAAAGGAGATGCATTTGAGTAATTTTAGTTGAAATTATCTTCGAATTTTTGGATTTTTGTACAGATTTTTGTAAAATTTTAAAATATTTTGTTGAAACCAACTTCGATTTTTCTGGATTATGTTAGGTTTTTTGGATAGAGGAGCTGCATTTGAGTAATTTTAGTTGTAATTAACTTCGAATTTTTGGATTTTTGTACAGATTTTTGTCAAATTTTAAAAAATTTTGTTGAAACCAACTTCTTTTTTTCTGGATTATGTAAAGTTTTTTTGATAGAGGAGCTGCATTTGAGTAATTTTAGTTGAAATTAACTTCGAATTTTTAGATTTTTGTACAGATTTTTGTCAAATTTTAAAAAATTTTGTTGAAACCAACTTCGATTTTTCTGGATTATGTTAGGTTTTTTGGATCGAGGAGCTGCATTTGAGTAATTTTAGTTATAATTAACTTCGAATTTTTGGATTTTTGTGCAGATTTTTGTAAAATTTTATAAAATTTTGTTGAACCCAACTTCGATTTTTCTGGATTATGTAAGGTTTTTTTTAATAGAGGAGCTGCATTTGAGTAATTTTAGTTGAAAATAACTTCGAATTATTGGATTTTTGTACAGATTTTTGTCAAATTTTAAAAATTTTGTTCAGACCAACTTCGATTACTCTGGATTACGTTAGGTTTTTTTTATAGAGGAGCTGCATTTGAGTAATTTTAGTTGAAATTAACTTCGAATTTTTGGATTTTTGTACAGATTCTTGTAAAATTTTTAAAAAATCTGTTGAAACCAACATCGATTTTTCTGGAATATGTTAGGTTTTTTTGATAGAGGAGCTGCATTTGAGTAATTTTAGTTGAAAATAACTTCGAATTTTTGGATTTTTGTACAGATTTTTGTCAAATTTTAAAAAATTTTGTTTAAACCTACTTCGATTTTTTTGGATTATGTTAGGTTTTTTTTGATAGAGGAGCTGCATTTGAGTAATTTTAGTTGAAATTAACTTCGAATTTTTGGATTTTTGTACAGATGTTTGTCAAATTTTAAAAAATTTTGTTGAAACCAACATCGATTTTCCTGGATTATGTTAGGTTTTTTGGATAGAGGAGCTGCATTTGAGTAATTTTAGTTGTAATTAAATTCGAATTTTTGGATTTTTGAACAGATTTTTCTCAAATTTTAAAAAATTTTGTTGAAGCCTATTTTGATTTTTCTGGATTATGTTAGGTTTTTTTGATAGACGAGCTGCATTTGAGTAATTCTAGTTGAAATTAACTTCGATTTTTTGGATTTTTGTACAGATTTTTGTCAAATTTTAAAAAATTTTGTTGAAACCAACTTCGATTTTTCTGGATTATTTTAGGTTTTTTGGATAGAGGAGCTGCATTTGAGTAATTTTAGTTGTAATTAACTTCGAATTTTTGGATTTTTGTGCAGATTTTTGTTAAATTTTATAAAATTTTGTTGAACCCAACTTCGATTTTTCTGGATTATGTTAGGTTTTTTTGATAAAGGAGCTGCATTTGAGTAATTTTAGTTGAAAATAACTTCGAATTTTTGGATTTTTGTACAGATTTTTGTCAAATTTTAAAAAATTTTGTTTAAACCTACTTCGATTTTTCTGGATTATGTTAGGTTTTTTTGATAGAGGAGCTGCATTTGAGTAATTTTAGTTGAAATTAACTTCGAATTTTTGGATTTTTGTACAGATTTTTGTAAAATTTTTAAATAATTTGTTGAAACCAACTTCGATTTTTCTGGAATATGTTAGGTTTTTTGGATAGAGGAGCTGCATTTGTGTAATTTTAGTTGAAATTAACTTCGAATTTTTGGATTTTTGTACAGATTTTTGTAAGATTTTTAAAAATTTTGTTGAAACCAACTTAGATTTTTCTGGAATATGTTAGGTTTTTTGGATAGAGGAGCTGCATTTGAGTAATTTTAGTTGTAATTAAATTCGAATTTTTGGATTTTTGAACAGATTTTTCTCAAATTTTAAAAAATTTTGTTGAAGCCTATTTCGATTTTTCTGAATTATGTTAGGTTTTTTTGATAGACGAGCTGCATTTGAGGTATTCTAGTTGAAATTAACTTCGATTTTTTGGATTTTTGTACAGATTTTTGTCAAATTTTAAAAAATTTTGTTGAAACCAACTTCGATTTTTCTGGATTATTTAAGTTTTTTTGGATAGAGGAGCTGCATTTGAGTAATTTTAGTTGAAATTAACTTCGAATTTTTGGATTTTTGTGCAGATTTTTGTCAAATTTTAAAAAATTTTGTTGAAACCAACTTCGATTTTTCTGGATTATGTTAGGTTTTTTTGATAGAGGAGCTGCATTTGAGTAATTTTAGTTGAAAATAACTTCGAATTTTTAGATTTTTGTACAGATTTTTGTAAAAATTTAAAAAATTTTGTTGAAACCAACATCGATTTCTCTGGATTATGTAAAGTTTTTTTGATAGAGGAGCTGCATTTGAGTAATTTTAGTTGAAATTAACTTCGAATTTTTGGATTTTTGTACAGATTTTTGTCAAATTTTAAAAAATTTTGTTTAAACCTACTTCGATTTTTCTGGATTATGTTAGGTTTTTTTGATAGAGGAGCTGCATTTGATTAATTTTAGTTGAAATTAACCTCAAATTTTTTGATTTTTGTACAGATTTTTGTCAAATTTTAAAAAATTTTGTTGAAACCAACTTCGATTTTTCTGGATTATGTAAAGTTTTTTGATAAAGGAGCTGCATTTGAGTAATTTTAGTTGAAATTAACTTCGAATTTTTGGATTTTTGTACAGATTTTTGTCAAATTTTATAAAATTTTGTTGAAACCAACTTCGATTTTTCTGGATTATGTTAGGTTTTTTGATAAAGGAGATGCATTTGAGTAATTTTAGTTGAAATTATCTTCGAATTTTTGGATTTTTGTACAGATTTTTGTAAAATTTTAAAATATTTTGTTGAAACCAACTTCGATTTTTCTGGATTATGTTAGGTTTTTTGGATAGAGGAGCTGCATTTGAGTAATTTTAGTTGTAATTAACTTCGAATTTTTGGATTTTTGTACAGATTTTTGTCAAATTTTAAAAAATTTTGTTGAAACCAACTTCTTTTTTTCTGGATTATGTAAAGTTTTTTTGATAGAGGAGCTGCATTTGAGTAATTTTAGTTGAAATTAACTTCGAATTTTTAGATTTTTGTACAGATTTTTGTCAAATTTTAAAAAATTTTGTTGAAACCAACTTCGATTTTTCTGGATTATGTTAGGTTTTTTGGATCGAGGAGCTGCATTTGAGTAATTTTAGTTGTATTTAAATTCGAATTTTTGGATTTTTGAAGAGATTTTTCTCAAATTTTAAAAAATTTTGTTGAAGCCTATTTCGATTTTTCTGGATTATGTTAGGTTTTTTTGATAGACGAGCTGCATTTGAGTAATTCTAGTTGAAATTAACTTCGATTTTTTGGATTTTTGTACAGATTTTTGTCAAATTTTAAAAAATTTTGTTGAAACCAACTTCGATTTTTTTGGATTATGTTAGGTTTTTTTGATAAAGGAGCTGCATTTGAGTAATTTTAGTTGAAAATAACTTCGAATTTTTGGATTTTTGTACAGATTTTTGTCAAATTTTAAAAAATTTTGTTTAAACCTACTTCGATTTTTCTGGATTATGTTAGGTTTTTTTGATAGAGGAGCTGCATTTGAGTAATTTTAGTTGAAATTAACTTCGAATTTTTGGATTTTTGTACAGATTTTTGTAAAATTTTTAAATAATTTGTTGAAACCAACTTCGATTTTTCTGGAATATGTTAGGTTTTTTGGATAGAGGAGCTGCATTTGAGTAATTTTAGTTGAAATTAACTTCGAATTTTTGGATTTTTGTACAGATTTTTGTAAGATTTTTAAAAATTTTGTTGAAACCAACTTAGATTTTTCTGGAATATGTTAGGTTTTTTGGATAGAGGAGCTGCATTTGAGTAATTTTAGTTGTAATTAAATTCGAATTTTTGGATTTTTGAACAGATTTTTCTCAAATTTTAAAAAATTTTGTTGAAGCCTATTTCGATTTTTCTGAATTATGTTAGGTTTTTTTGATAGACGAGCTGCATTTGAGGTATTCTATTTGAAATTAACTTCGATTTTTTGGATTTTTGTACAGATTTTTGTCAAATTTTAAAAAATTTTGTTGAAACCAACTTCGATTTTTCTGGATTATTTAAGTTTTTTTGGATAGAGGAGCTGCATTTGAGTAATTTTAGTTGAAATTAACTTCGAATTTTTGGATTTTTGTGCAGATTTTTGTCAAATTTTAAAAAATTTTGTTGAAACCAACTTCGATTTTTCTGGATTATGTTAGGTTTTTTTGATAGAGGAGCTGCATTTGAGTAATTTTAGTTGAAAATAACTTCGAATTTTTAGATTTTTGTACAGATTTTTGTAAAAATTTAAAAATTTTGTTCAGACCAACTTCGATTACTCTGGATTACGTTAGGTTTTTTTTATAGAGGAGCTGCATTTGAGTAATTTTAGTTGAAATTAACTTCGAATTTTTGGATTTTTGTACAGATTCTTGTAAAATTTTTAAAAAATCTGTTGAAACCAACATCGATTTTTCTGGAATATGTTAGGTTTTTTTGATAGAGGAGCTGCATTTGAGTAATTTTAGTTGAAAATAACTTCGAATTTTTGGATTTTTGTACAGATTTTTGTCAAATTTTAAAAAATTTTGTTTAAACCTACTTCGATTTTTTTGGATTATGTTAGGTTTTTTTTGATAGAGGAGCTGCATTTGAGTAATTTTAGTTGAAATTAACTTCGAATTTTTGGATTTTTGTACAGATGTTTGTCAAATTTTAAAAAATTTTGTTGGAACCAACTTCGATTTTTCTGGATTATGTTAGGTTTTTTTGATAGAGGAGCTGCATTTGAGTATTTTTAGTTGAAAATAACTTTGAATTTTTGGATTTTTGTACAGATTTTTGTCAAATTTTAAAAAATTTTGTTTAAACCTACTTCGATTTTTCTGGATTATGTTAGGTTTTTTTGATAGAGGAGCTGCATTTGAGTAATTTTAGTTGTATTTAAATTCGAATTTTTGGATTTTTGAAGAGATTTTTCTCAAATTTTAAAAAATTTTGTTGAAGCCTATTTCGATTTTTCTGGATTATGTTAGGTTTTTTTGATAGACGAGCTGCATTTGAGTAATTCTAGTTGAAATTAACTTCGATTTTTTGGATTTTTGTACAGATTTTTGTCAAATTTTAAAAAATTTTGTTGAAACCAACTTCGATTTTTTTGGATTATGTTAGGTTTTTTTGATAAAGGAGCTGCATTTGAGTAATTTTAGTTGAAAATAACTTCGAATTTTTGGATTTTTGTACAGATTTTTGTCAAATTTTAAAAAATTTTGTTTAAACCTACTTCGATTTTTCTGGATTATGTTAGGTTTTTTTGATAGAGGAGCTGCATTTGAGTAATTTTAGTTGAAATTAACTTCGAATTTTTGGATTTTTGTACAGATTTTTGTAAAATTTTTAAATAATTTGTTGAAACCAACTTCGATTTTTCTGGAATATGTTAGGTTTTTTGGATAGAGGAGCTGCATTTGAGTAATTTTAGTTGAAATTAATTTCGAATTTTTGGATTTTTGTACAGATTTTTGTAAGATTTTTAAAAATTTTGTTGAAACCAACTTAGATTTTTCTGGAATATGTTAGGTTTTTTGGATAGAGGAGCTGCATTTGAGTAATTTTAGTTGTAATTAAATTCGAATTTTTGGATTTTTGAACAGATTTTTCTCAAATTTTAAAAAATTTTGTTGAAGCCTATTTCGATTTTTCTGAATTATGTTAGGTTTTTTTGATAGACGAGCTGCATTTGAGGTATTCTAGTTGAAATTAACTTCGATTTTTTGGATTTTTGTACAGATTTTTGTCAAATTTTAAAAAATTTTGTTGAAACCAACTTCGATTTTTCTGGATTATTTAAGTTTTTTTGGATAGAGGAGCTGCATTTGAGTAATTTTAGTTGAAATTAACTTCGAATTTTTGGATTTTTGTGCAGATTTTTGTCAAATTTTAAAAAATTTTGTTGAAACCAACTTCGATTTTTCTGGATTATGTTAGGTTTTTTTGATAGAGGAGCTGCATTTGAGTAATTTTAGTTGAAAATAACTTCGAATTTTTAGATTTTTGTACAGATTTTTGTAAAAATTTAAAAAATTTTGTTGAAACCAACATCGATTTCTCTGGATTATGTAAAGTTTTTTTGATAGAGGAGCTGCATTTGAGTAATTTAAGTTGAAATTAACTTCGAATTTTTGGATTTTTGTACAGATTTTTGTCAAATTTTAAAAAATTTTGTTGAAACCAACTTCGATTTTTCTGGAATATGTTAGGTTTTTTTGATAAAAGAGCTGCATTTGAGTAATTTTAGTAGAAATTAACATCGAATTTTTGGATTTTTGTACAGATTTTTGTGAAATTTTAAAAAATTTTGTTGAAACCAACTTCGATTTTTCTGGATTATGTTAGGTTTTTTGGATAGAGAAGCTGCATTTGAGTAATTTTAGTTGAAATTAACTTCGAATTTTGGGATTTTTGTACAGATGTTTGTCAAATTTTAAAAAATTTTGTTTAAACCTACTTCGATTTTTCTAGATTATGTTAGGTTTTTTTTTATAGAGGAGCTGCATTTGAGTAATTTTAGTTGAAATTAACTTCGAATTTTTGGATTTTTGTACAGATTTTTGTCAAATTTTAAAAAATTTTGTTTAAACCTACTTCGATTTTTCTGGATTATGTTAGGTTTTTTTTGATAGAGGAGCTGCATTTGAGTAATTTTAGTTGAAATTAACTTCGAATTTTTGGATTTTTGTACAGATTATTGTCAAATTTTAAAAAAAATTGTTTAAACCTACTTAAATTTTTCTGGATTATGTTAGGTTTTTTTTTATAGAGGAGCTGCATTTGAGTAATTTTAGTTGAAATTAACTTCGAATTTTTGGATTTTTGTACAGATTTTTGTCAAATTTTAAAAAATTTTGTTTAAACCTACTTCGATTTTTCTGGATTATGTTGTCACGTCCCGGGTGTAGGTCTTAGGGGAACAATGACATAGGGGGATTTTTGGGAGTCCAGGCGAGGATCTTGAATCCTGCACGCTGGGGAAGAGGGAATTTTAGGCGAGGATCTTGGATCCTGCACGCTGATTTAGAGGGAATTTTAGGCGAGGATCTTGAATCCTGCACGCTGGTTTGAAAGGAAAGTAGGCGAGGATCTTGAATCCTGCACGCTGGGTTGAAAAGAAAGTAGGCGAGGATCTTGAATCCTGCACGCTGGTTTGAGAGGAAAGTAGGCGAGGATCTTGAATCCTGCACGCTGGGGTAGAGGGAGGTTTAGGCGATAGATACACTGAGGAGACACCCGTTAGATCACTTGTAGTTTTTACTGAGGTGCGGTAATCGGATTTACCGTTGCTTGAATATAAGAAAGCCGAATGTAACGTTTCTGCGAAATACGTCTAGATTTACGGCTATACGTAGGCTATGCAGAAGAACGTTTGTAAACACTGAGAACACTCGAGCTCGCGAACCGAGATCAGCTGTTGCAGCGGTCCGTTATGTTTGGGATCTTCGTAGCCGAAAGATTAACACAATGACTTGACGGGTGATTTAAATATCCGTTTATTCAGTTAAACATGAATGTTTACCATGTACTGCGTTAATGGTGCAGTAAGCGATGGTTGTTAGCGTATGACATTTATAAATATATATATATACAGTTTAAGGTTTATGTATGGACGTGAAATACAATAAAAGATAGTAAAATAGTATGTAATAAGCTTTTAGCGTTGACAAGACAAATGAAGTGATCGCAGTATGCGTTAATAAGACAAATAGAATGGTTGCAATAAGCGTTAACAAGCAAATAGTATGATCGCAATGAGCGTTAATAAGATGATTAATACGAAAAGCAAATAAGAATAGTAATATGGGATGTGGGTGATATACAATGTTATTAATGATAATGATAATAGCTTACAGTAGCTGCCGTAGATAATTGTTTCGTAGAACACTGGTTTTAATGATGCAGTAAGCTAACACAGTAGAAATATCAAAAGCAACGTAACGCTTCGCGGGAGTGGTTTCCGTAGAAGAGCGTGTCGAAAAGTTTCCGTAGAAGAGGACGAGGGCCTCTTGGGTCCTCGTATTTATGTAAAATCAAAAGATTGTTAGGGGCGAAGGGCGGTTGCAGTATGCAACCTTGGCCTATATTGACACGTGCCGCGGTAGCATTTCCGGGGTTTTTGCAAGGACCAAAGGTCGATCTATATTTAGAATTGGAAGACAAGGGAATTTTGTCTTCCGGGGTTTTTATACACGTGGTTTGGAGATGCTCGCCTCCTTGGATGGGTTTTAAGAGTTTTAATGGGAAAGGGGTGATCGTGGTTTTGATTTGGAGGGTCTTAGGGGAGGGGTGAGACGTGGTCTCGATTTAGGAGGTTTTTGGGACGAGGGACTTGCTTAGATTTTGTAATAGGGGGAGTTTGTGCCTCGTAGGGCGAATAATTGAAGGAGGTTTCGTACCAATCGTCATGAGATGGGGACCGCTAAGGTACATCGTCACGGCGGTCAGTGGTCGGGGACAAAGGGTTAAATGATTGATTTTGAGGAGCTTTGGTGGAGTGATTTTGATAGTAAGCTTTTATCTCTAGGATAATATTGCGCGAAAATTTGGTGGGACATCACACCTTCCCCCTTATGCGAAGAAATGCACGCATTTCTTAACAATAAGGTTCGGGGTGGATTTGGTTGTTCGTAATAGGGGTCCATACGGGGCGAAGGGGCAGTGGCATCTTGGAGTTGCTCTAAGATGACTGATGTTGGAGGGGAAGGAGTCATCTATAGCGATGACCGTTTGCGAAGGCGCCTCCCTGCTGATGACTTATGAGATGATTATAGAGAGGAGGGATGCGATATTCCTTCCTTCCCTGTGGACGGCATAGCCGCTGTAGATGGTGATTGCAAAAATGTTGCTGTAGCAACGATCTAGGGCGGAAAATTTATTAGAGTATTTTGTTTAAGCTGACTTTGGGTCAACCGGGACTCTCGCGCATTTGGATATCGCGACCGTAATATATTTTGCACCGTAGGCTCCTACTCAGTTTCGAAGGATAACCATAGTTTGTTTTGTTTTCAATGTCTTCAAAAATCGGTTTCTGGTTAAGTATCCGAGTTAATTTCCCGAATAATACTTCATGCTGAGTGTATTTAGTGCACTCGCGGACACTGGCATTATACGAGAACGCGGCCAAATTGGTCCATTCGTCCCAGTCTATGTATCTACCGATTAACAATTTTAAAAATTCGGTTAACACGATTTGCAATTTCTCTAAAGAGCTTTTAGACCGTGGGTGAAAGGCTATGGTTCGGAATTGTTGGACTTTCCATTTCCACGGTGCTGCTTTCGTGAAATTGCGAGTATTTTGTGCTGCTTGGTCGGTGAGAATGGCTCTAGGATCTCCGAAGTGATAGCTGAATCTATTAATAAATGCGTCAGTGGTCTTAATTGGTGTTAATAGGCTGAGAAGCACGCACATAAAATATTTTACGAATAAACCCTGTATGGGTATTATATAAGTGTTGCCTGCTCCTGTTGTAGGCAATCGTTCACGTATGTTTTCTGGTGAGGGAATCGGTGGAATTTCTGCAGATGTTATCCGCCGCATCTTTCTGTGTAGTTGAGTCCTTCTGCATTTCCTTCTCTGGCGAGCGCTGGGTGTGGGTGTTGCAGAGTCGACGCAGTAGCTGTCACTTGTTGGTGCATGTTTCGACGATTTTGAGAACCGAGGCCTCTTAGGGCTGATTGGTCTACATTTGGGCCAGTCCTCCAAGTAGTCATCAGATTTTTCGCGTAGTCGTTTGCAGCATGCCTCCACTGCAGGGGAATTGTGGGGTAAGGCGTCTGTAGCGACGTGGAATTCCAGTTCAAATTTCGGCCATTGCAGGATGGGTTCCTTCTGCAAGACCGATTTGAAGTCGTCAAAACCGGTTTTCTGGGACGGTCCCCAGTTAAATGCTGGGTTTTTCTTCGAAAGTTGGTTTAACGGGCGAGCATTTTTATAAAACTCCAGGATAAACCTTCTATGATATCCGGTTAATTCAAGGAAATTTTTGATTCGTTTTGGCATGCGAGGTGCAGCTTCCGAGAACCTATCGCTTTCCCCAGGAGTCGGGTACTCTTTGGAGATTGACTGAAGTAAGTTTTCTGCCCTTGAAGGAGTTTTCGCAGAAATTTTTAATACTGCCAGTTCCAGTGTAGCCGCAAGAGACTTTTGAGGGTTTAGGGGAAGGGTTGGATTGGCGTATAGCGCAGGGGGTAAGAGTGAGTGCACCGGCGCGGGTGCCTCGAGATGGTGGATCGACGGATCCAGGGCTAGGAGGGACTTGTTTTTTATTAGGGGGTGGATGGGGGTGATGCCTATAGGCGTTGTAGTCTCTTTTCGTCGTACTAATTTGGATTCTGGAGTTTTTCTGTCGGATTCCTCTACTTCGATGGTGGGTATGATGCTTGGAGTGTCAATCTCGCTGGAGTTTATAATTTGCAGGTGGCCCTTTAGGTCTGGATTAGCTGTATGTACGGAAAAGGCGGATATTGACCTCGTCTGTAGCGCGACCGGGTTTAGTAGCACTGTAGCGACTCTTGTGGTACCGCTGGTGTCTTGGGGTGTATCGTAAGTGGGCGCGCTTCTGCTTGTCCCACTCCATAGTTTGCATCTATCGGCGTGCGGAGGGGTAGTTCCTGACTCCGTTTCCCACAAGGCTCTAGGATCCTCGTGAATGGTAAGGATGCGTTTTCTACATTCGGATGTCTTGTGTCCAGGCTTCTCACAGTATCCAGAGATTTCTAGTTCCGTCGGCCTGGGAGGTGGAGGTTGAGTCTCGTCCCAGTAGGTGACCTGGGGTTTGGGTACTTGGGACCGATATTCCGCGGCGCGGTTTAGAGAGTTCCTCTCGGAAGGTTGAGCTGGCGGGCCTTGGTTGCTCCAACAGAACCTTGCGTCGTGTCCTGTCTTGTTGCAGAGTTGGCATGTTGGTCTGGGAGTCTTCTGTTCTGAGAACCTGAGATGGTCCCTCTCAATTTCCTTGTCCACAAGGGCAGCCAAGTTGAACGCGTCGTCGAGCGTTTCGAATTGCTTTTGTAGTAGTCTTGTTCTTATGTGAGGTGGAAGGCCGTCGACGAAAGAATCTAGAGTTAGGCGATCTAGATACTGAGGGTGATTTCGCGTGAAGTCGGGGTAATTTTCCGTATCTTCTTCTAGAATGGCGAATCGGAGGTCCTTAACGCGTGAAATATATTCTAATATGTGCTCGTTGGTTCCCTTAATCACGTTGGTGAGTTCTCCACGATAGTGGTCCGACGTTTTTGCAGGGGAGAAGGTATGCTTAAGTTGTTTAATTAAGTCTCTTACGGTATCAAAGACCCTATCCTCAACAGCCAAGCACGCATGGTCTTGCAGTTTATTTCTCAACAACCTCGCTAGTTGGGGTTCGGCTTGCGAGGGAATCAGAGCCTTAGCCCTATTGCAGGCTCTCGCGAATTGCAAAACGGACATGTTGTGACCGTTAAACACTGGGACCGTTTCTACGGCGTCTTTCAAAGTGATCTGGGGCGATAGATCCTGGTCCGGATCATAATTATAATTTAATACTGGTTTTCTATCGAAACGGGAGGAACCCGGCGTGGCAAAATTATTCGACGGGGGTGCAAGAAGTTTTCCCATCATTTCTTCGAGGTTTTTTACTTTAGCGGAGAGACCTTCCAACGCGTGGTTGCCCGAGTTCGTGGCTACGCCCGAATGCATATTAGGTTCGACAAATCTTTTGTGCAAGGTTTCAATTTTAGCTTGTTTTTGCTGTAATAATTGCACCTGCTCCCTTTTTTCAGCGATTGCTGTAACTACATCGTTAGGGGAATGACCCGCGTTTTGAGCCATAATGCGAGAGTCCTCGGTATCGCCGTACAAGGACATGATACTTTGTATTTCTTAAGTGGCGTTTTGAAGGATTTTAATACTTTCGGCGTCCGGCAGCCGTTATTTACAAATCGGGGTATAACTAGAGTTATTCTTGATAATTATCGAACCGACGGTAGCTCTTATTCGAGAGCAAATAACTTTCAAAGCACTCGATGCAGTTTCTTATTGGGCGTTCTGGAATTAATGATTTTCTGCATCGAGGGCAATAGACTGGGGTTCTATACGTATAGTAAAAATGAGTCCAATATATCTCTACGGTATCTGCGGGCGCTAGGCTAGAACACTTTAAGCAAACCTCGCTGCCGTCAATGGTTGTCGCTACGCCTCCCGAAATGCAGGTTAGCGCGTTTACATATGCCGTCAAACTTTGTAATCTGCGGCTCCGGTGAGATGGTTGACACCAACTAGGGTGTTCAATGCACATTTTAAATAGTGGGACTTTGTGGGTACCGCGTCACAGAATTTATTTCTTATCAACGGTAAACGTAAATCCCACCGCTGTCACCAAAATTATGTCACGTCCCGGGTGTAGGTCTTAGGGGAACAATGACATAGGGGGATTTTTGGGAGTCCAGGCGAGGATCTTGAATCCTGCACGCTGGGGAAGAGGGAATTTTAGGCGAGGATCTTGGATCCTGCACGCTGATTTAGAGGGAATTTTAGGCGAGGATCTTGAATCCTGCACGCTGGTTTGAAAGGAAAGTAGGCGAGGATCTTGAATCCTGCACGCTGGGTTGAAAAGAAAGTAGGCGAGGATCTTGAATCCTGCACGCTGGTTTGAGAGGAAAGTAGGCGAGGATCTTGAATCCTGCACGCTGGGGTAGAGGGAGGTTTAGGCGATAGATACACTGAGGAGACACCCGTTAGATCACTTGTAGTTTTTACTGAGGTGCGGTAATCGGATTTACCGTTGCTTGAATATAAGAAAGCCGAATGTAACGTTTCTGCGAAATACGTCTAGATTTACGGCTATACGTAGGCTATGCAGAAGAACGTTTGTAAACACTGAGAACACTCGAGCTCGCGAACCGAGATCAGCTGTTGCAGCGGTCCGTTATGTTTGGGATCTTCGTAGCCGAAAGATTAACACAATGACTTGACGGGTGATTTAAATATCCGTTTATTCAGTTAAACATGAATGTTTACCATGTACTGCGTTAATGGTGCAGTAAGCGATGGTTGTTAGCGTATGACATTTATAAATATATATATATACAGTTTAAGGTTTATGTATGGACGTGAAATACAATAAAAGATAGTAAAATAGTATGTAATAAGCTTTTAGCGTTGACAAGACAAATGAAGTGATCGCAGTATGCGTTAATAAGACAAATAGAATGGTTGCAATAAGCGTTAACAAGCAAATAGTATGATCGCAATGAGCGTTAATAAGATGATTAATACGAAAAGCAAATAAGAATAGTAATATGGGATGTGGGTGATATACAATGTTATTAATGATAATGATAATAGCTTACAGTAGCTGCCGTAGATAATTGTTTCGTAGAACACTGGTTTTAATGATGCAGTAAGCTAACACAGTAGAAATATCAAAAGCAACGTAACGCTTCGCGGGAGTGGTTTCCGTAGAAGAGCGTGTCGAAAAGTTTCCGTAGAAGAGGACGAGGACCTCTTGGGTCCTCGTATTTATGTAAAATCAAAAGATTGTTAGGGGCGAAGGGCGGTTGCAGTATGCAACCTTGGCCTATATTGACACGTGCCGCGGTAGCATTTCCGGGGTTTTTGCAAGGACCAAAGGTCGATCTATATTTAGAATTGGAAGACAAGGGAATTTTGTCTTCCGGGGTTTTTATACACGTGGTTTGGAGATGCTCGCCTCCTTGGATGGGTTTTAAGAGTTTTAATGGGAAAGGGGTGATCGTGGTTTTGATTTGGAGGGTCTTAGGGGAGGGGTGAGACGTGGTCTCGATTTAGGAGGTTTTTGGGACGAGGGACTTGCTTAGATTTTGTAATAGGGGGAGTTTGTGCCTCGTAGGGCGAATAATTGAAGGAGGTTTCGTACCAATCGTCATGAGATGGGGACCGCTAAGGTACATCGTCACGGCGGTCAGTGGTCGGGGACAAAGGGTTAAATGATTGATTTTGAGGAGCTTTGGTGGAGTGATTTTGATAGTAAGCTTTTATCTCTAGGATAATATTGCGCGAAAATTTGGTGGGACATCACAATGTTAGGTTTTTTGGATAGAGGAGCTGCATTTGAGTAATTTTAGTTGATATTAACTTCGAATTTTTGGATTTTTGTACAGATTTTTGTCAAATTTTAAAAAATTTTGTTTAAACCTACTTCGATTTTTCTGGATTATGTTAGGTTTTTTTGATAGAGGAGCTGCATTTGAGTAATTTTAGTTGAAATTAACTTCGAATTTTGGGATTTTTGTACAGATTTTTGTCAAATTTTAAAAAATTTTGTTTAAACCTACTTCGATTTTTCTGGATTATGTAAAGTTTTTTTGATAGAGGATCTGCATTTGAGTAATTTTAGTTGAAATTAACTTCGAATTTTTGGAATTTTGTACAGATTTTTGTCAAATTTTAAAAAATTTTGTTTAAACCTACTTCGATTTTTCTGGATTACGTTTGGTTTTTTTGGTAGAGGAGCTGCATTTGAATAATTTTAGTTGAAATTAGCTTCGAATTTTTTGATTTTTGTACAGATTTTTGAGAAATTTTAAAAAATTTTGTTGAAACCAACTTCGATTTTTCTGGATTATGTTAGGTTTTTTGGATAGAGGAGCTGCATTTGAGTAGTTTTAGTTGTAATTAACTTCGAATTTTTGGATTTTTGTTCAGATTTTTGTAAAATTTTATAAAATTTTGTTAAACCCAACTTCGATTTTTCTGGATTATGTTAGGTTTTGTTGATAGAGGAGCTGCATTTGAGTAATTCTAGTTGAAATTAACTTCGATTTTTTGGTTTTTTGTACAGATTTTTGTCAAATTTTAAAAAATTTTGTTGAAACCAACTTCGATTTTTCTGGATTATGTAAAGTTTTTTTGTTAGAGGAGCTGCATTTGAGTATTTTTAGTTGAAAATAACTTCGAATTTTTGGATTTTTGTACAGATTTTTGTCAAATTTTAAAAAATTTTGTTGAAACCAACTTCGATTTTTCTGGATTATGTTAGGTTTTTTGGATAGAGGAGCTGCATTTGAGTAATTCTAGTTGAAATTAACTTCGATTTTTGGATTTTTGTACAGATTTTTGTGAAATTTTAAAAAATTTTGTTGAAACCAACTTCGATTTTTCTGGATTATGTTAGGTTTTTTTGATAGAGGAGCTGCATTTGAGTATTTTTAGTTGAAAATAACTTCGAATTTTTGGATTTTTGTACAGATTTTTGTCAAATTTTAAAAAATTTTGTTGAAACCAACTTCGATTTTTCTGGATTATGTTAGGTTTTTTGGATAGAGGAGCTGCATTTGAGTAATTTTAGTTGTAATTAACTTCGAATTTTTTTATTTTTGTGCAGATTTTTGTAAAATTTTATAAAATTTTGTTAAACCCAACTTCGATTTTTCTGGATTATGTTAGGTTTTTTTGATAGAGGAGCTGCATTTGAGTAATTCTAGATGAAATTAACTTCGAATTTTTGGATTTTTGTACAGATTTTTGTCAAATTTTAAAAAATTTTGTTGAAACCAACTTCGATGTTTCTGGATTATGTAAAGTTTTTTTGTTAGAGGAGCTGCATTTGAGTAATTTTACTTGAAAATAACTTCGAATTTTTGGATTTTTGTACAGATTTTTGTCAATTTTTAAAAAATTTTGTTGAAACCAACTTCGATTTTTCTGGATTATGTTAGGTTTTTTGGATAGAGGAGCTGCATTTGAGTAGTTTTAGTTGTAATTAACTTCGAATTTTTGGATTTTTGTTCAGATTTTTGTAAAATTTTATAAAATTTTGTTAAACCCAACTTCGATTTTTCTGGATTATGTTTGGTTTTGTTGATAGAGGAGCTGCATTTGAGTAATTCTAGTTGAAATTAACTTCGATTTTTTGGTTTTTTGTACAGATTTTTGTCAAATTTTAAAAAATTTTGTTGAAACCAACTTCGATTTTTCTGGATTATGTAAAGTTTTTTTGTTAGAGGAGCTGCATTTGAGTATTTTTAGTTGAAAATAACTTCGAATTTTTGGATTTTTGTACAGATTTTTGTCAAATTTTAAAAAATTTTGTTGAAACCAACTTCGATTTTTCTGGATTATGTTAGGTTTTTTGGATAGAGGAGCTGCATTTGAGTAATTCTAGTTGAAATTAACTTCGATTTTTGGATTTTTGTACAGATTTTTGTGAAATTTTAAAAAATTTTGTTGAAACCAACTTCGATTTTTCTGGATTATGTTAGGTTTTTTTGATAGAGGAGCTGCATTTGAGTATTTTTAGATGAAAATAACTTCGAATTTTTGGATTTTTGTACAGATTTTTGTCAAATTTTAAAAAATTTTGTTGAAACCAACTTCGATTTTTCTGGATTATGTTAGGTTTTTTGGATAGAGGAGCTGCATTTGAGTAATTTTAGTTGTAATTAACTTCGAATTTTTTTATTTTTGTGCAGATTTTTGTAAAATTTTATAAAATTTTGTTAAACCCAACTTCGATTTTTCTGGATTATGTTAGGTTTTTTTGATAGAGGAGCTGCATTTGAGTAATTCTAGATGAAATTAACTTCGAATTTTTGGATTTTTGTACAGATTTTTGTCAAATTTTAAAAAATTTTGTTGAAACCAACTTCGATGTTTCTGGATTATGTAAAGTTTTTTTGTTAGAGGAGCTGCATTTGAGTAATTTTACTTGAAAATAACTTCGAATTTTTGGATTTTTGTACAGATTTTTGTCAATTTTTAAAAAATTTTGTTGAAACCAACTTCGATTTTTCTGGATTATGTTAGGTTTTTTGGATAGAGGAGCTGCATTTGAGTAGTTTTAGTTGTAATTAACTTCGAATTTTTGGATTTTTGTTCAGATTTTTGTAAAATTTTATAAAATTTTGTTAAACCCAACTTCGATTTTTCTGGATTATGTTAGGTTTTGTTGATAGAGGAGCTGCATTTGAGTAATTCTAGTTGAAATTAACTTCGATTTTTTGGTTTTTTGTACAGATTTTTGTCAAATTTTAAAAAATTTTGTTGAAACCAACTTCGATTTTTCTGGATTATGTAAAGTTTTTTTGTTAGAGGAGCTGCATTTGAGTATTTTTAGTTGAAAATAACTTCGAATTTTTGGATTTTTGTACAGATTTTTGTCAAATTTTAAAAAATTTTGTTGAAACCAACTTCGATTTTTCTGGATTATGTTAGGTTTTTTGGATAGAGGAGCTGCATTTGAGTAATTCTAGTTGAAATTAACTTCGATTTTTGGATTTTTGTACAGATTTTTGTGAAATTTTAAAAAATTTTGTTGAAACCAACTTCGATTTTTCTGGATTATGTTAGGTTTTTTTGATAGAGGAGCTGCATTTGAGTATTTTTAGTTGAAAATAACTTCGAATTTTTGGATTTTTGTACAGATTTTTGTCAAATTTTAAAAAATTTTGTTGAAACCAACTTCGATTTTTCTGGATTATGTTAGGTTTTTTGGATAGAGGAGCTGCATTTGAGTAATTTTAGTTGTAATTAACTTCGAATTTTTTTATTTTTGTGCAGATTTTTGTAAAATTTTATAAAATTTTGTTAAACCCAACTTCGATTTTTCTGGATTATGTTAGGTTTTTTTGATAGAGGAGCTGCATTTGAGTAATTCTAGATGAAATTAACTTCGAATTTTTGGATTTTTGTACAGATTTTTGTCAAATTTTAAAAAATTTTGTTGAAACCAACTTCGATGTTTCTGGATTATGTAAAGTTTTTTTGTTAGAGGAGCTGCATTTGAGTAATTTTACTTGAAAATAACTTCGAATTTTTGGATTTTTGTACAGATTTTTGTCAATTTTTAAAAAATTTTGTTGAAACCAACTTCGATTTTTCTGGATTATGTTAGGTTTTTTGGATAGAGGAGCTGCATTTGAGTAATTTTAGTTGTAATTAACTTCGAATTTTTTGATTTTGGTGCAGATTTTTGTAAAATTTTATAAAATTTTGTTAAACCCAACTTCGATTTTTCTGGATTATGTTAGGTTTTTTTGATAGAGGAGCTGCATTTGAGTAATTCTAGTTGAAATTAACTTCGAATTTTTGGATTTTTGTACAGATTTTTGTCAAATTTTAAAAAATTTTGTTGAAACAAACTTCGATTTTTCTGGATTACGTTAGGTTTTTATGATAGAGGAGCTGCATTTGAGTAATTTTAGTTGAAATTAACTTCGAATTTTGGGATTTTTGAACAGATGTTTGTCAAATTTTAAAAAATTTTGTTGAAACCAACTTCGATTTTTCTGGATTATGTAAAGTTTTTTTGTTAGAGGAGCTGCATTTGAGTATTTTTAGTTGAAAATAACTTCGAATTTTTGGATTTTTGTACAGATTTTTGTCAAATTTTAAAAAATTTTGTTGAAACCAACTTCGATTTTTCTGGATTATGTTAGGTTTTTTGGATAGAGGAGCTGCATTTGAGTAATTCTAGTTGAAATTAACTTCGATTTTTGGATTTTTGTACAGATTTTTGTGAAATTTTAAATAATTTTGTTGAAACCAACTTCGATTTTTCTGGATTATGTTAGGTTTTTTTGATAGAGGAGCTGCATTTGAGTAATTTTAGTTGTAATTAACTTCGAATTTTTTTATTTTTGTGCAGATTTTTGTAAAATTTTATAAAATTTTGTTAAACCCAACTTCGATTTTTCTGGATTATGTTAGGTTTTTTTGATAGAGGAGCTGCATTTGAGTAATTCTAGATGAAATTAACTTCGAATTTTTGGATTTTTGTACAGATTTTTGTCAAATTTTAAAAAATTTTGTTGAAACCAACTTCGATGTTTCTGGATTATGTAAAGTTTTTTTGTTAGAGGAGCTGCATTTGAGTAATTTTACTTGAAAATAACTTCGAATTTTTGGATTTTTGTACAGATTTTTGTCAAATTTTAAAAAATTTTGTTGAAACCAACTTCGATTTTTCTGGATTATGTTAGGTTTTTTGGATAGAGGAGCTGCATTTGAGTAATTTTAGTTGTAATTAACTTCGAATTTTTTTATTTTTGTGCAGATTTTTGTAAAATTTTATAAAATTTTGTTAAACCCAACTTCGATTTTTCTGGATTATGTTAGATTTTGTTGATAGAGGAGCTGCATTTGAGTAATTCTAGTTGAAATTAACTTCGATTTTTTGGATTTTTGTACAGATTTTTGTCAAATTTTAAAAAATTTTGTTGAAACCAACTTCGATTTTTCTGGATTATGTAAAGTTTTTTTGTTAGAGGAGCTGCATTTGAGTATTTTTAGTTGAAAATAACTTCGAATTTTTGGATTTTTGTACAGATTTTTGTCAAATTTTAAAAAATTTTGTTGAAACCAACTTCGATTTTTCTGGATTATGTTAGGTTTTTTGGATAGAGGAGCTGCATTTGAGTAATTCTAGTTGAAATTAACTTCGATTTTTGGATTTTTGTACAGATTTTTGTGAAATTTTAAAAAATTTTGTTGAAACCAACTTCGATTTTTCTGGATTATGTTAGGTTTTTTTGATAGAGGAGCTGCATTTGAGTATTTTTAGTTGAAAATAACTTCGAATTTTTGGATTTTTGTACAGATTTTTGTCAAATTTTAAAAAATTTTGTTGAAGCCTATTTCGATTTTTCTGAATTATGTTAGGTTTTTTTGATAGACGAGCTGCATTTGAGGTATTCTAGTTGAAATTAACTTCGATTTTTGGATTTTTGTACAGATTTTTGTGAAATTTTAAATAATTTTGTTGAAACCAACTTCGATTTTTCTGGATTATGTTAGGTTTTTTTGATAGAGGAGCTGCATTTGAGTAATTTTAGTTGTAATTAACTTCGAATTTTTTTATTTTTGTGCAGATTTTTGTAAAATTTTATAAAATTTTGTTAAACCCAACTTCGATTTTTCTGGATTATGTTAGGTTTTTTTGATAGAGGAGCTGCATTTGAGTAATTCTAGATGAAATTAACTTCGAATTTTTGGATTTTTGTACAGATTTTTGTCAAATTTTAAAAAATTTTGTTGAAACCAACTTCGATGTTTCTGGATTATGTAAAGTTTTTTTGTTAGAGGAGCTGCATTTGAGTAATTTTACTTGAAAATAACTTCGAATTTTTGGATTTTTGTACAGATTTTTGTCAAATTTTAAAAAATTTTGTTGAAACCAACTTCGATTTTTCTGGATTATGTTAGGTTTTTTGGATAGAGGAGCTGCATTTGAGTAATTTTAGTTGTAATTAACTTCGAATTTTTTTATTTTTGTGCAGATTTTTGTAAAATTTTATAAAATTTTGTTAAACCCAACTTCGATTTTTCTGGATTATGTTAGATTTTGTTGATAGAGGAGCTGCATTTGAGTAATTCTAGTTGAAATTAACTTCGATTTTTTGGATTTTTGTACAGATTTTTGTCAAATTTTAAAAAATTTTGTTGAAACCAACTTCGATTTTTCTGGATTATGTAAAGTTTTTTTGTTAGAGGAGCTGCATTTGAGTATTTTTAGTTGAAAATAACTTCGAATTTTTGGATTTTTGTACAGATTTTTGTCAAATTTTAAAAAATTTTGTTGAAACCAACTTCGATTTTTCTGGATTATGTTAGGTTTTTTGGATAGAGGAGCTGCATTTGAGTAATTCTAGTTGAAATTAACTTCGATTTTTGGATTTTTGTACAGATTTTTGTGAAATTTTAAAAAATTTTGTTGAAACCAACTTCGATTTTTCTGGATTATGTTAGGTTTTTTTGATAGAGGAGCTGCATTTGAGTATTTTTAGTTGAAAATAACTTCGAATTTTTGGATTTTTGTACAGATTTTTGTCAAATTTTAAAAAATTTTGTTGAAGCCTATTTCGATTTTTCTGAATTATGTTAGGTTTTTTTGATAGACGAGCTGCATTTGAGGTATTCTAGTTGAAATTAACTTCGATTTTTTGGATTTTTGTACAGATTTTTGTCAAATTTTAAAAAATTTTGTTGAAACCAACTTCGATTTTTCTGGATTATTTAACTTTTTTTGGATAGAGGAGCTGCATTTGAGTAATTTTAGTTGAAATTAACTTCGAATTTTTGGATTTTTGTGCAGATTTTTGTCAAATTTTAAAAAATTTTGTTGAAACCAACTTCGATTTTTCTGGATTATGTTAGGTTTTTTTGATAGAGGAGCTGCATTTGAGTAATTTTAGTTGAAAATAACTTCGAATTTTTAGATTTTTGTACAGATTTTTGTAAAAATTTAAAAAATTTTGTTGAAACCAACATCGATTTCTCTGGATTATGTAAAGTTTTTTTGATAGAGGAGCTGCATTTGAGTAATTTAAGTTGAAATTAACTTCGAATTTTTGGATTTTTGTACAGATTTTTGTCAAATTTTAAAAAATTTTGTTGAAACCAACTTCGATTTTTCTGGAATATGTTAGGTTTTTTTGATAAAAGAGCTGCATTTGAGTAATTTTAGTAGAAATTAACATCGAATTTTTGGATTTTTGTACAGATTTTTGTGAAATTTTAAAAAATTTTGTTGAAACCAACTTCGATTTTTCTGGATTATGTTAGGTTTTTTGGATAGAGAAGCTGCATTTGAGTAATTTTAGTTGAAATTAACTTCGAATTTTGGGATTTTTGTACAGATGTTTGTCAAATTTTAAAAAATTTTGTTTAAACCTACTTCGATTTTTCTAGATTATGTTAGGTTTTTTTTTATAGAGGAGCTGCATTTGAGTAATTTTAGTTGAAATTAACTTCGAATTTTTGGATTTTTGTACAGATTTTTGTCAAATTTTAAAAAATTTTGTTTAAACCTACTTCGATTTTTCTGGATTATGTTAGGTTTTTTTTGATAGAGGAGCTGCATTTGAGTAATTTTAGTTGAAATTACCTTCGAATTTTTGGATTTTTGTACAGATTATTGTCAAATTTAAAAAAAAATTGTTTAAACCTACTTAAATTTTTCTGGATTATGTTAGGTTTTTTTTTATAGAGGAGCTGCATTTGAGTAATTTTAGTTGAAATTAACTTCGAATTTTTGGATTTTTGTACAGATTTTTGTCAAATTTTAAAAAATTTTGTTTAAACCTACTTCGATTTTTCTGGATTATGTTAGGTTTTTTTGATAGAGGAGCTGCATTTGAGTAATTTTAGTTGAAATTAACTTCGAATTTTGGGATTTTTGTACAGATTTTTGTCAAATTTTAAAAAATTTTGTTTAAACCTACTTCGATTTTTCTGGATTATGTAAAGTTTTTTTGATAGAGGATCTGCATTTGAGTAATTTTAGTTGAAATTAACTTCGAATTTTTGGAATTTTGTACAGTTTTTTGTCAAATTTTAAAAAATTTTGTTTAAACCTACTTCGATTTTTCTGGATTACGTTTGGTTTTTTTGGTAGAGGAGCTGCATTTGAATAATTTTAGTTGAAATTAGCTTCGAATTTTTTGATTTTTGTACAGATTTTTGAGAAATTTTAAAAAATTTTGTTGAAACCAACTTCGATTTTTCTGGATTATGTTAGGTTTTTTGGATAGAGGAGCTGCATTTGAGTAGTTTTAGTTGTAATTAACTTCGAATTTTTGGATTTTTGTTCAGATTTTTGTAAAATTTTATAAAATTTTGTTAAACCCAACTTCGATTTTTCTGGATTATGTTAGGTTTTGTTGATAGAGGAGCTGCATTTGAGTAATTCTAGTTGAAATTAACTTCGATTTTTTGGATTTTTGTACAGATTTTTGTCAAATTTTAAAAAATTTTGTTGAAACCAACTTCGATTTTTCTGGATTATGTAAAGTTTTTTTGTTAGAGGAGCTGCATTTGAGTATTTTTAGTTGAAAATAACTTCGAATTTTTGGATTTTTGTACAGATTTTTGTCAAATTTTAAAAAATTTTGTTGAAACCAACTTCGATTTTTCTGGATTATGTTAGGTTTTTTGGATAGAGGAGCTGCATTTGAGTAATTCTAGTTGAAATTAACTTCGATTTTTGGATTTTTGTACAGATTTTTGTGAAATTTTAAAAAATTTTGTTGAAACCAACTTCGATTTTTCTGGATTATGTTAGGTTTTTTTGATAGAGGAGCTGCATTTGAGTATTTTTAGTTGAAAATAACTTCGAATTTTTGGATTTTTGTACAGATTTTTGTCAAATTTTAAAAAATTTTGTTGAAACCAACTTCGATTTTTCTGGATTATGTTAGGTTTTTTGGATAGAGGAGCTGCATTTGAGTAATTTTAGTTGTAATTAACTTCGAATTTTTTTATTTTTGTGCAGATTTTTGTAAAATTTTATAAAATTTTGTTAAACCCAACTTCGATTTTTCTGGATTATGTTAGGTTTTTTTGATAGAGGAGCTGCATTTGAGTAATTCTAGATGAAATTAACTTCGAATTTTTGGATTTTTGTACAGATTTTTGTCAAATTTTAAAAAATTTTGTTGAAACCAACTTCGATGTTTCTGGATTATGTAAAGTTTTTTTGTTAGAGGAGCTGCATTTGAGTAATTTTACTTGAAAATAACTTCGAATTTTTGGATTTTTGTACAGATATTTGTCAATTTTTAAAAAATTTTGTTGAAACCAACTTCGATTTTTCTGGATTATGTTAGGTTTTTTGGATAGAGGAGCTGCATTTGAGTAATTTTAGTTGTAATTAACTTCGAATTTTTTGATTTTTGTGCAGATTTTTGTAAAATTTTATAAAATTTTGTTAAACCCAACTTCGATTTTTCTGGATTATGTTAGGTTTTTTTGATAGAGGAGCTGCATTTGAGTAATTCTAGTTGAAATTAACTTCGAATTTTTGGATTTTTGTACAGATTTTTGTCAAATTTTAAAAAATTTTGTTGAAACAAACTTCGATTTTTCTGGATTACGTTAGGTTTTTATGATAGAGGAGCTGCATTTGAGTAATTTTAGTTGAAATTAACTTCGAATTTTGGGATTTTTGAACAGATGTTTGTCAAATTTTAAAAAATTTTGTTGAAACCAACTTCGATTTTTCTGGATTATGTAAAGTTTTTTTGTTAGAGGAGCTGCATTTGAGTATTTTTAGTTGAAAATAACTTCGAATTTTTGGATTTTTGTACAGATTTTTGTCAAATTTTAAAAAATTTTGTTGAAACCAACTTCGATTTTTCTGGATTATGTTAGGTTTTTTGGATAGAGGAGCTGCATTTGAGTAATTCTAGTTGAAATTAACT
The DNA here is from genome assembly GCA_951215215.1 of Andrena trimmerana. Classification (NCBI taxonomy): domain Eukaryota; kingdom Metazoa; phylum Arthropoda; class Insecta; order Hymenoptera; family Andrenidae; genus Andrena; species Andrena trimmerana. The sequence goes on along the minus strand of CATNUO010000054.1, from coordinate 197,452 downwards.
TCGATTTTTGGATTTTTGTACAGATTTTTGTGAAATTTTAAATAATTTTGTTGAAACCAACTTCGATTTTTCTGGATTATGTTAGGTTTTTTTGATAGAGGAGCTGCATTTGAGTAATTTTAGTTGTAATTAACTTCGAATTTTTTTATTTTTGTGCAGATTTTTGTAAAATTTTATAAAATTTTGTTAAACCCAACTTCGATTTTTCTGGATTATGTTAGGTTTTTTTGATAGAGGAGCTGCATTTGAGTAATTCTAGATGAAATTAACTTCGAATTTTTGGATTTTTGTACAGATTTTTGTCAAATTTTAAAAAATTTTGTTGAAACCAACTTCGATGTTTCTGGATTATGTAAAGTTTTTTTGTTAGAGGAGCTGCATTTGAGTAATTTTACTTGAAAATAACTTCGAATTTTTGGATTTTTGTACAGATTTTTGTCAATTTTTAAAAAATTTTGTTGAAACCAACTTCGATTTTTCTGGATTATGTTAGGTTTTTTTGATAGAGGAGCTGCATTTGAGTATTTTTAGTTGAAAATAACTTCGAATTTTTGGATTTTTGTACAGATTTTTGTCAAATTTTAAAAAATTTTGTTGAAACCAACTTCGATTTTTCTGGATTATGTTAGGTTTTTTGGATAGAGGAGCTGCATTTGAGTAATTTTAGTTGTAATTAACTTCGAATTTTTTTATTTTTGTGCAGATTTTTGTAAAATTTTATAAAATTTTGTTAAACCCAACTTCGATTTTTCTGGATTATGTTAGATTTTGTTGATAGAGGAGCTGCATTTGAGTAATTCTAGTTGAAATTAACTTCGATTTTTTGGATTTTTGTACAGATTTTTGTCAAATTTTAAAAAATTTTGTTGAAACCAACTTCGATTTTTCTGGATTATGTAAAGTTTTTTTGTTAGAGGAGCTGCATTTGAGTATTTTTAGTTGAAAATAACTTCGAATTTTTGGATTTTTGTACAGATTTTTGTCAAATTTTAAAGAATTTTGTTGAAACCAACTTCGATTTTTCTGGATTATGTTAGGTTTTTTTGATAGAGGAGCTGCATTTGAGTAATTCTAGTTGAAATTAACTTCGATTTTTGGATTTTTGTACAGATTTTTGTGAAATTTTAAAAAATTTTGTTGAAACCAACTTCGATTTTTCTGGATTATGTTAGGTTTTTTTGATAGAGGAGCTGCATTTGAGTATTTTTAGTTGAAAATAACTTCGAATTTTTGGATTTTTGTACAGATTTTTGTCAAATTTTAAAAAATTTTGTTGAAACCATCTTCGATTTTTCTGGATTATGTTAGGTTTTTTGGATAGAGGAGCTGCATTTGAGTAATTTTAGTTGTAAATAACTTCGAATTTTTTTATTTTTGTGCAGATTTTTGTAAAATTTTATAAAATTTTGTTAAACCCAACTTCGATTTTTCTGGATTATGTTAGGTTTTTTTGATAGAGGAGCTGCATTTGAGTAATTCTAGATGAAATTAACTTCGAATTTTTGGATTTTTGTACAGATTTTTGTCAAATTTTAAAAAATTTTGTTGAAACCAACTTCGATGTTTCTGGATTATGTAAAGTTTTTTTGTTAGAGGAGCTGCATTTGAGTAATTTTACTTGAAAATAACTTCGAATTTTTGGATTTTTGTACAGATTTTTGTCAATTTTTAAAAAATTTTGTTGAAACCAACTTCGATTTTTCTGGATTATGTTAGGTTTTTTGGATAGAGGAGCTGCATTTGAGTAATTTTAGTTGTAATTAACTTCGAATTTTTTGATTTTTGTGCAGATTTTTGTAAAATTTTATAAAATTTTGTTAAACCCAACTTCGATTTTTCTGGATTATGTTAGGTTTTTTTGATAGAGGAGCTGCATTTGAGTAATTCTAGTTGAAATTAACTTCGAATTTTTGGATTTTTGTACAGATTTTTGTGAAATTTTAAAAAATTTTGTTGAAACCAACTTCGATTTTTCTGGATTATGTCAGGTTTTTTTTTATAGAGGAGCTGCATTTGAGTAATTTTAGTTGAAAATAACTTCGAATTTTTGGATTTTTGTGCAGATTTTTGTCAAATTTTAAAAAATTTTGTTGAAACCAACTTCTTTTTTTCTGGATTATGTAAAGTTTTTTTGATAGAGGAGCTGCATTTGAGTAATTTTAGTTGAAAATAACTTCGAATTTTTGGATTTTTGTACAGATTTTTGTCAAATTTTAAAAAATTTTGTTGAAACCAACATCGATTTTTCTGGAATATGTTAGGTTTTTTTGATAGAGGAGCTGCATTTGAGTAATTTTAGTTGAAATTAACTTCGAATTTTTGGATTTTTGTACAGATTTTTGTCAAATTTTAAAAAATTTTGTTTAAACCTACTTCGATTTTTTTGGATTATGTTAGGTTTTTTTTGATAGAGGAGCTGCATTTGAGTAATTTTAGTTGAAATTAACTTCGAATTTTGGGATTTTTGTACAGATGTTTGTCAAATTTTTAAAAATTTTGTTTAAACCTACTTCGATTTTTCTGGATTATGTTAGGTTTTTTTTATAGAGGAGCTGCATTTGAGTAATTTTAGTTGAAATTAACTTCGAATTTTTGGATTTTTGTACAGATTTTTGTCAAATTTTAAAAAATTTTGTTGAAACCAACTTCGATTTTTCTGGAATATGTTAGGTTTTTTTGATAGAGGAGCTGCATTTGAGTAATTTTAGTTGAAATTAACTTCGAATTTTTGGATTTTTGTACAGATGTTTGTCAAATTTTAAAAAATTTTGTTTAAACCTACTTCGATTTTTCTAGATTATGTTAGGTTTTTTTTTATAGAGGAGCTGCATTTGAGTAATTTTAGTTGAAATTAACTTCGAATTTTTGGATTTTTGTACAGATTTTTGTCAAATTTTAAAAAATTTTGTTTAAACCTACTTCGATTTTTCTGGATTATGTTAGGTTTTTTTTGATAGAGGAGCTGCATTTGAGTAATTTTAGTTGAAATTACCTTCGAATTTTTGGATTTTTGTACAGATTATTGTCAAATTTTAAAAAAAATTGTTTAAACCTACTTAAATTTTTCTGGATTATGTTAGGTTTTTTTTTATAGAGGAGCTGCATTTGAGTAATTTTAGTTGAAATTAACTTCGAATTTTTGGATTTTTGTACAGATTTTTGTCAAATTTTAAAAAATTTTGTTTAAACCTACTTCGATTTTTCTGGATTATGTTAGGTTTTTTGGATAGAGGAGCTGCATTTGAGTAATTTTAGTTGATATTAACTTCGAATTTTTGGATTTTTGTACAGATTTTTGTCAAATTTTAAAAAATTTTGTTTAAACCTACTTCGATTTTTCTGGATTATGTTAGGTTTTTTTGATAGAGGAGCTGCATTTGAGTAATTTTAGTTGAAATTAACTTCGAATTTTGGGATTTTTGTACAGATTTTTGTCAAATTTTAAAAAATTTTGTTTAAACCTACTTCGATTTTTCTGGATTATGTAAAGTTTTTTTGATAGAGGATCTGCATTTGAGTAATTTTAGTTGAAATTAACTTCGAATTTTTGGAATTTTGTACAGTTTTTTGTCAAATTTTAAAAAATTTTGTTTAAACCTACTTCGATTTTTCTGGATTACGTTTGGTTTTTTTGGTAGAGGAGCTGCATTTGAATAATTTTAGTTGAAATTAGCTTCGAATTTTTTGATTTTTGTACAGATTTTTGAGAAATTTTAAAAAATTTTGTTGAAACCAACTTCGATTTTTCTGGATTATGTTAGGTTTTTTGGATAGAGGAGCTGCATTTGAGTAGTTTTAGTTGTAATTAACTTCGAATTTTTGGATTTTTGTTCAGATTTTTGTAAAATTTTATAAAATTTTGTTAAACCCAACTTCGATTTTTCTGGATTATGTTAGGTTTTGTTGATAGAGGAGCTGCATTTGAGTAATTCTAGTTGAAATTAACTTCGATTTTTTGGATTTTTGTACAGATTTTTGTCAAATTTTAAAAAATTTTGTTGAAACCAACTTCGATTTTTCTGGATTATGTAAAGTTTTTTTGTTAGAGGAGCTGCATTTGAGTATTTTTAGTTGAAAATAACTTCGAATTTTTGGATTTTTGTACAGATTTTTGTCAAATTTTAAAAAATTTTGTTGAAACCAACTTCGATTTTTCTGGATTATGTTAGGTTTTTTGGATAGAGGAGCTGCATTTGAGTAATTCTAGTTGAAATTAACTTCGATTTTTGGATTTTTGTACAGATTTTTGTGAAATTTTAAAAAATTTTGTTGAAACCAACTTCGATTTTTCTGGATTATGTTAGGTTTTTTTGATAGAGGAGCTGCATTTGAGTATTTTTAGTTGAAAATAACTTCGAATTTTTGGATTTTTGTACAGATTTTTGTCAAATTTTAAAAAATTTTGTTGAAACCAACTTCGATTTTTCTGGATTATGTTAGGTTTTTTGGATAGAGGAGCTGCATTTGAGTAATTTTAGTTGTAATTAACTTCGAATTTTTTTATTTTTGTGCAGATTTTTGTAAAATTTTATAAAATTTTGTTAAACCCAACTTCGATTTTTCTGGATTATGTTAGGTTTTTTTGATAGAGGAGCTGCATTTGAGTAATTCTGGATGAAATTAACTTCGAATTTTTGGATTTTTGTACAGATTTTTGTCAAATTTTAAAAAATTTTGTTGAAACCAACTTCGATGTTTCTGGATTATGTAAAGTTTTTTTGTTAGAGGAGCTGCATTTGAGTAATTTTACTTGAAAATAACTTCGAATTTTTGGATTTTTGTACAGATATTTGTCAATTTTTAAAAAATTTTGTTGAAACCAACTTCGATTTTTCTGGATTATGTTAGGTTTTTTGGATAGAGGAGCTGCATTTGAGTAATTTTAGTTGTAATTAACTTCGAATTTTTTGATTTTTGTGCAGATTTTTGTAAAATTTTATAAAATTTTGTTAAACCCAACTTCGATTTTTCTGGATTATGTTAGGTTTTTTTGATAGAGGAGCTGCATTTGAGTAATTCTAGTTGAAATTAACTTCGAATTTTTGGATTTTTGTACAGATTTTTGTCAAATTTTAAAAAATTTTGTTGAAACAAACTTCGATTTTTCTGGATTACGTTAGGTTTTTATGATAGAGGAGCTGCATTTGAGTAATTTTAGTTGAAATTAACTTCGAATTTTGGGATTTTTGAACAGATGTTTGTCAAATTTTAAAAAATTTTGTTGAAACCAACTTCGATTTTTCTGGATTATGTAAAGTTTTTTTGTTAGAGGAGCTGCATTTGAGTATTTTTAGTTGAAAATAACTTCGAATTTTTTGGATTTTTGTACAGATTTTTGTCAAATTTTAAAAAATTTTGTTGAAACCAACTTCGATTTTTCTGGATTATGTTAGGTTTTTTGGATAGAGGAGCTGCATTTGAGTAATTCTAGTTGAAATTAACTTCGATTTTTGGATTTTTGTACAGATTTTTGTGAAATTTTAAATAATTTTGTTGAAACCAACTTCGATTTTTCTGGATTATGTTAGGTTTTTTTGATAGAGGAGCTGCATTTGAGTAATTTTAGTTGTAATTAACTTCGAATTTTTTTATTTTTGTGCAGATTTTTGTAAAATTTTATAAAATTTTGTTAAACCCAACTTCGATTTTTCTGGATTATGTTAGGTTTTTTTGATAGAGGAGCTGCATTTGAGTAATTCTAGATGAAATTAACTTCGAATTTTTGGATTTTTGTACAGATTTTTGTCAAATTTTAAAAAATTTTGTTGAAACCAACTTCGATGTTTCTGGATTATGTAAAGTTTTTTTGTTAGAGGAGCTGCATTTGAGTAATTTTACTTGAAAATAACTTCGAATTTTTGGATTTTTGTACAGATTTTTGTCAATTTTTAAAAAATTTTGTTGAAACCAACTTCGATTTTTCTGGATTATGTTAGGTTTTTTTGATAGAGGAGCTGCATTTGAGTATTTTTAGTTGAAAATAACTTCGAATTTTTGGATTTTTGTACAGATTTTTGTCAAATTTTAAAAAATTTTGTTGAAACCAACTTCGATTTTTCTGGATTATGTTAGGTTTTTTGGATAGAGGAGCTGCATTTGAGTAATTTTAGTTGTAATTAACTTCGAATTTTTTTATTTTTGTGCAGATTTTTGTAAAATTTTATAAAATTTTGTTAAACCCAACTTCGATTTTTCTGGATTATGTTAGATTTTGTTGATAGAGGAGCTGCATTTGAGTAATTCTAGTTGAAATTAACTTCGATTTTTTGGATTTTTGTACAGATTTTTGTCAAATTTTAAAAAATTTTGTTGAAACCAACTTCGATTTTTCTGGATTATGTAAAGTTTTTTTGTTAGAGGAGCTGCATTTGAGTATTTTTAGTTGAAAATAACTTCGAATTTTTGGATTTTTGTACAGATTTTTGTCAAATTTTAAAGAATTTTGTTGAAACCAACTTCGATTTTTCTGGATTATGTTAGGTTTTTTTGATAGAGGAGCTGCATTTGAGTAATTCTAGTTGAAATTAACTTCGATTTTTGGATTTTTGTACAGATTTTTGTGAAATTTTAAAAAATTTTGTTGAAACCAACTTCGATTTTTCTGGATTATGTTAGGTTTTTTTGATAGAGGAGCTGCATTTGAGTATTTTTAGTTGAAAATAACTTCGAATTTTTGGATTTTTGTACAGATTTTTGTCAAATTTTAAAAAATTTTGTTGAAACCATCTTCGATTTTTCTGGATTATGTTAGGTTTTTTGGATAGAGGAGCTGCATTTGAGTAATTTTAGTTGTAAATAACTTCGAATTTTTTTATTTTTGTGCAGATTTTTGTAAAATTTTATAAAATTTTGTTAAACCCAACTTCGATTTTTCTGGATTATGTTAGGTTTTTTTGATAGAGGAGCTGCATTTGAGTAATTCTAGATGAAATTAACTTCGAATTTTTGGATTTTTGTACAGATTTTTGTCAAATTTTAAAAAATTTTGTTGAAACCAACTTCGATGTTTCTGGATTATGTAAAGTTTTTTTGTTAGAGGAGCTGCATTTGAGTAATTTTACTTGAAAATAACTTCGAATTTTTGGATTTTTGTACAGATTTTTGTCAATTTTTAAAAAATTTTGTTGAAACCAACTTCGATTTTTCTGGATTATGTTAGGTTTTTTGGATAGAGGAGCTGCATTTGAGTAATTTTAGTTGTAATTAACTTCGAATTTTTTGATTTTTGTGCAGATTTTTGTAAAATTTTATAAAATTTTGTTAAACCCAACTTCGATTTTTCTGGATTATGTTAGGTTTTTTTGATAGAGGAGCTGCATTTGAGTAATTCTAGTTGAAATTAACTTCGAATTTTTGGATTTTTGTACAGATTTTTGTGAAATTTTAAAAAATTTTGTTGAAACCAACTTCGATTTTTCTGGATTATGTCAGGTTTTTTTTTATAGAGGAGCTGCATTTGAGTAATTTTAGTTGAAAATAACTTCGAATTTTTGGATTTTTGTGCAGATTTTTGTCAAATTTTAAAAAATTTTGTTGAAACCAACTTCTTTTTTTCTGGATTATGTAAAGTTTTTTTGATAGAGGAGCTGCATTTGAGTAATTTTAGTTGAAAATAACTTCGAATTTTTGGATTTTTGTACAGATTTTTGTCAAATTTTAAAAAATTTTGTTGAAACCAACATCGATTTTTCTGGAATATGTTAGGTTTTTTTGATAGAGGAGCTGCATTTGAGTAATTTTAGTTGAAATTAACTTCGAATTTTTGGATTTTTGTACAGATTTTTGTCAAATTTTAAAAAATTTTGTTTAAACCTACTTCGATTTTTTTGGATTATGTTAGGTTTTTTTTGATAGAGGAGCTGCATTTGAGTAATTTTAGTTGAAATTAACTTCGAATTTTGGGATTTTTGTACAGATGTTTGTCAAATTTTTAAAAATTTTGTTTAAACCTACTTCGATTTTTCTGGATTATGTTAGGTTTTTTTTATAGAGGAGCTGCATTTGAGTAATTTTAGTTGAAATTAACTTCGAATTTTTGGATTTTTGTACAGATTTTTGTCAAATTTTAAAAAATTTTGTTGAAACCAACTTCGATTTTTCTGGAATATGTTAGGTTTTTTTGATAGAGGAGCTGCATTTGAGTAATTTTAGTTGAAATTAACTTCGAATTTTTGGATTTTTGTACAGATTTTTGTGAAATTTTAAAAAATTTTGTTGAAACCAACTTCGATTTTTCTGGATTATGTTAGGTTTTTTTATAGAGGAGCTGCATTTGAGTAATTTTAGTTGAAATTAACTCCTAATTTTTAGATTTTTGTACAGATTTTTGATAAATTTTTAAAAATTTTGTTGAAACCAACTTCGATTTTTCTGGATTATGTAAAGTTTTTTTGATAGAGGAGCTGCATTTGAGTAATTTTAGTTGAAATTAACTTCGAATTTTTGGATTCTTGTACAGATTTTTGTCAAATTTTAAAAAATTTTGTTGAAACCAACTTCGATTTTTCTGGAATATGTTAGGTTTTTTTGATAAAAGAGCTGCATTTGAGTAATTTTAGTTGAAATTAACTTCGAATTTTTGGATTTTTGTACAGATTTTTGTGATATTTTAAAAAATTTTGTTGAAACCAACTTCGATTTTTCTGGATTATATCAGGTTTTTTGGATAGAGAAACTGCATTTGAGTAATTTTAGTTGAAATTAACTTCGAATTTTGGGACTTTTGTACAGATGTTTGTCAAATTTTAAAAAATTTTGTTTAAACCTACTTCGATTTTTCTGGATTATGTTAGGTTTTTTTTTATAGAGGAGCTGCATTTGAGTAATTTTAGTTGAAATTAACTTCGAATTTTTGGATTTTTGTACAGATTTTTGTCAAATTTTAAAAAATTTTGTTTAAACCTACTTCGATTTTTCTGGATTATGTTAGGTTTTTTTGATAGAGGAGCTGCATTTGAGTAATTTTAGTTGAAATTAACTTCAAATTTTGGGATTTTTGTACAGAGGTTTGTCAAATTTTAAAAAATTTTTGTTGAAACCAACTTCGATTTTTCTGGATTATGTTAGGTTTTTTGATAGAGGAGCTGCATTTGAGTAATTTTAGTTGAAAATAACTTCGAATTTTTGGATTTTTGTACAGATTTTTGTCAAATTTTAAAAAATTTTGTTTAAACCTACTTCGATTTTTCTGGATTATGTTAGGTTTTTTTTATAGAGGAGCTGCATTTGAGTAATTTTAGTTGAAATTAACTTCTAATTTTTAGATTTTTGTACAGATTTTTGACAAATTTTAAAAAATTTTGTTGAAACCAACTTCGATTTTTCTGGATTATGTTAGGTTTTTTTGATAAAGGAGATGCATTTGAGTAATTTTAGTTGAAATTAACTTCGAATTTTTGGATTTTTGTACAGATTTTTGTAAAATTTTAAAATATTTTGTTGAAACCAACTTCGATTTTTCTGGATTATGTTAGGTTTTTTGGATAGAGGAGCTGCATTTGAGTAATTTTAGTTGTAATTAACTTCGAATTTTTGGATTTTTGTGCAGATTTTTGTCAAATTTTATAAAATTTTGTTGAACCCAACTTCGATTTTTCTGGATTATGTTAGGTTTTTTTGATAAAGGAGCTGCAATTGAGTAATTTTAGTTGAAATTAACTTCGAATTTTTGTCAAATTTTAAAAATTTTTGTTGAAACCAACTTCGATTTTTCTGGATTATGTAAAGTTTTTTTGTTAGAGGAGCTGCATTTGAGTATTTTTAGTTGAAAATAACTTCGAATTTTTGGATTTTTGTACAGATTTTTGTCAAATTTTAAAGAATTTTGTTGAAACCAACTTCGATTTTTCTGGATTATGTTAGGTTTTTTTGATAGAGGAGCTGCATTTGAGTAATTCTAGTTGAAATTAACTTCGATTTTTGGATTTTTGTACAGATTTTTGTGAAATTTTAAAAAATTTTGTTGAAACCAACTTCGATTTTTCTGGATTATGTTAGGTTTTTTTGATAGAGGAGCTGCATTTGAGTATTTTTAGTTGAAAATAACTTCGAATTTTTGGATTTTTGTACAGATTTTTGTCAAATTTTAAAAAATTTTGTTGAAACCATCTTCGATTTTTCTGGATTATGTTAGGTTTTTTGGATAGAGGAGCTGCATTTGAGTAATTTTAGTTGTAAATAACTTCGAATTTTTTTATTTTTGTGCAGATTTTTGTAAAATTTTATAAAATTTTGTTAAACCCAACTTCGATTTTTCTGGATTATGTTAGGTTTTTTTGATAGAGGAGCTGCATTTGAGTAATTCTAGATGAAATTAACTTCGAATTTTTGGATTTTTGTACAGATTTTTGTCAAATTTTAAAAAATTTTGTTGAAACCAACTTCGATGTTTCTGGATTATGTAAAGTTTTTTTGTTAGAGGAGCTGCATTTGAGTAATTTTACTTGAAAATAACTTCGAATTTTTGGATTTTTGTACAGATTTTTGTCAATTTTTAAAAAATTTTGTTGAAACCAACTTCGATTTTTCTGGATTATGTTAGGTTTTTTGGATAGAGGAGCTGCATTTGAGTAATTTTAGTTGTAATTAACTTCGAATTTTTTGATTTTTGTGCAGATTTTTGTAAAATTTTATAAAATTTTGTTAAACCCAACTTCGATTTTTCTGGATTATGTTAGGTTTTTTTGATAGAGGAGCTGCATTTGAGTATTTTTAGTTGAAAATAACTTCGAATTTTTGGATTTTTGTACAGATTTTTGTCAAATTTTAAAAAATTTTGTTGAAACCATCTTCGATTTTTCTGGATTATGTTAGGTTTTTTGGATAGAGGAGCTGCATTTGAGTAATTTTAGTTGTAAATAACTTCGAATTTTTTTATTTTTGTGCAGATTTTTGTAAAATTTTATAAAATTTTGTTAAACCCAACTTCGATTTTTCTGGATTATGTTAGGTTTTTTTGATAGAGGAGCTGCATTTGAGTAATTCTAGATGAAATTAACTTCGAATTTTTGGATTTTTGTACAGATTTTTGTCAAATTTTAAAAAATTTTGTTGAAACCAACTTCGATGTTTCTGGATTATGTAAAGTTTTTTTGTTAGAGGAGCTGCATTTGAGTAATTTTACTTGAAAATAACTTCGAATTTTTGGATTTTTGTACAGATTTTTGTCAATTTTTAAAAAATTTTGTTGAAACCAACTTCGATTTTTCTGGATTATGTTAGGTTTTTTGGATAGAGGAGCTGCATTTGAGTAATTTTAGTTGTAATTAACTTCGAATTTTTTGATTTTTGTGCAGATTTTTGTAAAATTTTATAAAATTTTGTTAAACCCAACTTCGATTTTTCTGGATTATGTTAGGTTTTTTTGATAGAGGAGCTGCATTTGAGTAATTCTAGTTGAAATTAACTTCGAATTTTTGGATTTTTGTACAGATTTTTGTGAAATTTTAAAAAATTTTGTTGAAACCAACTTCGATTTTTCTGGATTATGTCAGGTTTTTTTTTATAGAGGAGCTGCATTTGAGTAATTTTAGTTGAAAATAACTTCGAATTTTTGGATTTTTGTGCAGATTTTTGTCAAATTTTAAAAAATTTTGTTGAAACCAACTTCTTTTTTTCTGGATTATGTAAAGTTTTTTTGATAGAGGAGCTGCATTTGAGTAATTTTAGTTGAAAATAACTTCGAATTTTTGGATTTTTGTACAGATTTTTGTCAAATTTTAAAAAATTTTGTTGAAACCAACATCGATTTTTCTGGAATATGTTAGGTTTTTTTGATAGAGGAGCTGCATTTGAGTAATTTTAGTTGAAATTAACTTCGAATTTTTGGATTTTTGTACAGATTTTTGTCAAATTTTAAAAAATTTTGTTTAAACCTACTTCGATTTTTTTGGATTATGTTAGGTTTTTTTTGATAGAGGAGCTGCATTTGAGTAATTTTAGTTGAAATTAACTTCGAATTTTGGGATTTTTGTACAGATGTTTGTCAAATTTTTAAAAATTTTGTTTAAACCTACTTCGATTTTTCTGGATTATGTTAGGTTTTTTTTTTATAGAGGAGCTGCATTTGAGTAATTTTAGTTGAAATTAACTTCGAATTTTTGGATTTTTGTACAGATTTTTGTCAAATTTTAAAAAATTTTGTTTAAACCTACTTCGATTTTTCTGGATTATGTTAGGTTTTTTTGATAGAGGAGCTGCATTTGAGTAATTTTAGTTGAAATTAACTTCAAATTTTGGGATTTTTGTACAGAGGTTTGTCAAATTTTAAAAAATTTTTGTTGAAACCAACTTCGATTTTTCTGGATTATGTTAGGTTTTTTGATAGAGGAGCTGCATTTGAGTAATTTTAGTTGAAAATAACTTCGAATTTTTGGATTTTTGTACAGATTTTTGTCAAATTTTAAAAAATTTTGTTTAAACCTACTTCGATTTTTCTGGATTATGTTAGGTTTTTTTTATAGAGGAGCTGCATTTGAGTAATTTTAGTTGAAATTAACTTCTAATTTTTAGATTTTTGTACAGATTTTTGACAAATTTTAAAAAATTTTGTTGAAACCAACTTCGATTTTTCTGGATTATGTTAGGTTTTTTTGATAAAGGAGATGCATTTGAGTAATTTTAGTTGAAATTAACTTCGAATTTTTGGATTTTTGTACAGATTTTTGTAAAATTTTAAAATATTTTGTTGAAACCAACTTCGATTTTTCTGGATTATGTTAGGTTTTTTGGATAGAGGAGCTGCATTTGAGTAATTTTAGTTGTAATTAACTTCGAATTTTTGGATTTTTGTACAGATTTTTGTCAAATTTTAAAAAATTTTGTTGAAACCAACTTCTTTTTTTCTGGATTATGTAAAGTTTTTTTGATAGAGGAGCTGCATTTGAGTAATTTTAGTTGAAATTAACTTCGAATTTTTAGATTTTTGTACAGATTTTTGTCAAATTTTAAAAAATTTTGTTGAAACCAACTTCGATTACTCTGGATTACGTTAGGTTTTTTTGGTAGCGGAGCTGCATTTGAGTAATTTTAGTTGAAATTAACTTCGAATTTTTGTCAAATTTTAAAAAATTTTGTTGAAACCAACTTCGATTTTTCTGGATTATGTTAGGTTTTTTGGATAGAGGAGCTGCATTTGAGTAATTTTAGTTGTAATTAACTTCGAATTTTTGGATTTTTGTGCAGATTTTTGTCAAATTTTATAAAATTTTGTTGAACCCAACTTCGATTTTTCTGGATTATGTTAGGTTTTTTTGATAAAGGAGCTGCAATTGAGTAATTTTAGTTGAAATTAACTTCGAATTTTTGTCAAATTTAAAAAATTTTTGTTGAAACCAACTTCGATTTTTCTGGATTATGTTAGGTTTTTTGATAGAGGAGCTGCATTTGAGTAATTTTAGTTGAAATTAACTTCGAATTTTGGGATTTTTGTATAGATTTTTGTCAAATATTAAAAAATTTTGTTGAAACCAACTCCGATTTTTCTGGATTATGTTAGGTTTTTTGGATCGAGGAGCTGCATTTGAGTAATTTTAGTTATAATTAACTTCGAATTTTTGGATTTTTGTGCAGATTTTTGTAAAATTTTATAAAATTTTGTTGAACCCAACTTCGATTTTTCTGGATTATGTAAGGTTTTTTTTAATAGAGGAGCTGCATTTGAGTAATTTTAGTTGAAAATAACTTCGAATTATTGGATTTTTGTACAGATTTTTGTCAAATTTTAAAAATTTTGTTCAGACCAACTTCGATTACTCTGGATTACGTTAGGTTTTTTTTATAGAGGAGCTGCATTTGAGTAATTTTAGTTGAAATTAACTTCGAATTTTTGGATTTTTGTACAGATTTTTGTCAAATTTTAAAAAATTTTGTTTAAACCTATTTCGATTTTTCTGGATAATGTTAGGTTTTTTTGATAGAGGAGCTGCATTTGATTAGTTTTAGTTGAAATTAACTTCAAATTTTTTGATTTTTGTACAGATTTTTGTCAAATTTAAAAAAATTTTGTTGAAACCAACTTCGATTACTCTGGATTACGTTAGGTTTTTTTGGTAACGGAGCTGCATTTGAGTAATTTTAGTTGAAAATAACTTCGAATTTTTGGAATTTTGTACAGATTTTTGTCAAATTATAAAAAATTTTGTTGAAACCAACTTCGATTTTTCTGGATTATGTTAGGTTTTTCTTGATAGACGAGCTGCATTTGAGTAATTCTAGTTGAAATTAACTTCGATTTTTTGGATTTTTGTACAGATTTTTGTCAAATTTTAAAAAATTTTGTAGAAACCAACTTCGATTTTTCTGGATTATTTTAGGTTTTTTGGATAGAGGAGCTGCATTTGAGTAATGTTAGTTGTAATTAACTTCGAATTTTTGGATTTTTGTACAGATTTTTTCAAATTTTAAAAAATTTTGTTGAAACCAACTTCGATTTTTCTGGATTATGTTAGGTTTTTTTGATAGAGGAGCTGCATTTGAGTAATTTTAGTTGAAATTAACTTCGAATTTTTGGATTTTTGTTCAGATTTTTGTCAAATTTTAAAAAATTTTATTGAACCCAACTTCGATTTTTCTGGATTATGTTAGGTTTTTTTGATAGAGGGGCTGCATTTGAGTAATTTTAGTTGTAATTAACTTCGAATTTTTGGATTTTTGTACAGATTTTTGTCAAATTTTAAAAAATTTTGTTGAAACCAACTTCTTTTTTTCTGGATTATGTAAAGTTTTTTTGATAGAGGAGCTGCATTTGAGTAATTTTAGTTGAAATTAACTTCGAATTTTTAGATTTTTGTACAGATTTTTGTCAAATTTTAAAAAATTTTGTTGAAACCAACTTCGATTACTCTGGATTACGTTAGGTTTTTTTGGTAGCGGAGCTGCATTTGAGTAATTTTAGTTGAAATTAACTTCGAATTTTTGTCAAATTTTAAAAAATTTTGTTGAAACCAACTTCGATTTTTCTGGATTATGTTAGGTTTTTTGGATAGAGGAGCTGCATTTGAGTAATTTTAGTTGTAATTAACTTCGAATTTTTGGATTTTTGTGCAGATTTTTGTCAAATTTTATAAAATTTTGTTGAACCCAACTTCGATTTTTCTGGATTATGTTAGGTTTTTTTGATAAAGGAGCTGCAATTGAGTAATTTTAGTTGAAATTAACTTCGAATTTTTGTCAAATTTTAAAAATTTTTGTTGAAACCAACTTCGATTTTTCTGGATTATGTTAGGTTTTTTGATAGAGGAGCTGCATTTGAGTAATTTTAGTTGAAATTAACTTCGAATTTTGGGATTTTTGTATAGATTTTTGTCAAATATTAAAAAATTTTGTTGAAACCAACTCCGATTTTTCTGGATTATGTTAGGTTTTTTTGATAGAGGAGCTGCATTTGATTAGTTTTAGTTGAAATTAACTTCAAATTTTTTGATTTTTGTACAGATTTTTGTCAAATTTAAAAAAATTTTGTTGAAACCAACTTCGATTACTCTGGATTACGTTAGGTTTTTTTGGTAACGGAGCTGCATTTGAGTAATTTTAGTTGAAAATAACTTCGAATTTTTGGAATTTTGTACAGATTTTTGTCAAATTATAAAAAATTTTGTTGAAACCAACTTCGATTTTTCTGGATTATGTTAGGTTTTTCTTGATAGACGAGCTGCATTTGAGTAATTCTAGTTGAAATTAACTTCGATTTTTTGGATTTTTGTACAGATTTTTGTCAAATTTTAAAAAATTTTGTAGAAACCAACTTCGATTTTTCTGGATTATTTTAGGTTTTTTGGATAGAGGAGCTGCATTTGAGTAATGTTAGTTGTAATTAACTTCGAATTTTTGGATTTTTGTACAGATTTTTTCAAATTTTAAAAAATTTTGTTGAAACCAACTTCGATTTTTCTGGATTATGTTAGGTTTTTTTGATAGAGGAGCTGCATTTGAGTAATTCTAGTTGAAATTATCTTCGAATTTTTGGATTTTTGTTCAGATTTTTGTCAAATTTTAAAAAATTTTATTGAACCCAACTTCGATTTTTCTGGATTATGTTAGGTTTTTTTGATAGAGGGGCTGCATTTGAGTAATTTTAGTTGAAAATAACTTCGAATTTTTGGATTTTTGTGCAGATTTTTGTCAAATTTTAAAAAATTTTGTTGAAACCAACTTCTTTTTTTCTGGATTATGTAAAGTTTTTTTGATAGAGGAGCTGCATTTGAGTAATTTTAGTTGAAAATAACTTCGAATTTTTGGATTTTTGTACAGATTTTTGTCAAATTTTAAAAAATTTTGTTGAAACCAACATCGATTTTTCTGGAATATGTTAGGTTTTTTTGATAGAGGAGCTGCATTTGAGTAATTTTAGTTGAAATTAACTTCGAATTTTTGGATTTTTGTACAGATTTTTGTCAAATTTTAAAAAATTTTGTTTAAACCTACTTCGATTTTTTTGGATTATGTTAGGTTTTTTTTGATAGAGGAGCTGCATTTGAGTAATTTTAGTTGAAATTAACTTCGAATTTTGGGATTTTTGTACAGATGTTTGTCAAATTTTAAAAAATTTTGTTTAAACCTACTTCGATTTTTCTGGATTATGTTAGGTTTTTTTTTATAGAGGAGCTGCATTTGAGTAATTTTAGTTGAAATTAACTTCGAATTTTTGGATTTTTGTACAGATTTTTGTCAAATTTTAAAAAATTTTGTTGAAACCAACTTCGATTTTTCTGGAATATGTTAGGTTTTTTTGATAGAGGAGCAGCATTTGAGTAATTTTAGTTGAAATTAACTTCGAATTTTTGGATTTTTGTACAGATTTTTGTGAAATTTTAAAAAATTTTGTTGAAACCAACATCGATTTTTCTGGAATATGTTAGGTTTTTTTGATAGAGGAGCTGCATTTGAGTAATTTTAGTTGAAATTAACTTCGAATTTTTGGATTTTTGTACAGATTTTTGTCAAATTTTAAAAAATTTTGTTTAAACCTACTTCGATTTTTTTGGATTATGTTAGGTTTTTTTTGATAGAGGAGCTGCATTTGAGTAATTTTAGTTGAAATTAACTTCGAATTTTGGGATTTTTGTACAGATGTTTGTCAAATTTTAAAAAATTTTGTTTAAACCTACTTCGATTTTTCTGGATTATGTTAGGTTTTTTTTTATAGAGGAGCTGCATTTGAGTAATTTTAGTTGAAATTAACTTCGAATTTTTGGATTTTTGTACAGATTTTTGTCAAATTTTAAAAAATTTTGTTGAAACCAACTTCGATTTTTCTGGAATATGTTAGGTTTTTTTGATAGAGGAGCTGCATTTGAGTAATTTTAGTTGAAATTAACTTCGAATTTTTGGATTTTTGTACAGATTTTTGTGAAATTTTAAAAAATTTTGTTGAAACCAACTTCGATTTTTCTGGATTATGTTAGGTTTTTTTTATAGAGGAGCTGCATTTGAGTAATTTTAGTTGAAATTAACTTCGAATTTTTGGATTCTTGTACAGATTTTTGTCAAATTTTAAAAAATTTTGTTGAAACCAACTTCGATTTTTCTGGAATATGTTAGGTTTTTTTGATAAAAGAGCTGCATTTGAGTAATTTTAGTTGAAATTAACTTCGAATTTTTGGATTTTTGTACAGATGTTTGTGATATTTTAAAAAATTTTGTTGAAACCAACTTCGATTTTTCTGGATTATATCAGGTTTTTTGGATAGAGAAGCTGCATTTGAGTAATTTTAGTTGAAATTAACTTCGAATTTTGGGATTTTTGTACAGATGTTTGTCAAATTATAAAAAATTTTGTTTAAACCTACTTCGATTTTTCTGGATTATGTTAGGTTTTTTTTTATAGAGGAGCTGCATTTGAGTAATTTTAGTTGAAATTAACTTCGAATTTTTGGATTTTTGTACAGATTTTTGTCAAATTTTAAAAAATTTTGTTTAAACCTACTTCGATTTTTCTGGATTATGTTAGGTTTTTTTGATAGAGGAGCTGCATTTGAGTAATTTTAGTTGAAAATAACTTCGAATTTTTGGATTTTTGTAGATTTTTGTCAAATTTTAAAAAATTTTGATTAAACCTACTTCGATTTTTCTGGATTATGTTAGGTTTTTTTGATAGAGGAGCTGCATTTGAGTAATTTTAGTTGAAATTAACTTCGAATTTTGGGATTTTTGTACAGATGTTTGTCAAATTTTAAAAAATTTTGTTTAAACCTACTTCGATTTTTTTGGATTATGTTAGGTTTTTTTTGATAGAGGAGCTGCATTTGAGTAATTTTAGTTGAAATTAACTTCAAATTTTTGGATTTTTGTACAGATTTTTGTCAAATTTTAAAAAATTTTCTTGAAACCAACTTCGATTTTTCTGGAATATGTTAGGTTTTTTTGATAAAGGAGCTGCATTTGAGTAATTTTAGTTGAAATTAACTTCGAATTTTGGGATTTTTGTACAGATTTTTGTCAAATTTTAAAAAATTTTGTTTAAACCTACTTCGATTTTTCTGGATTATGTTAGGTTTTTTTGATAGAGGAGCTGCATTTGAGTAATTTTAGTTGTATTTAAATTCGAATTTTTGGATTTTTGTAGAGATTTTTCTCAAATTTTAAAAAATTTGTTGGAACCAACTTCGATTTTTCTGGATTATGTTAGGTTTTTTTGATAGAGGGGCTGCATTTGAGTAATTTTAGTTGAAAATAACTTCGAACTTTTGGATTTTTGTACAGATTTTTGTCAAATTTTAAAAAATTTTGTTGAAACCAACTTCGATTTTTCTGGATTATGTTAGGTTTTTTGGATAGAGGAGCTGCATTTGAGTAATTTTAGTTGAAATTAACTTCGAATTTTTGGATTTTTGTACAAATTTTTGTCAATTTTTAAAAAATTTTGTTTAAACCTACTTCGATTTTTCTGGAATGTGTTAGGTTTTTTGATAAAGGAGCTGCATTTGAGTAATTTTAGTTGAAATTAACTTCGAATTTTTGGATTTTTGTACAGATTTTTGGCAAATTTTAAAAAATTTTGTTGAAACCAACTTCGATTTTTCTGGATTATGTTAGGTTTTTTTGATAAAGGAGATGCATTTGAGTAATTTTAGTTGAAATTAACTTCGAATTTTTGGATTTTTGTACAGATTTTTGTCAAATTTTAAAAAATTTTGTTTAAACCTACTTCGATTTTTTTGGATAATGTTAGGTTTTTTTTGATAGAGGAGCTGCATTTCAGTAATTTTAGTTGAAATTAACTTCGAATTTTTGGATTTTTGTACAGATTTTTGTCAAATTTTAAAAAATTTTGTTGAAACCAACTTCGATTTTTCTGGAATATGTTAGGTTTTTTTGATAAAGGAGCTGCATTTGAGTAATTTTAGTTGAAATTAACTTCGAATTTTGGGATTTTTGTACAGATGTTTGTCAAATTTTAAAAAATTTTGTTGGAACCAACTTCGATTTTTCTGGATTATGTTAGGTTTTTTTGATAGAGGAGCTGCATTTGAGTAATTTTAGTTGAAATTAACTTCGAATTTTTGGATTTTTGTACAGATGTTTGTGATATTTTAAAAAATTTTGTTGAAACCAACTTCGATTTTTCTGGATTGTATCAGGTTTTTTGGATAGAGAAGCTGCATTTGAGTAATTTTAGTTGAAATTAACTTCGAATTTTGGGATTTTTGTACAGATGTTTGTCAAATTATAAAAAATTTTGTTTAAACCTACTTCGATTTTTCTGGATTATGTTAGGTTTTTTTTTATAGAGGAGCTGCATTTGAGTAATTTTAGTTGAAATTAACTTCGAATTTTTGGATTTTTGTACTGATTTTTGTCAAATTTTAAAAAATTTTGTTTAAACCTACTTCGATTTTTCTGGATTATGTTAGGTTTTTTTGATAGAGGAGCTGCATTTGAGTAATTTTAGTTGAAAATAACTTCGAATTTTTGGATTTTTGTACAGATTTTTGTCAAATTTTAAAAAATTTTGATTAAACCTACTTCGATTTTTCTGGATTATGTTAGGTTTTTTTGATAGAGGAGCTGCATTTGAGTAATTTTAGTTGAAATTAACTTCGAATTTTGGGATTTTTGTACAGATGTTTGTCAAATTTTAAAAAATTTTGTTTAAAACTACTTCGATTTTTTTGGATTATGTTAGGTTTTTTTTGATAGAGGAGCTGCATTTGAGTAATTTTAGTTGAAATTAACTTCAAATTTTTGGATTTTTGTACAGATTTTTGTCAAATTTTAAAAAATTTTCTTGAAACCAACTTCGATTTTTCTGGAATATGTTAGGTTTTTTTGATAAAGGAGCTGCATTTGAGTAATTTTAGTTGAAATTAACTTCGAATTTTGGGATTTTTGTACAGATTTTTGTCAAATTTTAAAAAATTTTGTTTAAACCTACTTCGATTTTTCTGGATTATGTTAGGTTTTTTTGATAGAGGAGCTGCATTTGAGTAATTTTAGTTGTATTTAAATTCGAATTTTTGGATTTTTGTAGAGATTTTTCTCAAATTTTAAAAAATTTGTTGGAACCAACTTCGATTTTTCTGGATTATGTTAGGTTTTTTTGATAGAGGGGCTGCATTTGAGTAATTTTAGTTGAAAATAACTTCGAACTTTTGGATTTTTGTACAGATTTTTGTCAAATTTTAAAAAATTTTGTTGAAACCAACTTCGATTTTTCTGGATTATGTTAGGTTTTTTGGATAGAGGAGCTGCATTTGAGTAATTTTAGTTGAAATTAACTTCGAATTTTTGGATTTTTGTACAGATTTTTGTCAATTTTTAAAAAATTTTGTTTAAACCTACTTCGATTTTTCTGGAATGTGTTAGGTTTTTTGATAAAGGAGCTGCATTTGAGTAATTTTAGTTGAAATTAACTTCGAATTTTTGGATTTTTGTACAGATTTTTGTCAAATTTTAAAAAATTTTGTTTAAACCTACTTCGATTTTTTTGGATAATGTTAGGTTTTTTTTGATAGAGGAGCTGCATTTCAGTAATTTTAGTTGAAATTAACTTCGAATTTTTGGATTTTTGTACAGATTTTTGTCAAATTTTAAAAAATTTTGTTGAAACCAACTTCGATTTTTCTGGAATATGTTAGGTTTTTTTGATAAAGGAGCTGCATTTGAGTAATTTTAGTTGAAATTAACTTCGAATTTTGGGATTTTTGTACAGATTTTTGTCAAATTTTAAAAAATTTTGTTTAAACCTACTTCGATTTTTCTGGATTATGTTAGGTTTTTTGGATAGAGGAGCTGCATTTGAGTAATTTTAGTTGAAATTAACTTCGAATTTTTGGATTTTTGTACAGATTTTTGTCAATTTTTAAAAAATTTTGTTGAAACCAACTTCGATTTTTCTGGATTATGTTAGGTTTTTTTGATAAAGGAGATGCATTTGAGTAATTTTAGTTGAAATTAACTTCGAATTTTTGGATTTTTGTACAGATTTTTGTCAAATTTTAAAAAATTTTGTTTAAACCTACTTCGATTTTTTTGGATAATGTTAGGTTTTTTTTGATAGAGGAGCTGCATTTCAGTAATTTTAGTTGAAATTAACTTCGAATTTTTGGATTTTTGTACAGATTTTTGTCAAATTTTAAAAAATTTTGTTGAAACCAACTTCGATTTTTCTGGAATATGTTAGGTTTTTTTGATAAAGGAGCTGCATTTGAGTAATTTTAGTTGAAATTAACTTCGAATTTTGGGATTTTTGTACAGATGTTTGTCAAATTTTAAAAAATTTTGTTGGAACCAACTTCGATTTTTCTGGATTATGTTAGGTTTTTTTGATAGAGGAGCTGCATTTGAGTATTTTTAGTTGAAAATAACTTCGAATTTTTGGATTTTTGTACAGATTTTTGTCAAATTTTAAAAAATTTTGTTTAAACCTACTTCGATTTTTTTGGATTATGTTAGGTTTTTTGATAGAGGAGCTGCATTTGAGTAATTTTAGTTGTAATTAACTTCGAATTTTTGGATTTTTGCACGGATTTTTGTCAAATTTTAAAAAAATTTGTTGAAACCAACTTCGATTTTTCTGGATTATGTTAGGTTTTTTTGATACAGGAGCTGCATTTGAGTAATTCTAGTTGAAATTAACTTCGAATTTTTGGATTTTTGTACAGATTTTTGTCAAATTTTAAAAAATTTTGTTGAAACCATCATCGATTTTTCTGGAATATGTTAGGTTTTTTTGATAGAGGAGCTGCATTTGAGTAATTTTAGTTGAAATTAACTTCGAATTTTTGGATTTTTGTACAGATTTTTGTCAAATTTTAAAAAATTTTGTTTAAACCTACTTCGATTTTTTTGGATAATGTTAGGTTTTTTTGATAAAGGAGCTGCATTTGAGTAATTTTAGTTGTAATTAACTTCGAATTTTTGGATTTTTGTACAGATTTTTGTCAAATTTTAAAAAATTTTGTTTAAACCTACTTCGATTTTTTTGGATTATGTTAGGTTTTTTGATAGAGGAGCTGCATTTGAGTAATTTTAGTTGTAATTAACTTCGAATTTTTGGATTTTTGCACGGATTTTTGTCAAATTTTAAAAAAATTTGTTGAAACCAACTTCGATTTTTCTGGATTATGTTAGGTTTTTTTGATACAGGAGCTGCATTTGAGTAATTCTAGTTGAAATTAACTTCGAATTTTTGGATTTTTGTACAGATTTTTGTCAAATTTTAAAAAATTTTGTTGAAACCATCATCGATTTTTCTGGAATATGTTAGGTTTTTTTGATAGAGGAGCTGCATTTGAGTAATTTTAGTTGAAATTAACTTCGAATTTTTGGATTTTTGTACAGATTTTTGTCAAATTTTAAAAAATTTTGTTTAAACCTACTTCGATTTTTTTGGATAATGTTAGGTTTTTTTGATAAAGGAGCTGCATTTGAGTAATTTTAGTTAAAATTAACTTCGAATTTTGGGATTTTTGTACAGATGTTTGTCAAATTTTAAAAAATTTTGTTGGAACCAACTTCGATTTTTCTGGATTATGTTAGGTTTTTTCGATAGAGGAGCTGCATTTGAGTAATTTTAGTTGAAAATAACTTCGAATTTTTGGATTTTTGTACAGATGTTTGTCAAATTTTAAAAAATTTTTGTTGAAACCAAGTTCGATTTTTCTGGATTATGTTAGGTTTATTCGATAGAGGAGCTGCATTTGAGTAATTTTAGTTGAAAATAACTTCGAATTTTTGGATTTTTGTACAGATTTTTGTCAAATTTTAAAAAATTTTGTTTAAACCTACTTCGATTTTTTTGGATAATGTTAGGTTTTTTTTTGATAGAGGAGCTGCATTTGAGTAATTTTAGTTGAAATTAACTTCGAATTTTTTGATTTTTGTACAGATTTTTGTCAAAGTTTAAAAAATTTTGTTGAAACCAACTTCGATTTTTCTGGAATGTGTTAGGTTTTTTTGATAAAGGAGCTGCATTTGAGTAATTTTAGTTGTATTTAAATTCGAATTTTTGGATTTTTGAAGAGATTTTTCTCAAATTTTAAAAAATTTTGTTGAAGCCTATTTCGATTTTTCTGGATTATGTTAGGTTTTTTTGATAGACGAGCTGCATTTGAGTAATTCTAGTTGAAATTAACTTCGATTTTTTGGATTTTTGTACAGATTTTTGTCAAATTTTAAAAAATTTTGTTGAAACCAACTTCGATTTTTCTGGATTATGTTAGGTTTTTTGGATAGAGGAGCTGCATTTGAGTAATTGTAGTTGTAATTAACTTCGAATTTTTGAATTTTTTTGCAGATATTTGTTAAATTTTATAAAATTTTGTTGAACCCAACTTCGATTTTTCTGGATTATGTTAGGTTTTTTTGATAGAGGAGCTGCATTTGAGTAATTCTAGTTGAAATTAACTTCGAATTTTTGGATTTTTGTAGATTTTTGTCAAATTTTAAAAAATTTTGTTGAAACCAACTTCTTATTTTCTGGGTTATGTAAAGTTTTTTTGATAGAGGAGCTGCATTTGAGTAATTTTAGTTGAAAATAACTTCGAATTTTTGGATTTTTGTACAGATTTTTGTCAAATTTTAAAAAATTTTGTTGGAACCAACTTCGATTTTTCTGGATTATGTTAGGTTTTTTGATAGAGGAGCTGCATTTGAGTATTTTTAGTTGAAAATAACTTCGAATTTTTGGATTTTTGTACAGATTTTTGTAAAATTTTAAAAAATTTTGTTGAAACCAACATCGATTTCTCTGGATTATGTAAAGTTTTTTTGATAGAGGAGCTGCATTTGAGTAATTTTAGTTGTAATTATCTTCGAATTTTTGGATTTTTGTGCAGATTTTTGTTAAATTTTATAAAATTTTGTTGAACCCAACTTCGATTTTTCTGGATTATGTTAGGTTTTTTTGATAGAGGAGCTGCATTTGAGTAATTCTAGTTGAAATTAACTTCGAATTTTTGGATTTTTGTACAGATTTTTGTCAAATTTTAAAAAATTTTGTTGAAACCAACTTCGATTTTTCTGGATTATGTAAAGTTTTTTTGTTAGAGGAGCTGCATTTGAGTAATTTTAGTTGAAAATAACTTCGAATTTTTGGATTTTTGTACAGATTTTTGTCAAATTTTAAAAAATTTTGTTGAAACCAACTTCGATTTTTCTGGAATATGTTAGGTTTTTTTGATAAAGGAGCTGCATTTGAGTAATTTTAGTTAAAATTAACTTCGAATTTTGGGATTTTTGTACAGATGTTTGTCAAATTTTAAAAAATTTTGTTGGAACCAACTTCGATTTTTCTGGATTATGTTAGGTTTTTTGGATAGGGGAGCTGCATTTGAGTAATTTTAGTTGTAATTAACTTCGAATTTTTGGATTTTTGTGCAGATTTTTGTTAAATTTTATAAAATTTTGTTGAACCCAACTTCGATTTTTCTGGATTATGTTAGGTTTTTTTGATAGAGGAGCTGCATTTGAGTAATTCTAGTTGAAATTAACTTCGAATTTTTGGATTTTTGTACAGATTTTTGTCAAATTTTAAAAAATTTTGTTGAAACCAACTTCGATTTTTCTGGATTATGTAAAGTTTTTTTGTTAGAGGAGCTGCATTTGAGTAATTTTAGTTGAAAATAACTTCGAATTTTTGGATTTTTGTACAGATTTTTGTCAAATTTTAAAAAATTTTGTTGAAACCAACTTCGATTTTTCTGGAATATGTTAGGTTTTTTTAATAAAGGAGCTGCATTTGAGTAATTTTAGTTAAAATTAACTTCGAATTTTGGGATTTTTGTACAGATGTTTGTCAAATTTTAAAAAATTTTGTTGGAACCAACTTCGATTTTTCTGGATTATGTTAGGTTTTTTTGATAGAGGAGCTGCATTTGAGTAATTCTAGTTGAAATTAACTTCGAATTTTTGGATTTTTGTACAGATGTTTGTCAAATTTTAAAAAATTTTGTTGGAACCAACTTCGATTTTTCTGGATTATGTAAAGTTTTTTTGTTAGAGGAGCTGCATTTGAGTAATTTTAGTTGAAAATAACTTCGAATTTTTGGATTTTTGTACAGATTTTTGTCAAATTTTAAAAAATTTTGTTGAAACCAACTTCGATTTTTCTGGAATATGTTAGGTTTTTTTGATAAAGGAGCTGCATTTGAGTAATTTTTGTTAAAATTAACTTCGAATTTTGGGATTTTTGTACAGATGTTTGTCAAATTTTAAAAAATTTTGTTGGAACCAACTTCGATTTTTCTGGATTATGTTAGGTTTTTTCGATAGAGGAGCTGCATTTGAGTAATTTTAGTTGAAAATAACTTCGAATTTTTGGATTTTTGTACAGATGTTTGTCAAATTTTAAAAAATTTTTGTTGAAACCAAGTTCGATTTTTCTGGATTATGTTAGGTTTTTTCGATAGAGGAGCTGCATTTGAGTAATTTTAGTTGAAAATAACTTCGAATTTTTGGATTTTTGTACAGATGTTTGTCAAATTTTAAAAAATTTTTGTTGAAACCAAGTTCGATTTTTCTGGATTATGTTAGGTTTTTTCGATAGAGGAGCTGCATTTGAGTAATTTTAGTTGAAAATAACTTCGAATTTTTGGATTTTTGTACAGATTTTTGTCAAATTTTAA
Organism: Andrena trimmerana; assembly: GCA_951215215.1. NCBI lineage: Eukaryota > Metazoa > Arthropoda > Insecta > Hymenoptera > Andrenidae > Andrena > Andrena trimmerana. Next base: position 171,389 of record CATNUO010000054.1, on the reverse strand, counting down.
AAAATTTTGTTTAAACCTACTTCGATTTTTCTGGATTATGTTAGGTTTTTTTGGATAGAGAAGCTGCATTTGAGTAATTTTAGTTGAAATTAACTTCGAATTTTCGGATTTTTGTACAGATGTTTGTCAAATTTTAAAAAATTTTGTTGAAACCAACTTCGATTTTTCTGGATTATGTTAGGTTTTTTTGATAAAGGAGATGCATTTGAGTAATTTTAGTTGAAATTAACTTCGAATTTTTGGATTTTTGTACAGATTTTTGTCAAATTTTAAAAAATTTTGTTTAAACCTACTTCGATTTTTTTGGATTATGTTAGGTTTTTTGATAGAGGAGCTGCATTTGAGTAATTTTAGTTGTAATTAACTTCGAATTTTTGGATTTTTGCACGGATTTTTGTCAAATTTTAAAAAAATTTGTTGAAACCAACTTCGATTTTTCTGGATTATGTTAGGTTTTTTTGATACAGGAGCTGCATTTGAGTAATTCTAGTTGAAATTAACTTCGAATTTTTGGATTTTTGTACAGATTTTTGTCAAATTTTAAAAAATTTTGTTGAAACCATCATCGATTTTTCTGGAATATGTTAGGTTTTTTTGATAGAGGAGCTGCATTTGAGTAATTTTAGTTGAAATTAACTTCGAATTTTTGGATTTTTGTACAGATTTTTGTCAAATTTTAAAAAATTTTGTTTAAACCTACTTCGATTTTTTTGGATAATGTTAGGTTTTTTTTGATAGAGGAGCTGCATTTGAGTAATTTTAGTTGTAATTAACTTCGAATTTTTGGATTTTTGTACAGATTTTTGTCAAATTTTAAAAAATTTTGTTTAAACCTACTTCGATTTTTCTGGATTATGTTAGGTTTTTTTGATAGAGGAGCTGCATTTGAGTAATTTTAGTTGAAAATAACTTCGAATTTTTGGATTTTTGTACAGATTTTTGTCAAATTTTAAAAAATTTTGTTGAAACCAACTTCGATTTTTCTGGAATATGTTAGGTTTTTTTGATAAAGGAGCTGCATTTGAGTAATTTTAGTTAAAATTAACTTCGAATTTTGGGATTTTTGTACAGATGTTTGTCAAATTTTAAAAAATTTTGTTGGAACCAACTTCGATTTTTCTGGATTATGTTAGGTTTTTTCGATAGAGGAGCTGCATTTGAGTAATTTTAGTTGAAAATAACTTCGAATTTTTGGATTTTTGTACAGATGTTTGTCAAATTTTAAAAAATTTTTGTTGAAACCAAGTTCGATTTTTCTGGATTATGTTAGGTTTATTCGATAGAGGAGCTGCATTTGAGTAATTTTAGTTGAAAATAACTTCGAATTTTTGGATTTTTGTACAGATTTTTGTCAAATTTTAAAAAATTTTGTTTAAACCTACTTCGATTTTTTTGGATAATGTTAGGTTTTTTTTTGATAGAGGAGCTGCATTTGAGTAATTTTAGTTGAAATTAACTTCGAATTTTTTGATTTTTGTACAGATTTTTGTCAAAGTTTAAAAAATTTTGTTGAAACCAACTTCGATTTTTCTGGAATGTGTTAGGTTTTTTTGATAAAGGAGCTGCATTTGAGTAATTTTAGTTGTATTTAAATTCGAATTTTTGGATTTTTGAAGAGATTTTTCTCAAATTTTAAAAAATTTTGTTGAAGCCTATTACGATTTTTCTGGATTATGTTAGGTTTTTTTGATAGACGAGCTGCATTTGAGTAATTCTAGTTGAAATTAACTTCGATTTTTTGGATTTTTGTACAGATTTTTGTCAAATTTTAAAAAATTTTGTTGAAACCAACTTCGATTTTTCTGGATTATGTTAGGTTTTTTGGATAGAGGAGCTGCATTTGAGTAATTGTAGTTGTAATTAACTTCGAATTTTTGAATTTTTTTGCAGATATTTGTTAAATTTTATAAAATTTTGTTGAACCCAACTTCGATTTTTCTGGATTATGTTAGGTTTTTTTGATAGAGGAGCTGCATTTGAGTAATTCTAGTTGAAATTAACTTCGAATTTTTGGATTTTTGTAGATTTTTGTCAAATTTTAAAAAATTTTGTTGAAACCAACTTCTTATTTTCTGGGTTATGTAAAGTTTTTTTGATAGAGGAGCTGCATTTGAGTAATTTTAGTTGAAAATAACTTCGAATTTTTGGATTTTTGTACAGATTTTTGTCAAATTTTAAAAAATTTTGTTGGAACCAACTTCGATTTTTCTGGATTATGTTAGGTTTTTTGATAGAGGAGCTGCATTTGAGTATTTTTAGTTGAAAATAACTTCGAATTTTTGGATTTTTGTACAGATTTTTGTAAAATTTTAAAAAATTTTGTTGAAACCAACATCGATTTCTCTGGATTATGTAAAGTTTTTTTGATAGAGGAGCTGCATTTGAGTAATTTTAGTTGTAATTATCTTCGAATTTTTGGATTTTTGTGCAGATTTTTGTTAAATTTTATAAAATTTTGTTGAACCCAACTTCGATTTTTCTGGATTATGTTAGGTTTTTTTGATAGAGGAGCTGCATTTGAGTAATTCTAGTTGAAATTAACTTCGAATTTTTGGATTTTTGTACAGATTTTTGTCAAATTTTAAAAAATTTTGTTGAAACCAACTTCGATTTTTCTGGATTATGTAAAGTTTTTTTGTTAGAGGAGCTGCATTTGAGTAATTTTAGTTGAAAATAACTTCGAATTTTTGGATTTTTGTACAGATTTTTGTCAAATTTTAAAAAATTTTGTTGAAACCAACTTCGATTTTTCTGGAATATGTTAGGTTTTTTTGATAAAGGAGCTGCATTTGAGTAATTTTAGTTAAAATTAACTTCGAATTTTGGGATTTTTGTACAGATGTTTGTCAAATTTTAAAAAATTTTGTTGGAACCAACTTCGATTTTTCTGGATTATGTTAGGTTTTTTGGATAGGGGAGCTGCATTTGAGTAATTTTAGTTGTAATTAACTTCGAATTTTTGGATTTTTGTGCAGATTTTTGTTAAATTTTATAAAATTTTGTTGAACCCAACTTCGATTTTTCTGGATTATGTTAGGTTTTTTTGATAGAGGAGCTGCATTTGAGTAATTCTAGTTGAAATTAACTTCGAATTTTTGGATTTTTGTACAGATTTTTGTCAAATTTTAAAAAATTTTGTTGAAACCAACTTCGATTTTTCTGGATTATGTAAAGTTTTTTTGTTAGAGGAGCTGCATTTGAGTAATTTTAGTTGAAAATAACTTCGAATTTTTGGATTTTTGTACAGATTTTTGTCAAATTTTAAAAAATTTTGTTGAAACCAACTTCGATTTTTCTGGAATATGTTAGGTTTTTTTAATAAAGGAGCTGCATTTGAGTAATTTTAGTTAAAATTAACTTCGAATTTTGGGATTTTTGTACAGATGTTTGTCAAATTTTAAAAAATTTTGTTGGAACCAACTTCGATTTTTCTGGATTATGTTAGGTTTTTTTGATAGAGGAGCTGCATTTGAGTAATTCTAGTTGAAATTAACTTCGAATTTTTGGATTTTTGTACAGATGTTTGTCAAATTTTAAAAAATTTTGTTGGAACCAACTTCGATTTTTCTGGATTATGTAAAGTTTTTTTGTTAGAGGAGCTGCATTTGAGTAATTTTAGTTGAAAATAACTTCGAATTTTTGGATTTTTGTACAGATTTTTGTCAAATTTTAAAAAATTTTGTTGAAACCAACTTCGATTTTTCTGGAATATGTTAGGTTTTTTTGATAAAGGAGCTGCATTTGAGTAATTTTTGTTAAAATTAACTTCGAATTTTGGGATTTTTGTACAGATGTTTGTCAAATTTTAAAAAATTTTGTTGGAACCAACTTCGATTTTTCTGGATTATGTTAGGTTTTTTCGATAGAGGAGCTGCATTTGAGTAATTTTAGTTGAAAATAACTTCGAATTTTTGGATTTTTGTACAGATGTTTGTCAAATTTTAAAAAATTTTTGTTGAAACCAAGTTCGATTTTTCTGGATTATGTTAGGTTTTTTCGATAGAGGAGCTGCATTTGAGTAATTTTAGTTGAAAATAACTTCGAATTTTTGGATTTTTGTACAGATTTTTGTCAAATTTTAAAAAATTTTGTTTAAACCTACTTCGATTTTTCTGGATTATGTTAGGTTTTTTTGGATAGAGAAGCTGCATTTGAGTAATTTTAGTTGAAATTAACTTCGAATTTTCGGATTTTTGTACAGATGTTTGTCAAATTTTAAAAAATTTTGTTGGAACCAACTTCGATTTTTCTGGATTATGTTAGGTTTTTTTGATAGAGGAGCTGCATTTGAGTATTTTTAGTTGAAAATAACTTCGAATTTTTGGATTTTTGTACAGATTTTTGTCAAATTTTAAAAAATTTTGTTTAAACCTACTTCGATTTTTCTGGATTATGTTAGTTTTTTTTTATAGAGGAGCTGCATTTGAGTAATTTTAGTTGAAATTAACTTCGAATTTTTGGATTTTTGTACAGATGTTTGTCAAATTTTAAAAAATTTTGTTGGAACCAGCTTCGATTTTTCTGGATTATGTTAGGTTTTTTTGATAGAGGAGCTGCATTTGAGTATTTTTAGTTGAAAATAACTTCGAATTTTTGGATTTTTGTACAGATTTTTGTCAAATTTTAAAAAATTTTGTTTAAATCTACTTCGATTTTTCTGGATTATGTTAGTTTTTTTTGATAGAGGAGCTGCATTTGAGTAATTTTAGTTGAAATTAACTTCGAATTTTGGGATTTTTGTACAGATGTTTGTCAAATTTTAAAAAATTTTGTTTAAACCTATTTCGATTTTTCTGGATTATGTTAGGTTTTTTTGATAGAGGAGCTGCATTTGAGTAATTCTAGTTGAAATTAACTTCGAATTTTTGGTATTTTTGTACAGATTTTTGTCAAATTTTAAAAAATTTTGTTGAAACCAACTTCGATTTTTCTGGATTATGTAAAGTTTTTTTGTTAGAGGAGCTGCATTTGAGTAATTTTAGTTGAAAATATCTTCGAATTTTGGGATTTTTGTACAGATTTTTGTCAAATTTTAAAAAATTTTGTTGAAACCAACTTCGATTTTTCTGGAATATGTTAGGTTTTTTTTATAGAGGAGCTCCCTTTGAGTATTTTTAGTTGAAAATAACTTCGAATTTTTGGATTTTTGTACAGATTTTTGTCAAATTTTAAAAAATTTTGTTTAAACCTATTTCGATTTTTCTGGATTATGTTAGGTTTTTTTTGATAGAGGAGCTGCATTTGAGTAATTTTAGTTGAAATTAATTTCGAATTTTTGGATTTTTGTACAGACTTTTGTCAAATTTAAAAAATTTTGTTTAAACCTACTTCGGTTTTTCTGGATTATGTTAGGTTTTTTGGATAGAGGAGCTGCATTTGAGTAATTTTAGTTGTAATTAAATTCGATTTTTTGGATTTTTGTACAGATTTTTGTCAAATTTTAAAAAATTTTGTTGAAACCAACTTCGATTTTTCTGGATTATGTTAGGTTTTTTTGATAGACGAGCTGCATTTGAGTAATTTTAGTTGAAAATAACTTCGAATTTTTAGATTTTTGTACAGATTTTTGTCAAATTTTAAAAAAATTTTTTTAAACTGTGATGTCCCACCAAATTTTCGCGCAATATTATCCTAGAGATCAAAGCTTACTATCAAAATCACTCCACCAAAGCTCCTCAAAATCAACCATTTAACCCTTTGTCCCCGACCACTGACCGCCTTGACGATGTACCTTAGCGGTCCCCATCTCATGACGATTGGTACGAAACCTCCTTCAATTATTCGCCCTACGAGGCACAAACTCCCCCTATTACAAAATCTAAACAAGTCCCTCGTCCCAAAAAAACCTCCTAAATCGAGACCACGTCTCACCCCTCCCCTAAGACCCTCCAAATCAAAACCACGATCACCCCTTTCCCATTAAAACTCTTAAAATCCATCCAAGGAGGCGAGCATCTCCAAACCACGTGTATAAAAACCCCGGAAGACAAAATTCCCTTGTCTTCCAATTCTAAATATAGACCGACCTTTGGTCCTTGCAAAAACCCCGGAAATGCTACCGCGGCACGTGTCAATATAGGCCAAGGTTGCAAACTGCAACCGCCCTTCGCCCCTAACAATCTTTTGATTTTACATAAATACGAGGACCCAAGAGGTCCTCGTCCTCTTCTACGCAAACTTTTCGACACGCTCTTCTACGGAAACATTTCGACACACTCTTCTACGGAAACCACTCCCGCGAAGTGTTACGTTGCTTTTGATATTTCTACTGTGTCAGCTTACTGCATCATTAAAATCAGTGTTCTACGAAACAATTATCTACGGCAGCTACTGTAAGCTATTATCATTATTATTAATAACATTGTATATCACCCACATCCCATATTACTATTCTTATTTGCTTTTCGTATTAATCATCTTATTAACGCTCATTGCGATCATACTATTTGCTTGTTAACGCTTATTGCAACCATTCTATTTGTCTTATTAACGCATACTGCGATCACTTCATTTGTCTTGTCAACGCTAAAAGCTTATTACATACTATTTTACTATCTTTTATTGTATTTCACGTCCATACATAAACCTTAAACTGTATATATATATATTTATAAATGTCATACGCTAACAACCATCGCTTACTGCACCATTAACGCAGTACATGGTAAACATTCATGTTTAACTGAATAAACGGATATTTAAATCACCCGTCAAGTCATTGTGTTAATCTTTCGGCTACGAAGATCCCAAACATAACGGACCGCTGCAACAGCTGATCTCGGTTCGCGAGCTCGAGTGTTCTTATAGTGTTTACGAAACGTTCTTCTGCACGGGCCGCGTACTGACGTATCCCTAGACGGATTTCGCGGAACCATTGCGAGTGATTTCTTGTATAGATGCAGCGGTAAATCCAATTACCGAACCGGTACAAAAAACCCACAAAGGTCTAACGGGTGTCCATCAGGTATAATTTCGTCATTTAACCCTCCATGGTCGACCAGTGTGTAGGATTCAAGATCCTCGCCTAAATTCCCTCCTCACCAGCGTGCAGGATTCAAGATCCTCGCCTAAATTCCCTCTCAAACCAGCGTGCAGGATTCAAGATCCTCGCCTACTTTCCTTTCGACCCAGCGTGCAGGATTCAAGATCCTCGCCTACTTTCCTTTCAACCCAGCGTGCAGGATTCAAGATCCTCGCCTAAAATTCCCTCTAAATCAGCGTGCAGGATTCAAGATCCTCGCCTAAAATTCCCTCTTCCCCAGCGTGCAGGATTCAAGATCCTCGCCTGGACTCCCAAAAATCCCCCTATGTCATTGTTCCCCTAAGACCTACACCCGGGACGCGACAAAACCTACTTCGATTTTTCTGGATTATGTTAGGTTTTTTTGATAGAGGAGCTGCATTTGAGTAATTTTAGTTGAAATTAACTTCGAATTTTTGGATTTTTGTACAGATTTTTGTAAAATTTTTAAAAATTTTGTTGAAACCAACTTCGATTTTTCTGGAATATGTTAGGTTTTTTTGATAGAGGAGCTGCATTTGAGTAATTCTAGTTGAAAATAACTTCGAATTTTTGGATTTTTGTTCAGATCTTTGTCAAATTTTAAAAAATTTTGTTGAACCCAACTTCGATTTTTCTGGATTATGTAAAGTTTTTTTGATAGAGGAGCTGCATTTGAGTAATTTTAGTTGAAATTAACTTCGAATTTTTGGATTCTTGTACAGATTTTTGTCAAACTTTAAAAAATTTTGTTGAAACCAACTTCGATTTTTCTGGATTATGTTAGGTTTTTTTGATAGAGGAGCTGCATTTGAGTAATTCTAGTTGAAATTATCTTCGAATTTTTGGATTTTTGTTCAGATTTTTGTCAAATTTTAAAAAATTTTGTTGAACCCAACTTCGATTTTTCTGGATTATGTGAGGTTTTTTTGATAGAGGAGCTGCATTTGAGTAATTTTAGTTGAAATTAACTACGATTTTTTGGATTTTTGTACAGATTTTTGTCAAATTTTAAAAAATTGTGTTGAAACCAACTTCGATTTTTCTGGATTATTTTAGGTTTTTTGGATAGAGGAGCTGCATTTGAGTAATTTTAGTTGTAATTAACTTCGAATTTTTGGATTTTTGTGCCGATTTTTGTCAAATTTTAAAAAATTTTGTTGTAACCAACTTCGATTTTTCTGGATTATGTTAGGTTTTATTGATAGAGGAGCTGCATTTGAGTAATTCTAGTTGAAATTATCTTCGAATTTTTGGATTTTTGTTCAGATTTTTGACAAATTTTAAAAAATTTTGTTGAACCCAACTTCGATTTTTCTGGATTATGTTAGGTTTTTTTGATAGAGGAGCTGCATTTGAGTATTTTTAGATGAAATTAACTTCGAATTTTTGGATTTTTGTACAGATGTTTGTCAAATTTTAAAAAATTTTGTTGAAACCAACTTCGATTTTTCTGGATTATGTAAATTTTTTTTGATAGAGGAGCTGCATTTGAGTAATTTTAGTTGAAATTATTTTCGAATTTTTGGATGTTTGTACAGATTTTTGTCAAATTATAAAAAATTGTGTTGAAGCCAACTTCGATTTTTCTGGATTACGTTAGGTTTTTTTGATAGAGGAGCTGCATTTGAGTAATTTTAGTTGAAATTAACTTCGAATTTTTGGATTTTTGTACAGATTTTTGTCAAATTTTAAAAAATTTTGTTGAAACCAACTTCGATTTTTCTGGATTACGTTAGGTTTTTTTGATAGAGGAGCTGCATTTGAGTAATTTTAGTTGAAATTAACTTCGAATTTTTGGATTTTTGAACAGATTTTTGTCAAATTTTAAAAAATTTTGTTGAAACCAACTTCGATTACTCTGGATTAAGTTAGGTTTTTCTGGTAGCGGAGCTGCATTTGAGTAATTTTAGTTGAAATTAACTTCGAATTTTGGGATTTTTGTACAGATGTTTGTCAAATTTTAAAAAATTTTGTTGAAACCAACTTCGATTTTTCTGGATTATGTTAGGTTTTTTTGATAGAGGAGCTGCATTTGAGTAATTTTAGTTGAAATTAACTTCGAATTTTTGGATTTTTGTACAGATTTTTGTCAAATTTTAAAAAATTGTGTTGAAACCAACTTCGATTTTTCTGGATTATGTAAAGTTTTTTTGATAGAGGAGCTGCATTTGAGTAATTTTAGTTGAAATTAACTTCGAATTTTTGGATTCTTGTACAGATTTTTGTCAAATTTTAAAAAATTTTGTTGAGAACAACTTCGATTTTTCTGGATTATGTTAGGTTTTTTTGATAGACGAGCTGCATTTGAGTAATTCTAGTTGAAATTATCTTCGAATTTTTGGATTTTTGTTCAGATTTTTGTCAAATTTTAAAAAATTTTATTGATACCTACTTCGATTTTTCTGGATTATGTTAGGTTTTTTTGATAGAGGAGCTGCATTTGAGTAATTTTAGTTGAAATTAACTTCGAATTTTTGGATTTTTGTACAGATTTTTGTCAAATTTTAAAAAATTTTATTGAACCCAACTTCTTTTTTTCTGGATTATGTAAAGTTTTTTTGATAGAGGAGCTGCATTTGAGTAATTTTAGATGAAAATAACTTCGAATTTTTGGATTTTTGTACAGATTTTTGTCAAATTTTAAAAAATTTTGTTGAAACCAACATCGATTTTTCTGGAATATGTTAGGTTTTTTTGATAGAGGAGCAGCATTTGAGTAATTTTAGTTGAAATTAACTTCGAATTTTTGGATTTTTGTACAGATTTTTGTCAAATTTTAAAAAATTTTGTTTAAACCTACTTCGATTTTTCTGGATTATGTTAGGTTTTTTTGATAGAGGAGCTGCATTTGAGTAATTTTAGTTGTATTTAAATTCGAATTTTTGGATTTTTGTAGAGATTTTTCTCAAATTTTAAAAAATTTTGTTGGAACCAACTTCGATTTTTCTGGATTATGTTAGGTTTTTTTGATAGAGGGGCTGCATTTGAGTAATTTTAGTTGAAAATAACTTCGAACTTTTGGATTTTTGTACAGATTTTTGTCAAATTTTAAAAAATTTTGTTTAAACCTACTTCGATTTTTTTGGATTATGTTAGGTTTTTTTTGATAGAGGAGCTGCATTTGAGTAATTTTAGTTGTAATTAACTTCGAATTTTTGGATTTTTGTGCAGATTTTTGTTAAATTTTATAAAATTTTGTTGCAACCAACTTCGATTTTTCTGGATTATGTTAGGTTTTTTTGATAGAGGAGCTGCATTTGAGTAATTCTAGTTGAAATTATCTTCGAATTTTTGGATTTTTGTTCAGATTTTTGTCAAATTTTAAAAAATTTTGTTGAAACCAACTTCTTTTTTTCTGGATTATGTAAAGTTTTTTTGATAGAGGAGCTGCATTTGAGTATTTTTAGTTGAAAATAACTTCGAATTTTTGGATTTTTGTACAGATTTTTGTAAAATTTTAAAAAATTTTGTTGAAACCAACATCGATTTTCCTGGATTATGTTAGGTTTTTTGGATAGAGGAGCTGCATTTGAGTAATTTTAGTTGTAATTAAATTCGAATTTTTGGATTTTTGAACAGATTTTTCTCAAATTTTAAAAAATTTTGTTGAAGCCTATTTCGATTTTTCTGGATTATGTTAGGTTTTTTTGATAGACGAGCTGCATTTGAGTAATTCTAGTTGAAATTAACTTCGATTTTTTGGATTTTTGTACAGATTTTTGTCAAATTTTAAAAAATTTTGTTGAAACCAACTTCGATTTTTCTGGATTATTTTAGGTTTTTTGGATAGAGGAGCTGCATTTGAGTAATTTTAGTTGTAATTAACTTCGAATTTTTGGATTTTTGTGCAGATTTTTGTCATATTTTAAAAAATTTTGTTGAAACCAACTTCTTTTTTTCTGGATTATGTAAAGTTTTTTTGATAGAGGAGCTGCATTTGAGTAATTTTAGTTGTAATTAACTTCGAATTTTTAGATTTTTGTACAGATTTTTGTCAAATTTTAAAAAATTTTGTTGAAACCAACTTCGATTTTTCTGGATTATGTTAGGTTTTTTTGATAGAGGGGCTGCATTTGAGTAATTTTAGTTGAAAATAACTTCGAATTTTTGGATTGTTGTACAGAAATTGTCAAATTTTAAAAAATTTTGTTGAAACCAACTTCGATTTTTCTGGAATATGTTAGGTTTTTTGGATAGAGGAGCTGCATTTGAGTAATTTTAGTTGAAAATAACTTCGATTTTTTGGATTTTTGTACAGATTTTTGTCAAATTTTAAAAAATTTTGTTCAAACCAACTTCGATTTTTCTGGAATATGTTAGGTTTTTTTGATAGAGGAGCAGCATTTGAGTAATTTTAGTTGAAATTAACTTCGAATTTTTGGATTTTTGTACAGATTTTTGTCAAATTTTAAAAAATTTTGTTTAAACCTACTTCGATTTTTCTGGATTATGTTAGGTTTTTTTGATAGAGGAGCTGCATTTGAGTAATTTTAGTTGTATTTAAATTCGAATTTTTTGATTTTTGTAGAGATTTTTCTCAAATTTTAAAAAATTTTGTTGGAACCAACTTCGATTTTTCTGGATTATGTTAGGTTTTTTTGATAGAGGGGCTGCATTTGAGTAATTTTAGTTGAAAATAACTTCGAACTTTTGGATTTTTGTACAGATTTTTGTCAAATTTTAAAAAATTTTGTTTAAACCTACTTCGATTTTTTTGGATTATGTTAGGTTTTTTTTGATAGAGGAGCTGCATTTGAGTAATTTTAGTTGTAATTAACTTCGAATTTTTGGATTTTTGTGCAGATTTTTGTTAAATTTTATAAAATTTTGTTGCAACCAACTTCGATTTTTCTGGATTATGTTAGGTTTTTTTGATAGAGGAGCTGCATTTGAGTAATTCTAGTTGAAATTATCTTCGAATTTTTGGATTTTTGTTCAGATTTTTGTCAAATTTTAAAAAATTTTGTTGAAACCAACTTCTTTTTTTCTGGATTATGTAAAGTTTTTTTGATAGAGGAGCTGCATTTGAGTATTTTTAGTTGAAAATAACTTCGAATTTTTGGATTTTTGTACAGATTTTTGTAAAATTTTAAAAAATTTTGTTGAAACCAACATCGATTTTCCTGGATTATGTTAGGTTTTTTGGATAGAGGAGCTGCATTTGAGTAATTTTAGTTGTAATTAAATTCGAATTTTTGGATTTTTGAACAGATTTTTCTCAAATTTTAAAAAATTTTGTTGAAGCCTATTTCGATTTTTCTGGATTATGTTAGGTTTTTTTGATAGACGAGCTGCATTTGAGTAATTCTAGTTGAAATTAACTTCGATTTTTTGGATTTTTGTACAGATTTTTGTCAAATTTTAAAAAATTTTGTTGAAACCAACTTCGATTTTTCTGGATTATTTTAGGTTTTTTGGATAGAGGAGCTGCATTTGAGTAATTTTAGTTGTAATTAACTTCGAATTTTTGGATTTTTGTGCAGATTTTTGTTAAATTTTATAACATTTTGTTGAACCCAACTTCGATTTTTCTGGATTATGTTAGGTTTTTTTGATAGAGGAGCTGCATTTGAGTAATTCTAGTTGAAATTAACTTCGAATTTTTGGATTTTTGTACAGATTTTTGTCATATTTTAAAAAATTTTGTTGAAACCAACTTCTTTTTTTCTGGATTATGTAAAGTTTTTTTGATAGAGGAGCTGCATTTGAGTAATTTTAGTTGTAATTAACTTCGAATTTTTAGATTTTTGTACAGATTTTTGTCAAATTTTAAAAAATTTTGTTGAAACCAACTTCGATTTTTCTGGATTATGTTAGGTTTTTTTGATAGAGGGGCTGCATTTGAGTAATTTTAGTTGAAAATAACTTCGAATTTTTGGATTGTTGTACAGAAATTGTCAAATTTTAAAAAATTTTGTTGAAACCAACTTCGATTTTTCTGGAATATGTTAGGTTTTTTGGATAGAGGAGCTGCATTTGAGTAATTTTAGTTGAAAATAACTTCGATTTTTTGGATTTTTGTACAGATTTTTGTCAAATTTTAAAAAATTTTGTTCAAACCAACTTCGATTTTTCTGGATTATGTTAGGTTTTTGGATAGAGGAGCTGCATTTGAGTAATTTTAGTTGTAATTAACTTCGAATTTTTTGATTTTTGTACAGATTTTTGTCAAATTTTAAAAAATTTTGTTGAAACCAACTTCGATTTTTCTGGATTATGTTAGGTTTTTTTGATAGAGGAGCTGCATTTGAGTAATTCTAGTTGAAATTATCTTCGAATTTTTGGATTTTTGTTCAGATTTTTGTCAAATTTTAAAAAATTTTATTGAACCCAACTTCGATTTTTCTGGATTATGTTAGGTTTTTTTGCTAGAGGGGCTGCATTTGAGTAATTTTAGTTGTAATTAAATTCGAATTTTTGGATTTTTGAACAGATATTTCTCAAATTTTAAAAAATTTTGTTTAAACCTACTTCGATTTTTTTGGATTATGTTAGGTTTTTTGATAGAGGAGCTGCATTTGAGTAATTTTAGTTGTATTTAAATTCGAATTTTTGGATTTTTGAAGAGATTTTTCTCAAATTTTAAAAAATTTTGTTAAAGCTTATTTCGATTTTTCTGGATTATGTTAGGTTTTTTTGATAGACGAGCTGCATTTGAGTAATTCCAGTTGAAATTAACTTCGATTTTTTGGATTTTTGTACAGATTTTTGTCAAATTTTAAAAAATTTTGTTGAAACCAACTTCGATTTTTCTGGATTATGTTAGGTTTTTTGGATAGAGGAGCTGCATTTGAGTAATTTTAGTTGTAATTAACTTCGAATTTTTGGATTTTTGTGCAGATTTTTGTTAAATTTTATAAAATTTTGTTGAACCCAACTTCGATTTTTCTGGATTATGTTAGGTTTTTTTGATAGAGGAGCTGCATTTGACTAATTCTAGTTGAAATTAATTTCGAATTTTCGATTTTTGTACAGATTTTTGTCAAATTTTAAAAAAATTTGTTGGAACCAACTTCGAATTTTCTGGATTATGTAAAGTTTTTTTGTTAGAGGAGCTGCATTTGAGTAATTTTAGTTGAAAATAACTTCGAATTTTTGGATTTTTGTACAGATTTTTGTCAAATTTTAAAAAATTTTGTTGAAACCAACTTCGATTTTTCTGGAATATGTTAGGTTTTTTCGATAAAGGAGCTGCATTTGAGTAATTTTAGTTAAAATTAACTTCGAATTTTGGGATTTTTGTACAGATGTTTGTCATATTTTAAAAAGTTTTGTTGGAACCAACTTCGATTTTTCTGGATTATGTTAGGTTTTTTTGATAGAGGAGCTGCATTTGAGTATTTTTAGTTGAAAATAACTTCGGATTTTTGGATTTTTGTACAGATTTTTGTCAAATTTTAAAAAATTTTGTTTAAACCTACTTCGATTTTTTCTGGATTATGTTAGGTTTTTTTGATAGAGGAGCTGCATTTGAGTAATTTTAGTTGTAATTAACTTCGAATTTTTGAATTTTTGTGCAGATTTTTGTTAAATTTTATAAAATTTTGTTGAACCCAACTTCGATTTTTCTGGATTATGTTAGGTTTTTTTGATAGAGGAGCTGCATTTGAGTAATTCTAGTTGAAATTAACTTCGAATTTTTGGATTTTTGTACAGATTTTTGTCAAATTTTAAAAAATTTTGTTGAAACCAACTTCGATTTTTCTGGATTATGTTAGGTTTTTTTGATAAAGGAGATGCATTTGAGTAATTTTAGTTGAAATTAACTTCGAATTTTTGGATTTTTGTACAGATTTTTGTAAAATTTTAAAATATTTTGTTGAAACCAACTTCGATTTTTCTGGATTATGTTAGGTTTGTTGGATAGAGGAGCTGCATTTGAGTAATTTTAGTTGTAATTAACTTCGAATTTTTGGATTTTTGTACAGATTTTTGTCAAATTTTAAAAAATTTTGTTGAAACCAACTTCGATTTTTCTGGATTATGTTAGGTTTTTTTGATAAAGGAGCTGCATTTGAGTAATTTTAGTTGAAATTAACTTCGAATTTTTGGATTTTTGTACAGATTTTTGTCAAATTTTAAAAAATTTTCTTGAAACCAACTTCGATTTTTCTGGAATATGTTAGGTTTTTTTGATAAAGGAGCTGCATTTGAGTAATTTTAGTTGAAATTAACTTCGAATTTTGGGATTTTTGTACAGATGTTTGTCAAATTTTAAAAAATTTTGTTTAAACCTACTTCGATTTTTCTGGATTATGTTAGGTTTTTTTTGATAGAGGAGCTGCATTTGAGTAGTTTTAGTTGAAAATAACTTCGAATTTTTGGATTTTTGTACAGATTTTTGTCAAATTTTAAAAAATTTTGTTTAAACCTACTTCCATTTTTCTGGATTATGTTAGGTTTTTTTGATAGAGGAGCTGCATTTGAGTAATTTTAGTTGTATTTAAATTCGAATTTTTGGATTTTTGTAGAGATTTTTCTCAAATTTTAAAAAATTTTGTTGGAACCAACTTCGATTTTTCTGGATTATGTTAGGTTTTTTTGATAGAGGGGCTGCATTTGAGTAATTTTAGTTGAAAATAGCTTCGAACTTTTGGATTTTTGTACAGATTTTTGTCAAATTTTAAAAAATTTTGTTGAAACCAACTTCGATTTTTCTGGATTATGTTAGGTTTTTTGGATAGAGGAGCTGCATTTGAGTAATTTTAGTTGTAATTAACTTCGAATTTTTGGATTTTTGTACAGATTTTTGTCAAATTTTAAAAAATTTTGTTTAAACCTACTTCGATTTTTCTGGATTATGTTAGGTTTTTTTTATAGAGGAGCTGCATTTGAGTAATTTTAGTTGAAATTAACTTCGAATTTTTGGATTCTTGTACAGATTTTTGTCAAATTTTAAAAAATTTTGTTGAAACCAACTTCGATTTTTCTGGAATATGTTAGGTTTTTTTTATAAAAGAGCTGCATTTGAGTAATTTTAGTTGAAATTAACTTCGAATTTATGGATTTTTGTACAGATGTTTGTGATATTTTAAAAAATTTTGTTGAAACCAACTTCGATTTTTCTGGATTATATCAGGTTTTTTGGATAGAGAAGCTGCATTTGAGTAATTTTAGTTGAAATTAACTTCGAATTTTGGGATTTTTGTACAGATGTTTGTCAAATTATAAAAAATTTTGTTTAAACCTACTTCGATTTTTCTGGATTATGTTAGGTTTTTTTTTATAGAGGAGCTGCATTTGAGTAATTTTAGTTGAAATTAACTTCGAATTTTTGGATTTTTGTACAGATTTTTGTCAAATTTTAAAAAATTTTGTTTAAACCTACTTCGATTTTTCTGGATTATGTTAGGTTTTTTTGATAGAGGAGCTGCATTTGAGTAATTTTAGTTGAAAATAACTTCGAATTTTTGGATTTTTGTACAGATTTTTGTCAAATTTTAAAAAATTTTGATTAAACCTACTTCGATTTTTCTGGATTATGTTAGGTTTTTTTGATAGAGGTGCTGCATTTGAGTAATTTTAGTTGAAATTAACTTCGAATTTTGGGATTTTTGTACAGATGTTTGTCAAATTTTAAAAAATTTTGTTTAAACCTACTTCGATTTTTTTGGATTATATCAGGTTTTTTGGATAGAGAAGCTGCATTTGAGTAATTTTAGTTGTATTTAAATTCGAATTTTTGGATTTTTGTAGAGATTTTTCTCAAATTTTAAAAAATTTGTTGGAACCAACTTCGATTTTTCTGGATTATGTTAGGTTTTTTTGATAGAGGGGCTGCATTTGAGTAATTTTAGTTGAAAATAACTTCGAACTTTTGGATTTTTGTACAGATTTTTGTCAAATTTTAAAAAATTTTGTTTAAACCTACTTCGATTTTTTTGGATAATGTTAGGTTTTTTTTGATAGAGGAGCTGCATTTCAGTAATTTTAGTTGAAATTAACTTCGAATTTTTGGATTTTTGTACAGATTTTTGTCAAATTTTAAAAAATTTTGTTTAAACCTACTTCGATTTTTCTGGAATATGTTAGGTTTTTTTGATAAAGGAGCTGCATTTGAGTAATTTTAGTTGAAATTAACTTCGAATTTTGGGATTTTTGTACAGATGTTTGTCAAATTTTAAAAAATTTTGTTGGAACCAACTTCGATTTTTCTGGATTATGTTAGGTTTTTTTGATAGAGGAGCTGCATTTGAGTATTTTTAGTTGAAAATAACTTCGAATTTTTGGATTTTTGTACAGATTTTTGTCAAATTTTAAAAAATTTTGTTTAAACCTACTTCGATTTTTTTGGATAATGTTAGGTTTTTTTTGATAGAGGAGCTGCATTTGAGTAATTTTAGTTGTAATTAACTTCGAATTTTTGGATTTTTGTACAGATTTTTGTCAAATTTTAAAAAATTTTGTTTAAACTTACTTCGATTTTTCTGGAATATGTTAGGTTTTTTTGATAGAGGGGCTGCATTTGAGTAATTTTAGTTGAAAATAACTTCGAATTTTTGGATTTTTGTACAGATTTTTGTCAAATTTTAAAAAATTTTGTTGAACCCAACTTGGATTTTTCTGGATTATGTTAGGTTTTTTTGATAGAGGGGCTGCATTTGAGTAATTTTAGTTGAAATTAACTTCGAATTTTGGGATTTTTGTACAGATTTTTGTCAAATTTTAAAAAATTTTGTTTAAACCTACTTCGATTTTTCTGGATTATGTTAGGTTTTTTTGATAGAGGAGCTGCATTTGAGTAATTTTAGTTGTAATTAACTTCGAATTTTTGAATTTTTGTGCAGATTTTTGTTAAATTTTATAAAATTTTGTTGAACCCAACTTCGATTTTTCTGGATTATGTTAGGTTTTTTTGATAGAGGAGCTGCATTTGAGTAATTTTAGTTGAAAATAACTTCGAACTTTTGGATTTTTGTACAGATTTTTGTCAAATTTTAAAAAATTTTGTTTAAACCTACTTCGATTTTTCTGGATTATGTTAGGTTTTTTTGATAGAGGAGCTGCATTTGAGTAATTTTAGTTGTAATTAAATTCGAATTTTTGGATTTTTGAACAGATTTTTCTCAAATTTTAAAAAATTTTGTTGAAACCAACTTCGATTTTTCTGGATTATTTTAGGTTTTTTGGATAGAGGAGCTGCATTTGAGTAATTTTAGTTGTAATTAACTTCGAATTTTTGGATTTTTGTACAGATTTTTGACAAATTTTAAAAAATTTTGTTGAAACCAACTTCGATTTTTCTGGATTATGTTAGGTTTTTTTGATAGAGGAGCTGCATTTGAGTAATTCTAGTTGAAATTATCTTCGAATTTTTGGATTTTTGTTCAGATTTTTGTCAAATTTTAAAAAATTTTATTGAACCCAACTTGGATTTTTCTGGATTATGTTAGGTTTTTTTGATAGAGGGGCTGCATTTGAGTAATTTTAGTTGAAATTAACTTCGAATTTTGGGATTTTTGTACAGATTTTTGTCAAATTTTAAAAAATTTTGTTTAAACCTACTTCGATTTTTCTGGATTATGTTAGGTTTTTTTGATAGAGGAGCTGCATTTGAGTAATTTTAGTTGTAATTAACTTCGAATTTTTGAATTTTTGTGCAGATTTTTGTTAAATTTTATAAAATTTTGTTGAACCCAACTTCGATTTTTCTGGATTATGTTAGGTTTTTTTGATAGAGGAGCTGCATTTGAGTAATTTTAGTTGAAAATAACTTCGAACTTTTGGATTTTTATACAGATTTTTGTCAAATTTTAAAAAATTTTGTTGAAACCAACTTCTTTTTTTCTGGATTATGTAAAGTTTTTTTGATAGAGGAGCTGCATTTGAGTAATTTTAGTTGAAAATAACTTCGAATTTTTGGATTTTTGTACAGATTTTTGTCAAATTTTAAAAAATTTTGTTGAAACCAACATCGATTTTTCTGGAATATGTTAGGTTTTTTTGATAGAGGAGCTGCATTTGAGTAATTTTAGTTGAAATTAACTTCGAATTTTTGGATTTTTGTGCAGATTTTTGTCAAATTTTAAAAAATTTTGTTTAAACCTACTTCGATTTTTTTGGATAATGTTAGGTTTTTTTTGATAGAGGAGCTGCATTTGAGTAATTTTAGTTGAAATTAACTTCGAATTTTTTGATTTTTGTACAGATTTTTGTCAAAGTTTAAAAAATTTTGTTGAAACCAACTTCGATTTTTCTGGAATGTGTTAGGTTTTTTTGATAAAGGAGCTGCATTTGAGTAATTTTAGTTAAAATTAACTTCGAATTTTTTGGATTTTTGTACAGATGTTTGTCAAATTTTAAAAAATTTTGTTGGAACCAACATCGATTTTTCTGGATTATGTTAGGTTTTTTTGATAGAGGAGCTGCATTTGAGTATTTTTAGTAGAAAATAACTTCGAATTTTTGGATTTTTGTACAGATTTTTGTCAAATTTTAAAAAATTTTGTTGAAGCCTATTTCGATTTTTCTGGATTATGTTAGGTTTTTTTGATAGCCGAGCTGCATTTGAGTAATTCTAGTTGAAATTAACTTCGATTTTTTGGATTTTTGTACAGATATTTGTCATATTTTAAAAAATTTTGTTGAAACCAACTTCGATTTTTCTGGATTATTTTAGGTTTTTTGGGTAGAGGAGCTGCATTTGAGTAATTTTAGTTGTAATTAACTTCGAATTTTTGGATTTTTGTACAGATTTTTGTCAAATTTTAAAAAATTTTGTTGAAACCAACTTCGATTTTCTGGATTATGTTAGGTTTTTTTGATAGAGGAGCTGCATTTGAGTAATTTTAGTTGAAAATAACTTCGAATTTTTGGATTTTTGTACAGATTTTTGTCAAATTTTAAAAAATTTTGTTGAAACGAACATCCATTTTCTGGATTATGTTAGGTTTTTTTTATAGAGGAGCTGCATTTGAGTAATTTTAGTTGAAAATAACTTCGAATTTTTGGATTTTTGTACAGATTTTTGTCAAATTTTAAAAAATTTTGTTGAAACCAACATCGATTTTTCTGGAATATGTTAGGTTTTTTTGATAAAGGAGCTGCATTTGAGTAATTTTAGTTGAAAATAACTTCGAATTTTTGGATTTTTGTACAGATTTTTGTCAAATTTTAAAAAATTTTGTTTAAAATCAACTTCGATTTTCTGGATTATGTTAGGTTTTTTTGATAGAGGAGCTGCATTTGAGTAATTCTAGTTGAAATTAACTTCGAATTTTTGAATTTTTGTACAGATTTTTGTCAAATTATTAAAAAATTTTGTTGAAACCAACTTCTTTTTTTCTGGATTATGTAAAATTTTTTTGGTAGAGGAGCTGCATTTGAGTAATTTTAGTTGAAAATAACTTCGAAATTTTTGATTTTTGTACAGATTTTTGTCAAATTTTAAAATATTTTGTTGAAACCAACTTCGATTTTTCTGGATTATGTTAGGTTTTTTTGATAGAGGAGCTGCATTTGAGTAATTTTAGTTGTAATTAACTTCGAATTTTTGGATTTTTGTACAGATTTTTGTCAAATTTTAAAAAATTTTGTTGAAACCAACTTCGATTTTTCTGGATTATGTTAGGTTTTTTTGATAGAGGAGCTGCATTTGAGTAATTTTAGTTGTAATTAACTTCGAATTTTTGAATTTTTGTGCAGATTTTTGTTAAATTTTATAAAATTTTGTTGAACCCAACTTCGATTTTTCTGGATTATGTTAGGTTTTTTTGATAGAGGAGCTGCATTTGAGTATTTTTAGTTGAAAATACTTCGGATTTTTGGATTTTTGTAAAGATTTTTGTCAAATTTTAGTTGAAATTAACTTCGAATTTTTGGATTTTTGTACAGATTTTTGTCAAATTTTAAAAAATTTTGTTCATACCAACTTCGATTTTTCTGGATTATGTTAGGTTTTTGGATAGAGGAGCTGCATTTGAGTAATTTTAGTTGAAATTAACTTCGAATTTTTGGATTTTTGTACAGATTTTTGTCAAATTTTAAAAAATTTTGTTTAAACCTACTTCGATTTTTCTGGATTATGTTAGGTTTTTTTGATAGAGGAGCTGCATTTGAGTAATTTTAGTTGAAAATAACTTCGAATTTTTGGATTTTTGTACAGATTTTTGTCAAATTTTAAAAAATTTTGATTAAACCTACTTCGATTTTTCTGGATTATGTTAGGTTTTTTTGATAGAGGAGCTGCATTTGAGAAATTTTAGTTGAAATTAACTTCGAATTTTGGATTTTTGTACAGATGTTTGTCAAATTTTAAAAAATTTTGTTTAAACCTACTTCGATTTTTTTTGGATTATGTTAGGTTTTTTTTTGATAGAGGAGCTGCATTTGAGTAATTTTAGTTGAAATTAACTTCAAATTTTTGGATTTTTGTACAGATTTTTGTCAAATTTTAAAAAATTTTCTTGAAACCAACTTCGATTTTTCTGGATTATGTTAGGTTTTTTGGATAGAGGAGCTGCATTTGAGTAATTTTAGTTGTAATTAACTTCGAATTTTTGGATTTTTGTGCAGATTTTTGTTAAATTTTATAAAATTTTGTTGAACCCAACTTCGATTTTTCTGGATTATGTTAGGTTTTTTTGATAGAGGAGCTGCATTTGAGTAATTCTAGTTGAAATTATCTTCGAATTTTTGGATTTTTGTACAGATTTTTGTCAAATTTTAAAAAATTTTGTTTAAACCTACTTCGATTTTTCTGGATTATGTTAGGTTATTTTGATAGAGGAGCTGCATTTGAGTAATTTTAGTTGTAATTAAATTCGAATTTTTGGATTTTTGAACAGATTTTTCTCTAATTTTAAAAAATTTTATTGAACCCAACTTCGATTTTTCTGGATTATGTTAGGTTTTTTTGATAGACGAGCTGCATTTGAGTAATTCTAGTTGAAATTATCTTCGAATTTTTGGATTTTTGTTCAGATTTTTGTCAAATTTTAAAAAATTTTATTGAACCCAACTTCGATTTTTCTGGATTATGTTAGGTTTTTTTGATAGAGGGGCTGCATTTGAGTAATTTTAGTTGAAAATAACTTCGAATTTTTGGATTTTTGTACAGATTTTTGTCAAATTTTAAAAAATTTTGTTGAAACCAACTTCTTTTTTTCTGGGTTATGTAAAGTTTTTTTGATAGAGGAGCTGCATTTGAGTAATTTTAGTTGAAAATAACTTCGAATTTTTGGATTTTTGTCAAATTTTTAAAAAATTTTGTTGAAACCAACATCGATTTTTCTGGAATATGTTAGGTTTTTTTGATAGAGGAGCTGCATTTGAGTAATTTTAGTTGAAATTAACTTCGAATTTTTGGATTTTTGTACTGATTTTTGTCAAATTTTAAAAAATTTTGTTTAAACCTACTTCGATTTTTTTGGATTATGTTAGGTTTTTTTTGATAGAGGAGCTGCATTTGAGTAATTTTAGTTGAAATTAACTTCGAATTTTTGGATTTTTGTACAGATTTTTGTCAAATTTTAAAAAATTTTGTTTAAACCTACTTCGATTTTTCTGGATTATGTTAGGTTTTTTTGATAGAGGAGCTGCATTTGAGTAATTTTAGTTGTAATTAACTTCGAATTTTTGAATTTTTGTGCAGATTTTTGTTAAATTTTATAAAATTTTGTTGAACCCAACTTCGATTTTTCTGGATTATGTTAGGTTTTTTTGATAGAGGAGCTGCATTTGAGTAATTCTAGTTGAAATTAACTTCGAATTTTTGGATTTTTGTACAGATTTTTGTCAAATTTTAAAAAATTTTGTTGAAACCAACTTCGATTTTTCTGGATTATGTTAGGTTTTTTTGATAAAGGAGATGCATTTGAGTAATTTTAGTTGAAATTAACTTCGAATTTTTGGATTTTTGTACAGATTTTTGTAAAATTTTAAAATATTTTGTTGAAACCAACTTCGATTTTTCTGGATTATGTTAGGTTTGTTGGATAGAGGAGCTGCATTTGAGTAATTTTAGTTGTAATTAACTTCGAATTTTTGGATTTTTGTACAGATTTTGTCAAATTTTAAAAAATTTTGTTGAAACCAACTTCGATTTTTCTGGATTAGTTAGGTTTTTTTGATAAAGGAGCTGCATTTGAGTAATTTTAGTTGAAAATAACTTCGAATTTTTGGATTTTTGTACAGATGTTTGTCAAATTTTAAAAAATTTTGTTTAAACCTACTTCGATTTTTTTGGATTATGTTAGGTTTTTATTGATAGAGGAGCTGCATTTGAGTAATTTTAGTTGAAATTAACTTCGAATTTTTGGATTTTTGTACAGATTTTTGTCAAATTTTAAAAAATTTTCTTGAAACCAACTTCGATTTTTCTGGATTATGTTAGGTTTTTTTGATAGACGAGCTGCATTTGAGTAATTCTAGTTGAAATTATCTTCGAATTTTTGGATTTTTGTTCAGATTTTTGTCAAATTTTAAAAATTTTATTGAACCCAACTTCGATTTTTCTGGATTATGTTAGGTTTTTTTGATAGAGGGGCTGCATTTGAGTAATTTTAGTTGAAAATAACTTCGAATTTTTGGATTTTTGTACAGATTTTTGTCAAATTTTAAAAAATTTTGTTGAAACCAACTTCTTTTTTTCTGGGTTATGTAAAGTTTTTTTGATAGAGGAGCTGCATTTGAGTAATTTTAGTTGAAAATAACTTCGAATTTTTGGATTTTTGTACAGATTTTTGTCAAATTTTAAAAAATTTTGTTGAAACCAACATCGATTTTTCTGGAATATGTTAGGTTTTTTTGATAGAGGAGCTGCATTTGAGTAATTTTAGTTGAAATTAACTTCGAATTTTTGGATTTTTGTACAGATTTTTGTCAAATTTTAAAAAATTTTGTTTAAACCAACTTCGATTTTTCTGGATTATGTTAGGTTTTTTGGATAGAGGAGCTGCATTTGAGTAATTTTAGTTGAAATTAACTTCGAATTTTTGGATTTTTGTACAGATTTTTGTCAAATTTTAAAAAATTTTGTTTAAACCTACTTCGATTTTTCTGGATTATGTTAGGTTTTTTTTATAGAGGAGCTGCATTTGAGTAATTTTAGTTGAAATTAACTTCGAATTTTTGGATTCTTGTACAGATTTTTGTCAAATTTTAAAAATTTTGTTGAAACCAACTTCGATTTTTCTGGAATATGTTAGGTTTTTTTGATAAAGGAGATGCATTTGAGTAATTTTAGTTGAAATTAACTTCGAATTTTTGGATTTTTGTACAGATTTTTGTCAAATTTTAAAAAATTTTGTTTAAACCTACTTCGATTTTTTTGGATAATGTTAGGTTTTATTTGATAGAGGAGCTGCATTTGAGTAATTTTAGTTGAAATTAACTTCGAATTTTTGGATTTTTGTACAGATTTTTGTCAAATTTTAAAATATTTTGTTGAAACAAACTTCGATTTTTCTGGATTATATTAGGTTTTTCTGATAGAGGAGCTGCATTTGAGTAATTATAGTTGAAATTAACTTCGAATTTTTGGATGTTTGTACAGATTTTTTTCAAATTATAAAAAATTTTGTTGAAACCAACTTCGATTTTTCTGGATTATGTTAGGTTTTTTGATAGAGGAGCTGCATTTGAGTAATTTTAGTTGAAATTAACTTCGAATTTTTCGATTAATGTACAGATTTTTGTCAAATTTTAAAAAATTTTGTTGAAACCAACTTCGATTTTTCTGGATTATGTTAGGTTTTTTTGATAGAGGAGCTGCATGTGAGTAATTTTAGTTGAAATTAACTTCGAATTTTTGGATGTTTGTACAGATTTTTTCCAAATTATACAAAATTTTGTTGAAACCAACTTCGATTTTTCTGGATTCTGTTAGGTTTTTTTGATAGAGGAGCTGCATTTGAGTAATTCTAGTTGAAATTAACTTCGAATTTTTGGATTTTTGTACAGATTTTTGTCAAATTTTAAAAAATTTTGTTGAAACCAACTTCGATTTTTCTGGATTATGTTAGGTTTTTTTGATAAAGGAGATGCATTTGAGTAATTTTAGTTGAAATTAACTTCGAATTTTTGGATTTTTGTACAGATTTTTGTAAAATTTTAAAATATTTTGTTGAAACCAACTTCGATTTTTCTGGATTATGTTAGGTTTGTTGGATAAAGGAGCTGCATTTGAGTAATTTTAGTTGAAATTAACTTCGAATTTTTGGATTTTTGTACAGATTTTTGTCAAATTTTAAAAAATTTTGTTGAAACCAACTTCGATTTTTCTGGATTATGTTAGGTTTTTTGGATAGAGGAGCTGCATTTGAGTAATTTTAGTTGTAATTAACTTCGAATTTTTCGATTAATGTACAGATTTTTGTCAAATTTTAAAAAATTTTGTTGAAACCGACTTCGATTTTTCTGGATTATGTTAGGTTTTTTTGATAGAGGAGCTGCATGTGAGTAATTTTAGTTGAAATTAACTTCGAATTTTTGGATGTTTGTACAGATTTTTTCCAAATTATACAAAATTTTGTTGAAACCAACTTCGGTTTTTCTGGATTCTGTTAGGTTTTTTGGATAGAGGAGCTGCATTTGAGTAATTTTAGTTGTAATTAACTTCGAATTTTTTGATTTTTGTACAGATTTTTGTAAAATTTTAAAAAATTTTGTTGAAACCAACTACGATTTTTCTGGATTATGTAAAGTTTTTTTGATAGAGGAGCTGCATTTGAGTAATTTTAGTTGAAAATAACTTCGAATGTTTGGATTTTTGTACAGATTTTTGTCAAATTTTAAAAAATTTTGTTGAAACCAACATCGATTTTTCTGGAATATGTTAGGTTTTTTTGATAAAGGAGCTGCATTCGAGTAATTTTAGTTGAAATTAACCTCGAATGTTTGGATTTTTGTACAGATTTTTGTCAAATTTTAAAAAATTTTGTTGAAACCAACTTCGATTTTTCTGGATTATGTTAGGTTTTTTGGATAGAGGAGCTGCATTTGAGTAATTTTAGTTGTAATTAACTTCGAATTTTTGGATTTTTGTGCAGATTTTTGTGAAATTTTATAAAATTTTGTTGAACCCAACTTCGATTTTTCTGGATTATGTTAGGTTTTTTTTTATAGAGGAGCTGCATTTGAGTAATTTTAGTTGTAATTAACTTCGAATTTTTGGATTTTTGTGCAGATTTTTGTTAAATTTTATAAAATTTTGTTGCACCCAACTTCGATTTTTCTGGATTATGTTAGGTTTTTTTGATAGAGGAGCTGCATTTGAGTAATTCTAGTTGAAATTATCTTCGAATTTTTGGATTTTTGTTCAGATTTTTGTCAAATTTTAAAAAATTTTGTTGAAACCAACTTCTTTTTTTCTGGATTATGTAAAGTTTTTTTGATAGAGGAGCTGCATTTGAGTAATTTTAGATGAAAATAACTTCGAATTTTTGGATTTTTGTACAGATTTTTGTCAAATTTTAAAAAATTTTGTTGAAACCAACATCGATTTTTCTGGAATATGTTAGGTTTTTTTGATAGAGGAGCTGCATTTGAGTAATTTTAGTTGAAATTAACTTCGAATTTTTGGATTTTTGTACAGATTTTTGTCAAATTTTAAAAAATTTTGTTTAAACCTACTTCGATTTTTTTGGATAATGTTAGGTTTTTTTTTATAGAGGAGCTGCATTTCAGTAATTTTAGTTGAAATTAACTTCGAATTTTTGGATTTTTGTACAGATTTTTGTCAAATTTTAAAAAATTTTGTTGAAACCAACTTCGATTTTTCTGGAATATGTTAGGTTTTTTTGATAAAGGAGCTGCATTTGAGTAATTTTAGTTGAAATTAACTTCGGATTTTGGGATTTTTGTACAGATGTTTGTCAAATTTTAAAAAATTTTGTTGGAACCAACTTCGATTTTTCTGGATTATGTTAGGTTTTTTTGATAGAGGAGCTGCATTTGAGTATTTTTAGTTGAAAATAACTTCGAATTTTTGGATTTTTGTACAGATTTTTGTTAAATTTTAAAAAATTTTGTTTAAACCTACTTCGATTTTTCTGGATTATGTTAGGTTTTTTTGATAAAGGAGATGCATTTGAGTAATTTTAGTTGAAATTAACTTCGAATTTTTGGATTTTTGTACAGATTTTTGTCAAATTTTAAAAAATTTTGTTTAAACCTACTTCGATTTTTTTGGATAATGTTAGGTTTTATTTGATAGAGGAGCTGCATTTGAGTAATTTTAGTTGAAATTAACTTCGAATTTTTGGATTTTTGTACAGATTTTTGTCAAATTTTAAAATATTTTGTTGAAACAAACTTCGATTTTTCTGGATTATATTAGGTTTTTCTGATAGAGGAGCTGCATTTGAGTAATTATAGTTGAAATTAACTTCGAATTTTTGGATGTTTGTACAGATTTTTTTCAAATTATAAAAAATTTTGTTGAAACCAACTTCGATTTTTCTGGATTATGTTAGGTTTTTTGATAGAGGAGCTGCATTTGAGTAATTTTAGTTGAAATTAACTTCGAATTTTTCGATTAATGTACAGATTTTTGTCAAATTTTAAAAAATTTTGTTGAAACCAACTTCGATTTTTCTGGATTATGTTAGGTTTTTTTGATAGAGGAGCTGCATGTGAGTAATTTTAGTTGAAATTAACTTCGAATTTTTGGATGTTTGTACAGATTTTTTCCAAATTATACAAAATTTTGTTGAAACCAACTTCGATTTTTCTGGATTCTGTTAGGTTTTTTGGATAGAGGAGCTGCATTTGAGTAATTTTAGTTGTAATTAACTTCGAATTTTTGGATTTTTGTGCAGATTTTTGTCAAATTTTATAAAATTTTGTTGAACCCAACTTCGATTTTTCTGGATTATGTTAGGTTTTTTTGATAGAGGAGCTGCATTTGAGTAATTCTAGTTGAAAGTAACTTCGAATGTTTGGATTTTTGTACAGATTTTTGTCAAATTTTAAAAAATTATGTTGAAACCAACTTCGATTTTTCTGGATTATGTTAGGTTTATTGGATAAAGGAGCTGCATTTGAGTAATTTTAGTTGAAATTAACTTCGAATTTTTGGATTTTTGTACAGATTTTTGTCAAATTTTAAAAAATTATGTTGAAACCAACTTCGATTTTTCTGGATTATGTTAGGTTTTTTGGATAGAGGAGCTGCATTTGAGTAATTTTAGTTGTAATTAACTTCGAATTTTTCGATTAATGTACAGATTTTTGTCAAATTTTAAAAAATTTTGTTGAAACCGACTTCGATTTTTCTGGATTATGTTAGGTTTTTTTGATAGAGGAGCTGCATGTGAGTAATTTTAGTTGAAATTAACTTCGAATTTTTGGATTTTTGTACAGATTTTTGTCAAATTTTAAAAAATTTTGTTGAAACCAATTTCGATTTTTCTGGATTATGTTAGGTTTTTTTATAGAGGAGCTGCATTTGAGTAATTTTAGTTGATATTAACTTCGAATTTTTGGATTTTTGTACAGATTTTTGTCAAATTTTAAAAAATTTTGTTGAAACCAACTTCGATTTTTCTGGATTATGTTAGGTTTTTTGGATAGAGGAGCTGCATTTGAGTAATTTTAGTTGTAATTAACTTCGAATTTTTGAATTTTTGTACAGATTTTTGTCAAAATTTAATAAATTTTGTTGAAACCAACTTCGATTTTTCTGGATTACGTTAGGTTTCTTTGGTAGCGGAGCTGCATTTGAGTAATTCTACTTGAAATTAACTTCGAATTTTTGGATTTTTGTACAGATTTTGTCAAATTTTAAAAAAATTTTGTTGAAACCAACTTCGTTTTTTCTGGATTATGTAAAGTTTTTTTGATAGAGGAGCTGCATTTGAGTAATTTTAGTTGAAAATCACTTCGAATGTTTGGATTTTTGTACAGATTTTTGTCAAATTTTAAAAAATTTTGTTGAAACCAACTTCGATTTTTCTGGATTATGTTAGGTTTTTTGGATAGAGGAGCTGCATTTGAGTAATTTTAGTTGTAATTAACTTCGAATTTTTGGATTTTTGTGCAGATTTTTGTCAAATTTTATAAAATTTTGTTGAACCCAACTTCGATTTTTCTGGATTATGTTAGGTTTTTTTGATAGAGGAGCTGCATTTGAGTAATTCTAGTTGAAATTAACTTCGAATTTTTGGATTTTTGTACAGATTTTTGTCAAATTTTAAAAAATTTTGTTGAAACCAACTTCGATTTTTCTGGATTATGTAAAGTTTTTTTGATAGAGGAGCTGCATTTGAGTAATTTTAGTTGAAAATAACTTCGAATTTTTGCATTTTTGTACAGATTTTTGTCAAATTTTAAAAAATTTTGTTGAAACCAACTTCGATTTTTCTGGATTATGTTAGGTTTTTTTGATAGAGGAGCTGCATTTGAGTAATTTTAGTTGAAATTAACTTCGAATTTTTGGATTTTTGTACAGATTTTTGTCAAATTTTAAAAAATTTTGTTGAAACCAATTTCGATTTTTCTGGATTATGTTAGGTTTTTTTATAGAGGAGCTGCATTTGAGTAATTTTAGTTGATATTAACTTCGAATTTTTGGATTTTTGTACAGATTTTTGTCAAATTTTAAAAAATTTTGTTGAAACCAACTTCGATTTTTCTGGATTATGTTAGGTTTTTTGGATAGAGGAGCTGCATTTGAGTAATTTTAGTTGTAATTAACTTCGAATTTTTGGATTTTTGTACAGATTTTTGTCAAATTTTAATAAATTTTGTTGAAACCAACTTCGATTTTTCTGGATTACGTTAGGTTTCTTTGGTAGAGGAGCTGCATTTGAGTAATTTTAGTTGAAAGTAACTTCGAATTTTTGGATTTTTGTACAGATTTTTGTCAAATTTTAAAAAATTTTGTTGAAACCAACTTCGATTTTTCTGGATTATGTTAGGTTTATTGGATAAAGGAGCTGCATTTGAGTAATTTTAGTTGAAATTAACTTCGAATTTTTGGATTTTTGTACAGATTTTTGTCAAATTTTAAAAAATTTTGTTGAAACCAACTTCGATTTTTCTGGATTATGTTAGGTTTTTTAGATAGAGGAGCAGCATTTGAGTAATTTTAGTTGAAATTAACTTCGAATTTTTGGATTTTTGTACAGATTTTTGTCAAATTTTAAAAAATTTTGTTGAAACCAATTTCGATTTTTCTGGATTATGTTAGGTTTTTTTATAGAGGAGCTGCATTTGAGTAATTTTAGTTGATATTAACTTCGAATTTTTGGATTTTTGTACAGATTTTTGTCAAATTTTAAAAAATTTTGTTGAAACCAACTTCGATTTTTCTGGATTATGTTAGGTTTTTTGAATAGAGGAGCTGCATTTGAGTAATTTTAGTTGTAATTAACTTGGAATTTTTGGATTTTTGTACAGATTTTTGTCAAATTTTAATAAATTTTGTTGAAACCAACTTCGATTTTTCTGGATTATGTTAGGTTTTTTTGATAGAGGAGCTGCATTTGAGTAATTCTAGTTGAAATTAACTTCGAATTTTTGGATTTTTGTACAGATTTTTGTCAAATTTTAAAAAATTTTGTTGAAACCAACTTCGATTTTTCTGGATTATGTAAAGTTTTTTTGATAGAGGAGCTGCATTTGAGTAATTTTAGTTGAAAATAACTTCGAATTTTTGCATTTTTGTACAGATTTTTGTCAAATTTTAAAAAATTTTGTTGAAACCAACTTCGATTTTTCTGGATTATGTTAGGTTTTTTTGATAGAGGAGCTGCATTTGAGTAATTTTAGTTGAAATTAACTTCGAATTTTTGGATTTTTGTACAGATTTTTGTCAAATTTTAAAAAATTTTGTTGAAACCAACTTCGATTTTTCTGGATTATGTTAGGTTTTTTAGATAGAGGAGCTGCATTTGAGTAATTTTAGTTGAAATTAACTTCGAATTTTTGGATTTTTGTACAGATTTTTGTCAAATTTTAAAAAATTTTGTTGAAACCAATTTCGATTTTTCTGGATTATGTTAGGTTTTTTTATAGAGGAGCTGCATTTGAGTAATTTTAGTTGATATTAACTTCGAATTTTTGGATTTTTGTACAGATTTTTGTCAAATTTTAAAAAATTTTGTTGAAACCAACTTCGATTTTTCTGGATTATGTTAGGTTTTTTGGATAGAGGAGCTGCATTTGAGTAATTTTAGTTGTAATTAACTTGGAATTTTTGGATTTTTGTACAGATTTTTGTCAAATTTTAATAAATTTTGTTGAAACCAACTTCGATTTTTCTGGATTATGTTAGGTTTTTTTGATAGAGGAGCTGCATTTGAGTAATTCTAGTTGAAATTAACTTCGAATTTTTGGATTTTTGTACAGATTTTTGTCAAATTTTAAAAAATTTTGTTGAAACCAACTTCGATTTTTCTGGATTATGTAAAGTTTTTTTGATAGAGGAGCTGCATTTGAGTAATTTTAGTTGAAAATAACTTCGAATTTTTGCATTTTTGTACAGATTTTTGTCAAATTTTAAAAAATTTTGTTCAAACCAACTTCGATTTTTCTGGATTATGTTAGGTTTTTTTGATAGAGGAGCTGCATTTGAGTAATTTTAGTTGAAATTAACTTCGAATTTTTGGATTTTTGTACAGATTTTTGTCAAATTTTAAAAAATTTTGTTGAAACCAACTTCGATTTTTCTGGATTATGTTAGGTTTTTTTATAGAGGAGCTGCATTTGAGTAATTTTAGTTGTAATTAACTTCGAATTTTTGGATTTTTGTACAGATTTTTGTCAAATTTTAATAAATTTTGTTGAAACCAACTTCGATTTTTCTGGATTACGTTAGGTTTCTTTGGTAGAGGAGCTGCATTTGAGTAATTTTAGTTGAAAGTAACTTCGAATTTTTGGATTTTTGTACAGATTTTTGTCAAATTTTAAAAAATTTTGTTGAAACCAACTTCGATTTTTCTGGATTATGTTAGGTTTATTGGATAAAGGAGCTGCATTTGAGTAATTTTAGTTGAAATTAACTTCGAATTTTTGGATTTTTGTACAGATTTTTGTCAAATTTTAAAAAATTTTGTTGAAACCAACTTCGATTTTTCTGGATTATGTTAGGTTTTTTAGATAGAGGAGCTGCATTTGAGTAATTTTAGTTGAAATTAACTTCGAATTTTTGGATTTTTGTACAGATTTTTGTCAAATTTTAAAAAATTTTGTTGAAACCAATTTCGATTTTTCTGGATTATGTTAGGTTTTTTTATAGAGGAGCTGCATTTGAGTAATTTTAGTTGATATTAACTTCGAATTTTTGGATTTTTGTACAGATTTTTGTCAAATTTTAAAAAATTTTGTTGAAACCAACTTCGATTTTTCTGGATTATGTTAGGTTTTTTGGATAGAGGAGCTGCATTTGAGTAATTTTAGTTGTAATTAACTTCGAATTTTTGGATTTTTGTACAGATTTTTGTCAAATTTTAATAAATTTTGTTGAAACCAACTTCGATTTTTCTGGATTACGTTAGGTTTCTTTGGTAGCGGAGCTGCATTTGAGTAATTCTACTTGAAATTAACTTCGAATTTTTGGATTTTTGTACAGATTTTGTCAAATTTTAAAAAAATTTTGTTGAAACCAACTTCGTTTTTTCTGGATTATGTAAAGTTTTTTTGATAGAGGAGCTGCATTTGAGTAATTTTAGTTGAAAATAACTTCGAATGTTTGGATTTTTGTACAGATTTTTGTCAAATTTTAAAAAATTTTGTTGAAACCAACTTCGATTTTTCTGGATTATGTTAGGTTTTTTGGATAGAGGAGCTGCATTTGAGTAATTTTAGTTGTAATTAACTTTGAATTTTTGGATTTTTGTGCAGATTTTTGTCAAATTTTATAAAATTTTGTTGAACCCAACTTCGATTTTTCTGGATTATGTTAGGTTTTTTTTGATAGAGGAGCTGCATTTGAGTAATTCTAGTTGAAATTAACTTCGAATTTTTGGATTTTTGTACAGATTTTTGTCAAATTTTAAAAAATTTTGTTGAAACCAACTTCGATTTTTCTGGATTATGTAAAGTTTTTTTGATAGAGGAGCTGCATTTGAGTAATTTTAGTTGAAAATAACTTCGAATTTTTGCATTTTTGTACAAATTTTTGTCATATTTTAAAAAATTTTGTTGAAACCAATTTCGATTTTTCTGGATTATGTTAGGTTTTTTTGATAGAGGAGCTGCATTTGAGTAATTTTAGTTGAAATTAACTTCGAATTTTTGGATTTTTGTACAGATTTTTGTCAAATTTTAAAAAATTTTGTTGAAACCAATTTCGATTTTTCTGGATTATGTTAGGTTTTTTTATAGAGGAGCTGCATTTGAGTAATTTTAGTTGATATTAACTTCGAATTTTTGGATTTTTGTACAGATTTTTGTCAAATTTTAAAAAATTTTGTTGAAACCAACTTCGATTTTTCTGGATTATGTAAAGTTTTTTTGATAGAGGAGCTGCATTTGAGTAATTTTAGTTGAAAATAACTTCGAATGTTTGGATTTTTGTACAGATTTTTGTCAAATTTTAAAAAATTTTGTTGAAACCAACTTCGATTTTTCTGGATTATGTTAGGTTTTTTTTATAGAGGAGCTGCATTTGAGTAATTTTAGTTGTAATTAACTTCGAATTTTTGGATTTTTGTGCAGATTTTTGTCAAATTTTAAAAAATTTTGTTGAAACCAACTTCGATTTTTCTGGATTATGTAAAGTTTTTTTGATAGAGGAGCTGCATTTGAGTAATTTTAGTTGAAAATAACTTCGAATGTTTGGATTTTTGTACAGATTTTTGTCAAATTTTAAAAAATTTTGTTGAAACCAACTTCGATTTTTCTGGATTATGTTAGGTTTTTTTTATAGAGGAGCTGCATTTGAGTAATTTTAGTTGTAATTAACTTCGAATTTTTGGATTTTTGTGCAGATTTTTGCCAAATTTTAAAAAATTTTGTTGAAACCAACTTCGATTACTCTGGATTACGTTAGGTTGTCTTGATAGAGGAGCTGCAATTTGAGTAATTTTAGTTGAAATTAACTTCGAATTTTTGGATTTTTGTACAGATTTTTGTCAAATTTTAAAAAATTTTGTTGAAACCAACTTCGATTTTTCTGGATTATGTAAAGTTTTTTTGATAGAGGAGCTGCATTTGAGTAATTTTAGTTGAAAATAACTTCGAATTTTTGCATTTTTGTACAGATTTTTGTCAAATTTTAAAAAATTTTGTTGAAACCAACTTCGATTACTCTGGATTACGTTAGGTTTTCTTGATAGAGGAGCTGCATTTGAGTAATTTTAGTTGAAATTAACTTCGAATTTTTGGATTTTAGTACAGATTTTTGTCAAATTTTAAAATATTTTGTTGAAACAAACTTCGATTTTTCTGGATTATATTAGGTTTTTCTGATAGAGGAGCTGCATTTGAGTAATTTTAGTTGAAATTAACTTCGAATTTTTGGATGTTTGTACAGATTTTTTTCAAATTATAAAAAATTTTGTTGAAACCAACTTCGATTTTTCTGGATTATGTTAGGTTTTTTGATAGAGGAGCTGCATTTGAGTAATTTTAGTTGAAATTAACTTCGAATTTTTCGATTAATGTACAGATTTTTGTCAAATTTTAAAAAATTTTGTTGAAACCAACTTCGATTTTTCTGGATTATATTAGGTTTTTCTGATAGAGGAGCTGCATTTGAGTAATTATAGTTGAAATTAACTTCGAATTTTTGGATGTTTGTACAGATTTTTTTCAAATTATAAAAAATTTTGTTGAAACCAACTTCGATTTTTCTGGATTATGTTAGGTTTTTTGATAGAGGAGCTGCATTTGAGTAATTTTAGTTGAAATTAACTTCGAATTTTTCGATTAATGTACAGATTTTTGTCAAATTTTAAAAAATTTTGTTGAAACCAACTTCGATTTTTCTGGATTATGTTAGGTTTTTTTGATAGAGGAGCTGCATGTGAGTAATTTTAGTTGAAATTAACTTCGAATTTTTGGATGTTTGTACAGATTTTTTCCAAATTATACAAAATTTTGTTGAAACCAACTTCGATTTTTCTGGATTCTGTTAGGTTTTTTGGATAGAGGAGCTGCATTTGAGTAATTTTAGTTGTAATTAACTTCGAATTTATGGATTTTTGTGCAGATTTTTGTCAAATTTTATAAAATTTTGTTGAACCCAACTTCGATTTTTCTGGATTATGTTAGGTTTTTTTGATAGAGGAGCTGCATTTGAGTAATTCTAGTTGAAAGTAACTTCGAATGTTTGGATTTTTGTACAGATTTTTGTCAAATTTTAAAAAATTTTGTTGAAACCAACTTCGATTTTTCTGGATTATGTTAGGTTTATTGGATAAAGGAGCTCCATTTGAGTAATTTTAGTTGAAATTAACTTCGAATTTTTGGATTTTTGTACAGATTTTTGTCAAATTTTAAAAAATTTTGTTGAAACCAACTTCGATTTTTCTGGATTATGTTAGGTTTTTTGGATAGAGGAGCTGCATTTGAGTAATTTTAGTTGTAATTAACTTCGAATTTTTCGATTAATGTACAGATTTTTGTCAAATTTTAAAAAATTTTGTTGAAACCGACTTCGATTTTTCTGGATTATGTTAGGTTTTTTTGATAGAGGAGCTGCATGTGAGTAATTTTAGTTGAAATTAACTTCGAATTTTTGGATGTTTGTACAGATTTTTTCCAAATTATACAAAATTTTGTTGAAACCAACTTCGGTTTTTCTGGATTCTGTTAGGTTTTTTGGATAGAGGAGCTGCATTTGAGTAATTTTAGTTGTAATTAACTTCGAATTTTTGGATTTTTGTGCAGATTTTTGTCAAATTTTATAAAATTTTGTTGAACCCAACTTCGATTTTTCTGGATTATGTAAAGTTTTTTTGATAGAGGAGCTGCATTTGAGTAATTTTAGTTGAAAATAACTTCGAATGTTTGGATTTTTGTACAGATTTTTGTCAAATTTTAAAAAATTTTGTTGAAACCAACATCGATTTTTCTGGAATATGTTAGGTTTTTTTGATAAAGGAGCTGCATTCGAGTAATTTTAGTTGAAATTAACTTCGAATGTTTGGATTTTTGTACAGATTTTTGTCAAATTTTAAAAAATTTTGTTGAAACCAATTTCGATTTTTCTGGATTATGTTAGGTTTTTTTATAGAGGAGCTGCATTTGAGTAATTTTAGTTGATATTAACTTCGAATTTTTGGATTTTTGTACAGATTTTTGTCAAATTTTAAAAAATTTTGTTGAAACCAACTTCGATTTTTCTGGATTACGTTAGGTTTCTTTGGTAGCGGAGCTGCATTTGAGTAATTCTACTTGAAATTAACTTCGAATTTTTGGATTTTTGTACAGATTTTGTCAAATTTTAAAAAAATTTTGTTGAAACCAACTTCGTTTTTTCTGGATTATGTAAAGTTTTTTTGATAGAGGAGCTGCATTTGAGTAATTTTAGTTGAAAATAACTTCGAATGTTTGGATTTTTGTACAGATTTTTGTCAAATTTTAAAAAATTTTGTTGAAACCAACTTCGATTTTTCTGGATTATGTTAGGTTTTTTGGATAGAGGAGCTGCATTTGAATAATTTTAGTTGTAATTAACTTCGAATTTTTCGATTAATGTACAGATTTTTGTCAAATTTTAAAAAATTTTGTTGAAACCAACTTCGATTTTTCTGGATTATGTTAGGTTTTTTTGATAGAGGAGCTGCATGTGAGTAATTTTAGTTGAAATTAACTTCGAATTTTTGGATGTTTGTACAGATTTTTTCCAAATTATACAAAATTTTGTTGAAACCAACTTCGATTTTTCTGGATTCTGTTAGGTTTTTTGGATAGAGGAGCTGCATTTGAGTAATTTTAGTTGTAATTAACTTCGAATTTTTGGATTTTTGTGCAGATTTTTGTCAAATTTTATAAAATTTTGTTGAACCCAACTTCGATTTTTCTGGATTATGTTAGGTTTTTTTGATAGAGGAGCTGCATTTGAGTAATTTTAGTTGAAATTAACTTCGAATTTTTGCATTTTTGTACAGATTTTTGTCAAATTTTAAAAAATTTTGTTGAAACCAATTTCGATTTTTCTGGATTATGTTAGGTTTTTTTATAGAGGAGCTGCATTTGAGTAATTTTAGTTGATATTAACTTCGAATTTTTGGATTTTTGTACAGATTTTTGTCAAATTTTAAAAAATTTTGTTGAAACCAACTTCGATTTTTCTGGATTACGTTAGGTTTCTTTGGTAGCGGAGCTGCATTTGAGTAATTCTACTTGAAATTAACTTCGAATTTTTGGATTTTTGTACAGATTTTGTCAAATTTTAAAAAAATTTTGTTGAAACCAACTTCGTTTTTTCTGGATTATGTAAAGTTTTTTTGATAGAGGAGCTGCATTTGAGTAATTTTAGTTGAAAATAACTTCGAATGTTTGGATTTTTGTACAGATTTTTGTCAAATTTTAAAAAATTTTGTTGAAACCAACTTCGATTTTTCTGGATTATGTTAGGTTTTTTGGATAGAGGAGCTGCATTTGAATAATTTTAGTTGTAATTAACTTCGAATTTTTCGATTAATGTACAGATTTTTGTCAAATTTTAAAAAATTTTGTTGAAACCAACTTCGATTTTTCTGGATTATGTTAGGTTTTTTTGATAGAGGAGCTGCATGTGAGTAATTTTAGTTGAAATTAACTTCGAATTTTTGGATGTTTGTACAGATTTTTTCCAAATTATACAAAATTTTGTTGAAACCAACTTCGATTTTTCTGGATTCTGTTAGGTTTTTTGGATAGAGGAGCTGCATTTGAGTAATTTTAGTTGTAATTAACTTCGAATTTTTGGATTTTTGTGCAGATTTTTGTCAAATTTTATAAAATTTTGTTGAACCCAACTTCGATTTTTCTGGATTATGTTAGGTTTTTTTGATAGAGGAGCTGCATTTGAGTAATTCTAGTTGAAAGTAACTTCGAATGTTTGGATTTTTGTACAGATTTTTGTCAAATTTTAAAAAATTTTGTTGAAACCAACTTCGATTTTTCCGGATTATGTTAGGTTTATTGGATAAAGGAGCTGCATTTGAGTAATTTTAGTTGAAATTAACTTCGAATTTTTGGATTTTTGTACAGATTTTTGTCAAATTTTAAAAAATTTTGTTGAAACCAACTTCGATTTTTCTGGATTATGTTAGGTTTTTTGGATAGAGGAGCTGCATTTGAGTAATTTTAGTTGTAATTAACTTCGAATTTTTGGATTTTTGTGCAGATTTTTGTCAAATTTTATAAAATTTTGTTGAACCCAACTTCGATTTTTCTGGATTATGTTAGGTTTTTTTGATAGAGGAGCTACATTTGAGTAATTCTAGTTGAAATTAACTTCGAATTTTTTGATTTTTGTACAGATTTTTGTAAAATTTTAAAAAATTTTGTTGAAACCAACTACGATTTTTCTGGATTATGTAAAGTTTTTTTGATAGAGGAGCTGCATTTGAGTAATTTTAGTTGAAAATAACTTCGAATGTTTGGATTTTTGTACAGATTTTTGTCAAATTTTAAAAAATTTTGTTGAAACCAACTTCGATTTTTCTGGATTATGTTAGGTTTTTTGGATAGAGGAGCTGCATTTGAGTAATTTTAGTTGTAATTAACTTCGAATTTTTCGATTAATGTACAGATTTTTGTCAAATTTTAAAAAATTTTGTTGAAACCAACTTCGATTTTTCTGGATTATGTTAGGTTTTTTTGATAGAGGAGCTGCATGTGAGTAATTTTAGTTGAAATTAACTTCGAATTTTTGGATGTTTGTACAGATTTTTTCCAAATTATACAAAATTTTGTTGAAACCAACTTCGATTTTTCTGGATTCTGTTAGGTTTTTTGGATAGAGGAGCTGCATTTGAGTAATTTTAGTTGTAATTAACTTCGAATTTTTGGATTTTTGTGCAGATTTTTGTCAAATTTTATAAAATTTTGTTGAACCCAACTTCGATTTTTCTGGATTATGTTAGGTTTTTTTGATAGAGGAGCTGCATTTGAGTAATTCTAGTTGAAAGTAACTTCGAATGTTTGGATTTTTGTACAGATTTTTGTCAAATTTTAAAAAATTTTGTTGAAACCAACTTCGATTTTTCCGGATTATGTTAGGTTTATTGGATAAAGGAGCTGCATTTGAGTAATTTTAGTTGAAATTAACTTCGAATTTTTGGATTTTTGTACAGATTTTTGTCAAATTTTAAAAAATTTTGTTGAAACCAACTTCGATTTTTCTGGATTATGTTAGGTTTTTTGGATAGAGGAGCTGCATTTGAGTAATTTTAGTTGTAATTAACTTCGAATTTTTGGATTTTTGTGCAGATTTTTGTCAAATTTTATAAAATTTTGTTGAACCCAACTTCGATTTTTCTGGATTATGTTAGGTTTTTTTGATAGAGGAGCTGCATTTGAGTAATTTTAGTTCAAAATAACTTCGAATTTTTGCATTTTTGTACAGATTTTTGTCAAATTTTAAAAAATTTTGTTGAAACCAACTTCGATTTTTCTGGATAATGTTAGGTTTTTTTGATAGAGGAGCTGCATTTGAGTAATTTTAGTTGAAATTAACTTCGAATTTTTGGATTTTTGTACAGATTTTTGTCAAATTTTAAAAAATTTTGTTGAAACCAATTTCGATTTTTCTGGATTATGTTAGGTTTTTTTATAGAGGAGCTGCATTTGAGTAATTTTAGTTGATATTAACTTCGAATTTTTGGATTCTTGTACAGATTTTTGTCAAATTTTAAAAAATTTTGTTGAAACCAACTTCGATTTTTCTGGATTATGTTAGGTTTTTTTGATAGAGGAGCTGCATTTGAGTAATTTTAGTTGTAATTAACTTCGAATTTTTGGATTTTTGTACAGATTTTTGTCAAATTTTAATAAATTTTGTTGAAACCAACTTCGATTTTTCTGGATTACGTTAGGTTTCTTTGGTAGCGGAGCTGCATTTGAGTAATTCTACTTGAAATTAACTTCGAATTTTTGGATTTTTGTACAGATTTTGTCAAATTTTAAAAAAATTTTGTTGAAACCAACTTCGTTTTTTCTGGATTATGTAAAGTTTTTTTGATAGAGGAGCTGCATTTGAGTAATTTTAGTTGAAAATAACTTCGAATGTTTGGATTTTTGTACAGATTTTTGTCAAATTTTAAAAAATTTTGTTGAAACCAACTTCGATTTTTCTGGATTATGTTAGGTTTTTTTTATAGAGGAGCTGCATTTGAGTAATTTTAGTTGTAATTAACTTCGAATTTTTGGATTTTTGTGCAGATTTTTGCCAAATTTAAAAAAATTTTGTTGAAACCAACTTCGATTACTCTGGATTACGTTAGGTTGTCTTGATAGAGGAGCTGCAATTTGAGTAATTTTAGTTGAAATTAACTTCGAATTTTTGGATTTTTGTACAGATTTTTGTCAAATTTTAAAAAATTTTGTTGAAACCAACTTCGATTTTTCTGGATTATGTAAAGTTTTTTTGATAGAGGAGCTGCATTTGAGTAATTTTAGTTGAAAATAACTTCGAATTTTTGCATTTTTGTACAGATTTTTGTCAAATTTTAAAAAATTTTGTTGAAGCCAACTTCGATTTTTCTGGATTATGTTAGGTTTTTTGATAGAGGAGCTGCATTTGAGTAATTTTAGTTGAAATTAACTTCGAATTTTTCGATTTTTGTACAGATTTTTGTCAAATTTTAAAAAATTTTGTTGAAACCAACTTCGATTTTTCTGGATTATGTTAGGTTTTTTTGATAGAGGAGCTGCATTTGAGTAATTTTAGTTGAAAATAACTTCGAATTTTTGGATGTTTGTTCAGATTTTTTCCAAATTATAAAAAATTTTGTTGAAACCAACTTCGATTTTTCTGGATTATGTTAGGTTTTTTTGATAGAGGGCTGCATTTGAGTAATTTTATTTGAAATTAACTTCGAATTTTTGAATTTTTGTACAGATTTTTGTCAAATTTTAAAAAATTTTGTTGAAACCAACTTCGATTTTTCTGGATTATGTTAGGTTTATTGGATAGAGGAGCTGCATTTGAGTAATTTTAGTTGAAATTATCTTGGAATTTTTGGATTTTTGTACAGATTTTTGTCAAATTTTAAAAAATTTATTGAAACCAACTTCGATTACTCTGGATTACGTTAGGTTTCTTTGGTAGCGGAGCTGCATTTGAGTAATTTTAGTTGTAATTAACTTCGAATTTTTGGATTTTTGTGCAGATTTTTACCAAATTTTAAAAAATTTTGTTGAAACCAACTTCGATTACTCTGGATTAAGTTAGGTTGTCTTGATAGAGGAGCTGCAATTTGAGTAATTTTAGTTGAAATTAACTTCGAATTTTTGGATGTTTGTACAGATTTTTTTATTTATTTATTTATTTATTTATTTATTGTGTATAAATGGGAAAGAGATCCCTTTAGTGTACAGAAGTTAGAGGGTGCATGTTACAACAGAAAATTAGAAAATTAGACGGGTGACGCAAAGTACATAAAAATAATTTGAGTGAAAAAGCTCCGGTAATCGAAATCAAAAACGCATTTGTAAAGTGCAGAGCTAATAATGGAGAAAAGACGAAGGATATCACACTAGATTATTTAGAATATGCAGATGTCGTTTGAGTGTAGAATGAGATATGGAAAAAATATCAAAGGAGTTAGTATACTTATTAGCTACTTCACAAATGCGATTTATTGGATCAGAGTGGCCAAAATTCGACTTATATGGAGTGGTGTAAAACAGTCTGGCGTCCCTGAACTGCCTAGGCGGAATATGAAAGTTGATGGAACACAATATCTGTGGACAGTTAATTAGACCATTGACGACCTTGTGAATAAAAAGTAAATCAGATCCGATTCTGCGGGCATGTAGGGTAGGGATGTGGAGAGATTGCAAGAGTGGTACATAGTTATGATCATGTCGCGCCATACGTTGACCAGATTTATATGCAACATATCTCAGGAATTTATGTTGTATCTTCTCCAGGAGATAAATATATTTGGAATGCTGGGGTGACCAGATAGTAGAAGCATATTCAAGTCTTGATCTAACAAGGGAGAAATACAAGAGCTTGAGGGAGCATAGATTCCTGAAATCGGCTGTATTTCGCATAACGAAACCTAAGATCCTCGCGGCATCCTTAGCGACGTTACGATAGTGACTAGAAAAATTAAGTAATGAGGTAAAGCGGACCCCCAAATCAGTAATTTCAGAGACATGTGTAAGCACTGAATCATTTAGTCTGTAATCGAAGGATATCGGACACCTTTTCCTAGAAGATCGCATGACGTAACATTTAGCCGCGTTTAAGGACATATTGTTTCGTTCGCACCAGAGCTCAAGCTTGAGCAGATCAGATTGCAAGAGATTACAGTCAGCTATTGTAGATATTCTTTTGTATAATTTTAAATCGTCCGCGTATAACAAAAAGCGACAGTCTGAAAAAATATCTGCAAGATCGTTGATGAACAATATAAATAAGAGAGGGCCAAGATGTGAGCCTTGAGGGATTCCTGACGTTACATTTATTGGCGACGAGTACGAATTCATGACTTTTACAATCTGTGTTCTATTAGATAGGTAGTCTTGAAACCACAAAAGGCAGTTACCATGGAAACCAATAGCGGATAATTTAGATACTAAGATACTGTGATCAATAGTATCAAAAGCTTTCCTGAAGTCCGTGTATATTGTATCCACTTGATGATTTGACTCCAATGCAGAAGACACAAAATTACAATAGACGGATAAATTAGATACCGCTGAACGACCCGGCATGAAACCATGCTGTTCGTCACAAATAATGTTCTGTAGCAATGGTCCCAACTTGTCTACAATTATGCTCTCAAAGACTTTTGGAATAACATCCATGACGCAAATCGGCCGGTAGTTCTTGACATCTGAGGAATCGCCGGACTTGAAAACAGGAGTTATAGAGCTGGTTTTCCATACAGTTGGAAATTTACCGGTGGTTAAGGAGCGGTTAAATATGATCCACAGTGGGCGGGATATTATAAAACCGCACGATTTAAAGAATAAAGCGGGTATACCATCTATCCCCGGGCCAATGTTGACATTCAGTTTACCGAGTTTAATGAAAATTTCGCTTATATCAGTGGACAAGTTCGGAACACAAAAATGGTTACCAGTCGTGAGACTTGGCGATTCCTCGTTGTGAGAAGAGAAAACAGAGCCGAAATATGTGGCAAAAAGATTGGCTATAGATCCAGCAGAGCACGCGCTGGTACCACTGAAGTGTACAACATTTGGTATCCTATTAGTTTGACGCTTGCTATTTATAAAATTCCAGAAATGTTTAGGGTTATTACGTAGCAAATCCTCCGTATTGTGTATAAACTGAGTGTGGCAGTGATTGGCAAGTAGTTTACATTGACAGCGTAGCTGGGAAAAGTGTAGATAATCAGTAAAAGTGTTTGATCGCTTATAGATAGTATGCGCACGCTTTTTTGCAACAATCAGCATTTTAAGTTGCGAGGAAAACCATTTGGGGTAACTAGAGTATCTAATAACGGACTTAGGTATATATGCATCAATAGCCGCGAACATATGTGAATAGAGTAGTTGTACCGCGTTATCAACATCTAAGCCTGTAAAAATATCATCCCAATGAACTGAGTTTAAGTATTGACGAATACTGTGATAATCACCTCTTTTAAAGTCATAACGAAAGCTAGGAGCATCTATTAAATCGACGACGGGTGTAGAGGTAATTCGAGCAATGAGAGGTGGATGATATTCGTCGCAAACAAGAAGCGCTTCCAAAGAGACCTCAACTTCTAAATTAACATCATCTGTAAAAATGAGGTCGAGCATAGAATCGCGATGGTTAACAATAGTATTTTTCTGGTACAAATTACAATAATTAAAATTATGTAGTAGGGTTTCAATTGATGCTTGTTCATTCAGACAA
The DNA here is from genome assembly GCA_951215215.1 of Andrena trimmerana. NCBI lineage: Eukaryota > Metazoa > Arthropoda > Insecta > Hymenoptera > Andrenidae > Andrena > Andrena trimmerana. Next base: position 127,467 of record CATNUO010000054.1, on the reverse strand, counting down.
ATTCCAGGACGCATGTAACAGAAACAACTATTATCGACCCATGCGGCATGCGGTAAATTGAAATCTCCGAATAAGTATATATGAGAGCTGGTGTATGAGTCGAAAATTTCCGAGACTTTGTTACAATAATCCGCAAATAATGATGAGGGTGATGCAGGTGGGAAATAGACAGCCGAAAAGATGGAAGATGACGAGCCCAAGCGGACGTGGATAAAGAGCTGCTCACATCTCGGTAGGTCCACCTGGATGACAGCCTGAGGGAGCGATTTCTTGACCGCGACGAGCACGCCTCCACCTCTGGAGAAATTGCTGGATAGACTAGAACGATCTTTGCGATAGACAACGTAGCCAGCAAAGCCAAGCTCCTCAGTTGCAATTTCATTGTTTAGCCATGTTTCCACAAGGATTATTATGTCATATACGTGTAATGTACAGGTAATTTCACGCTGCAGTGCATGTAGTTTGGTACGGAGACCACGAACATTTTGGTAGTACACTAAGGGATGGCTGATCCGTTTTTTGAAGAGCGGTTAACGGAGACGATTCTAGGTGTACCACGAATGTAGCGAATAGTTTTGTTAGGATCATTCGCCTCACTTAGCTCTTTCCGCAGGTTGTTTAAAAAGGAGCGTTGTTTCAATGTCTGATCCAGGGTAATCTTCACCGGGCCTTGGTACTTCCCCTTGTTCTTTAAAATTATGCGAGGAATGGTAGGAGATGAGAAAGTAACGCATATAGGGCGAGGTTTCCGCTGTTCATTAAGGCCACCCAGCCTTTTGATTTTAACATCCTCCTGCGCCACATCTGAGTAAATCGAACGGAGAATGCACTTCACAGAGGTAGTATCAGATAATTGGTCCGTTTCAGTCAGGTTGAAAAGAATGATATTATGCGATCTCTTAACTCTCTCATTCATCTCATCGATAATGTCTTCTTCTTGTAGAGCAGAGGAAGAGCTCGCCGCTTCGAGATTAGTTATCCTAGTTGTTAGATTTGTCAACGTGTTTGCTAAAGCGTCAAAATTGGACTGCAATGTCAGGATAGTGCTATGGATTTTAGAGAGCTCTGTCGTGAGTAAATTATGGAGTTTATCGTAGAGATCATCACTATTATTATTATTATTAGGTGTGAGGATGACAGCTTGAGTTAAATCTTCGTCATCGGTGCCAGGGCAGTCCAATAGTTTGCCAGGCTGCCAAGGATGGTTACAGCGCTTTAAACATGATGGACCAGGATGAGATATAATACCACAAATGCCACATGTCACTGGTTTAGCAACAGGGGTAGAGCATCCCATACACAACTTCTTGGTTGACATTGTATAAGATAGATGGAGTTACGTGTACTTGTACGGTAAGTAATAACACACGCAGACGCACGAATGCGGCTGAGGTCAGGAGGCACACAAGACCAGAAATGAAAAACAAGCAAGACCACACGAAACAGCTACAGGTTGAGCGATCGAAACACCAAAAAGCGGAGAATGTTAGCGCAAATGGGCAAGGCACAACAGTCCAAACTAATCGGAACGAGTTGCAGGCGGCGGCTAAGCACTTTGATCACAAAAATGAGACGAAAGCACTAGATTAACTGAATAATACACAGAAAAATCGTGGAGCGAAAACAAAGCACGTCACCTCTAAGCGATAGTTATAACGGTTATCCAAATTATAATTTTTCCAAATTATAAAAAATTTTGTTGAAACCAACTTCGATTTTTCTGGATTATGTTAGGTTTTTTTGATAGAGGGCTGCATTTGAGTAATTTTAGTTGAAATTAACTTCGAATTTTTTGATTTTTGTACAGATTTTTGTCAAATTTTAAAAAATTTTGTTGAAACCAACTTCGATTTTTCTGGATTATGTTAGGTTTATTTGATAGAGGAGCTGCATTTGAGTAATTTTAGTTGAAATTATCTTCGAATTTTTGGATTTTTGTACAGATTTTTGTCAAATTTTAAAAAATTTTGTTGAAACCAACTTCGATTACTCTGGATTACGTTAGGTTTCTTTGGTAGCGGAGCTGCATTTGAGTAATTTTAGTTGTAATTAACTTCGAATTTTTGGATTTTTGTGCAGATTTTTGCCAAATTTTAAAACATTTTGTTGAAACCAACTTCGATTACTCTGGATTACGTTAGGTTGTCTTGATAGAGGAGCTGCATTTGAGTAATTTTAGTTGAAATTAACTTCGAATTTTTGGATTTTTGTACAGATTTTGTCAAATTTTAAAAAATTTTGATGAAACCAACTTCGATTTTTCTGGATTATGTTAGGTTTTTTTGATAGAGGGCTGCATTTGAGTAATTTTAGTTGAAATTAACTTCGAATTTTTGGATTTTTGTACAGATTTTGTCAAATTTTAAAAAATTTTGATGAAACCAACTTCGATTTTTCTGGATTATGTTAGGTTTTTTTGATAGAGGGCTGCATTTGAGTAATTTTAGTTGAAATTAACTTCGAATTTTTGGATTTTTGTACAGATTTTTGTCAAATTATAAAAAATTGTGTTGAAACCAACTTCGATTTTTCTGGATTACGTTAGCTTTTTTGATAGAGGAGCTGCATTTGAGTAATTTTAGTTGAAGTTAACTTCGAATTTTTGGATTTTTGTACAGATATTTGTCAAATTTTAAAAAATTTTGTTGAAACCAACTTCGATTACTCTGGATTACGTTAGGTTTTTTTGGTAGCGGAGCTGCATTTGAGGAATTTTAGTTGAAATTAACTTCGAATTTTTGGATTTTTGTACAGATTTTGTCAAATTTTAAAAAATTTTGATGAAACCAACTTCGATTTTTCTGGATTATGTTAGGTTTTTTTGATAGAGGAGCTACATTTGAGTAATTCTAGTTGAAATTAACTTCGAATTTTTTGATTTTTGTACAGATTTTTGTAAAATTTTAAAAAATTTTGTTGAAACCAACTACGATTTTTCTGGATTATGTAAAGTTTTTTTGATAGAGGAGCTGCATTTGAGTAATTTTAGTTGAAAATAACTTCGAATGTTTGGATTTTTGTACAGATTTTTGTCAAATTTTAAAAAATTTTGTTGAAACCAACTTCGATTTTTCTGGATTATGTTAGGTTTTTTGGATAGAGGAGCTGCATTTGAGTAATTTTAGTTGTAATTAACTTCGAATTTTTCGATTAATGTACAGATTTTTGTCAAATTTTAAAAAATTTTGTTGAAACCAACTTCGATTTTTCTGGATTATGTTAGGTTTTTTTGATAGAGGAGCTGCATGTGAGTAATTTTAGTTGAAATTAACTTCGAATTTTTGGATGTTTGTACAGATTTTTTCCAAATTATACAAAATTTTGTTGAAACCAACTTCGATTTTTCTGGATTCTGTTAGGTTTTTTGGATAGAGGAGCTGCATTTGAGTAATTTTAGTTGTAATTAACTTCGAATTTTTGGATTTTTGTGCAGATTTTTGTCAAATTTTATAAAATTTTGTTGAACCCAACTTCGATTTTTCTGGATTATGTTAGGTTTTTTTGATAGAGGAGCTGCATTTGAGTAATTCTAGTTGAAAGTAACTTGGAATGTTTGGATTTTTGTACAGATTTTTGTCAAATTTTAAAAAATTTTGTTGAAACCAACTTCGATTTTTCCGGATTATGTTAGGTTTATTGGATAAAGGAGCTGCATTTGAGTAATTTTAGTTGAAATTAACTTCGAATTTTTGGATTTTTGTACAGATTTTTGTCAAATTTTAAAAAATTTTGTTGAAACCAACTTCGATTTTTCTGGATTATGTTAGGTTTTTTGGATAGAGGAGCTGCATTTGAGTAATTTTAGTTGTAATTAACTTCGAATTTTTGGATTTTTGTGCAGATTTTTGTCAAATTTTATAAAATTTTGTTGAAACCAATTTCGATTTTTCTGGATTATGTTAGGTTTTTTTATAGAGGAGCTGCATTTGAGTAATTTTAGTTGATATTAACTTCGAATTTTTGGATTCTTGTACAGATTTTTGTCAAATTTTAAAAAATTTTGTTGAAACCAACTTCGATTTTTCTGGATTATGTTAGGTTTTTTGGATAGAGGAGCTGCATTTGAGTAATTTTAGTTGTAATTAACTTCGAATTTTTGGATTTTTGTACAGATTTTTGTCAAATTTTAATAAATTTTGTTGAAACCAACTTCGATTTTTCTGGATTACGTTAGGTTTCTTTGGTAGCGGAGCTGCATTTGAGTAATTCTACTTGAAATTAACTTCGAATTTTTGGATTTTTGTACAGATTTTGTCAAATTTTAAAAAAATTTTGTTGAAACCAACTTCGTTTTTTCTGGATTATGTAAAGTTTTTTTGATAGAGGAGCTGCATTTGAGTAATTTTAGTTGGAAATAACTTCGAATGTTTGGATTTTTGTACAGATTTTTGTCAAATTTTAAAAAATTTTGTTGAAACCAACTTCGATTTTTCTGGATTATGTTAGGTTTTTTTTATAGAGGAGCTGCATTTGAGTAATTTTAGTTGTAATTAACTTCGAATTTTTGGATTTTTGTGCAGATTTTTGCCAAATTTTAAAAAATTTTGTTGAAACCAACTTCGATTACTCTGGATTACGTTAGGTTGTCTTGATAGAGGAGCTGCAATTTGAGTAATTTTAGTTGAAATTAACTTCGAATTTTTGGATTTTTGTACAGATTTTTGTCAAATTTTAAAAAATTTTGTTGAAACCAACTTCGATTTTTCTGGATTATGTAAAGTTTTTTTGATAGAGGAGCTGCATTTGAGTAATTTTAGTTGAAAATAACTTCGAATTTTTGCATTTTTGTACAGATTTTTGTCAAATTTTAAAAAATTTTGTTGAAGCCAACTTCGATTTTTCTGGATTATGTTAGGTTTTTTGATAGAGGAGCTGCATTTGAGTAATTTTAGTTGAAATTAACTTCGAATTTTTCGATTTTTGTACAGATTTTTGTCAAATTTTAAAAAATTTTGTTGAAACCAACTTCGATTTTTCTGGATTATGTTAGGTTTTTTTGATAGAGGAGCTGCATTTGAGTAATTTTAGTTGAAAATAACTTCGAATTTTTGGATGTTTGTTCAGTTTTTTTCCAAATTATAAAAAATTTTGTTGAAACCAACTTCGATTTTTCTGGATTATGTTAGGTTTTTTTGATAGAGGGCTGCATTTGAGTAATTTTAGTTGAAATTAACTTCGAATTTTTGAATTTTTGTACAGATTTTTGTCAAATTTTAAAAAATTTTGTTGAAACCAACTTCGATTTTTCTGGATTATGTTAGGTTTATTGGATAGAGGAGCTGCATTTGAGTAATTTTAGTTGAAATTATCTTGGAATTTTTCGATTTTTGTACAGATTTTTGTCAAATTTTAAAAAATTTTGTTGAAACCAACTTCGATTTTTCTGGATTATGTTAGGTTTTTTTGATAGAGGAGCTGCATTTGAGTAATTTTAGTTGAAAATAACTTCGAATTTTTGGATGTTTGTTCAGTTTTTTTCCAAATTATAAAAAATTTTGTTGAAACCAACTTCGATTTTTCTGGATTATGTTAGGTTTTTTTGATAGAGGGCTGCATTTGAGTAAATTTAGTTGAAATTAACTTCGAATTTTTGAATTTTTGTACAGATTTTTGTCAAATTTTAAAAAATTTTGTTGAAACCAACTTCGATTTTTCTGGATTATGTTAGGTTTATTGGATAGAGGAGCTGCATTTGAGTAATTTTAGTTGAAATTATCTTGGAATTTTTGGATTTTTGTACAGATTTTTGTCAAATTTTAAAAAATTTTGTTGAAACCAACTTCGATTACTCTGGATTACGTTAGGTTTCTTTGGTAGCGGAGCTGCATTTGAGTAATTTTAGTTGTAATTAACTTCGAATTTTTGGATTTTTGTGCAGATTTTTACCAAATTTTAAAAAATTTTGTTGAAACCAACTTCGATTACTCTGGATTAAGTTAGGTTGTCTTGATAGAGGAGCTGCAATTTGAGTAATTTTAGTTGAAATTAACTTCGAATTTTTGGATTTTTGTACAGATTTTTGTCAAATTTTAAAAAATTTTGTTGAAACCAACTTCGATTTTTCTGGATTATGTAAAGTTTTTTTGATAGAGGAGCTGCATTTGAGTAATTTTAGTTGAAATTATCTTCGAATTTTTGGATTTTTGTACAGATTTTTGTCAAATTTTAAAAAATTTTGTTGAAACCAACTTCGATTACTCTGGATTACGTTAGGTTTCTTTGGTAGCGGAGCTGCATTTGAGTAATTTTAGTTGTAATTAACTTCGAATTTTTGGATTTTTGTACAGATATTTGTCAAATTTTAAAAAATTTTGTTGAAACCAACTTCGATTACTCTGGATTAAGTTAGGTTGTCTTGATAGAGGAGCTGCAATTTGAGTAATTTTAGTTGAAATTAACTTCGAATTTTTGGATTTTTGTACAGATTTTTGTCAAATTTTAAAAAATTTTGTTGAAACCAACTTCGATTTTTCTGGATTATGTAAAGTTTTTTTGATAGAGGAGCTGCATTTGAGTAATTTTAGTTGAAATTATCTTCGAATTTTTGGATTTTTGTACAGATTTTTGTCAAATTTTAAAAAATTTTGTTGAAACCAACTTCGATTACTCTGGATTATGTTAGGTTTTTTTGATAGAGGGCTGCATTTGAGTAATTTTAGTTGAAATTAACTTCGAATTTTTGGATTTTTGTACAGATTTTGTCAAATTTTAAAAAATTTTGATGAAACCAACTTCGATTTTTCTGGATTATGTTAGGTTTTTTTGATAGAGGGCTGCATTTGAGTAATTTTAGTTGAAATTAACTTCGAATTTTTGGATTTTTGTACAGATTTTTGTCAAATTTTAAAAAATTTTGTTGAAACCAACTTCGATTTTTCTGGATTATGTTAGGTTTTTTGATAGAGGAGCTGCATTTGAGTAATTTTAGTTGAAATTAAATTCGAATTTTTGGATGTTTGTACAGATTTTTGTCAAATTATAAAAAATTGTGTTGAAACCAACTTCGGTTTTTCTGGATTACGTTAGCTTTTTTGATAGAGGAGCTGCATTTGAGTAATTTTAGTTGAAGTTAACTTCGAATTTTTGGATTTTTGTACAGATATTTGTCAAATTTTAAACAATTTTGTTGAAACCAACTTCGATTACTCTGGATTACGTTAGGTTTTTTTGGTAGCGGAGCTGCATTTGAGGAATTTTAGTTGAAATTAACTTCGAATTTTTGGATTTTTGTACAGATTTTGTCAAATTTTAAAAAATTTTGATGAAACCAACTTCGATTTTTCTGGATTATGTTAGGTTTTTTTGATAGAGGAGCTACATTTGAGTATTTCTAGTTGAAATTAACTTCGAATTTTTTGATTTTTGTACAGATTTTTGTAAAATTTTAAAAAATTTTGTTGAAACCAACTACGATTTTTCTGGATTATGTAAAGTTTTTTTGATAGAGGAGCTGCATTTGAGTAATTTTAGTTGAAAATAACTTCGAATGTTTGGATTTTTGTACAGATTTTTGTCAAATTTTAAAAAATTTTGTTGAAACCAACTTCGATTTTTCTGGATTATGTAAAGTTTTTTTGATAGAGGAGCTGCATTTGAGTAATTTTAGTTGAAATTATCTTCGAATTTTTGGATTTTTGTACAGATTTTTGTCAAATTTTAAAAAATTTTGTTGAAACCAACTTCGATTACTCTGGATTACGTTAGGTTTCTTTGGTAGCGGAGCTGCATTTGAGTAATTTTAGTTGTAATTAACTTCGAATTTTTGGATTTTTGTACAGATATTTGTCAAATTTTAAAAAATTTTGTTGAAACCAACTTCGATTACTCTGGATTAAGTTAGGTTGTCTTGATAGAGGAGCTGCAATTTGAGTAATTTTAGTTGAAATTAACTTCGAATTTTTGGATTTTTGTACAGATTTTTGTCAAATTTTAAAAAATTTTGTTGAAACCAACTTCGATTTTTCTGGATTATGTAAAGTTTTTTTGATAGAGGAGCTGCATTTGAGTAATTTTAGTTGAAATTATCTTCGAATTTTTGGATTTTTGTACAGATTTTTGTCAAATTTTAAAAAATTTTGTTGAAACCAACTTCGATTACTCTGGATTATGTTAGGTTTTTTTGATAGAGGGCTGCATTTGAGTAATTTTAGTTGAAATTAACTTCGAATTTTTGGATTTTTGTACAGATTTTGTCAAATTTTAAAAAATTTTGATGAAACCAACTTCGATTTTTCTGGATTATGTTAGGTTTTTTTGATAGAGGGCTGCATTTGAGTAATTTTAGTTGAAATTAACTTCGAATTTTTGGATTTTTGTACAGATTTTTGTCAAATTTTAAAAAATTTTGTTGTAACCAACTTCGATTTTTCTGGATTATGTTAGGTTTTTTGATAGAGGAGCTGCATTTGAGTAATTTTAGTTGAAATTAAATTCGAATTTTTGGATGTTTGTACAGATTTTTGTCAAATTATAAAAAATTGTGTTGAAACCAACTTCGGTTTTTCTGGATTACGTTAGCTTTTTTGATAGAGGAGCTGCATTTGAGTAATTTTAGTTGAAGTTAACTTCGAATTTTTGGATTTTTGTACAGATATTTGTCAAATTTTAAACAATTTTGTTGAAACCAACTTCGATTACTCTGGATTACGTTAGGTTTTTTTGGTAGCGGAGCTGCATTTGAGGAATTTTAGTTGAAATTAACTTCGAATTTTTGGATTTTTGTACAGATTTTGTCAAATTTTAAAAAATTTTGATGAAACCAACTTCGATTTTTCTGGATTATGTTAGGTTTTTTTGATAGAGGAGCTACATTTGAGTATTTCTAGTTGAAATTAACTTCGAATTTTTTGATTTTTGTACAGATTTTTGTAAAATTTTAAAAAATTTTGTTGAAACCAACTACGATTTTTCTGGATTATGTAAAGTTTTTTTGATAGAGGAGCTGCATTTGAGTAATTTTAGTTGAAAATAACTTCGAATGTTTGGATTTTTGTACAGATTTTTGTCAAATTTTAAAAAATTTTGTTGAAACCAACTTCGATTTTTCTGGATTATGTTAGGTTTTTTGGATAGAGGAGCTGCATTTGAGTAATTTTAGTTGAAAATAACTTCGAATTTCTGCATTTTTGTACAGATTTTTGTCAAATTTTAAAAAATTTTGTTGAAGCCAACTTCGATTTTTCTGGATTATGTTAGGTTTTTTGATAGAGGAGCTGCATTTGAGTAATTTTAGTTGAAATTAACTTCGAATTTTTGGATTTATGTTCAGATTTTTGTCAAATTTTAAAAAATTTTGTTGAACCCAACTTCGATTTTTCTGGATTATGTTAGGTTTTTTTGATAGAGGAGCTGCATTTGAGTAATTTTAGTTGAAAATAACTTCGAATTTTTGGATTTTTGTACAGATTTTTGTCAAATTTTAAAAAATTTTGTTGAAGCCAACTTCGATTTTTCTGGATTATGTTAGGTTTTTTTGATAGAGGAGCTGCATGTGAGTAATTTTAGTTGAAATTAACTTCGAATTTTTGGATTTATGTTCAGATTTTTGTCAAATTTTAAAAAATTTTGTTGAACCCAACTTCGATTTTTCTGGATTATGTTAGGTTTTTTTGATAGAGGAGCTGCATTTGAGTAATTTTAGTTGAAAATAACTTCGAATTTTTTGATTTTTGTACAGATTTTTGTCAAATTTTAAAAAATTTTGTTGAAGCCAACTTCGATTTTTCTGGATTATGTTAGGTTTTTTTGATAGAGGAGCTGCATGTGAGTAATTTTAGTTGAAATTAACTTCGAATTTTTGGATGTTTGTACAGATTTTTTTATTTATTTATTTATTTATTTATTTATTGTGTATAAATGGGAAAGAGATCCCTTTAGTGTACAGAAGTTAGAGGGTGCATGTTACAACAGAAAATTAGAAAATTAGACGGGTGACGCAAAGTACATAAAAATAATTTGAGTGAAAAAGCTCCGGTAATCGAAATCAAAAACGCATTTGTAAAGTGCAGAGCTAATAATGGAGAAAAGACGAAGGATATCACACTAGATTATTTAGAATATGCAGATGTCGTTTGAGTGTAGAATGAGATATGGAAAAAATATCAAAGGAGTTAGTATACTTATTAGCTACTTCACAAATGCGATTTATTGGATCAGAGTGGCCAAAATTCGACTTATATGGAGTGGTGTAAAACAGTCTGGCGTCCCTGAACTGCCTAGGCGGAATATGAAAGTTGATGGAACACAATATCTGTGGACAGTTAATTAGACCATTGACGACCTTGTGAATAAAAAGTAAATCAGATCCGATTCTGCGGGCATGTAGGGTAGGGATGTGGAGAGATTGCAAGAGTGGTACATAGTTATGATCATGTCGCGCCATACGTTGACCAGATTTATATGCAACATATCTCAGGAATTTATGTTGTATCTTCTCCAGGAGATAAATATATTTGGAATGCTGGGGTGACCAGATAGTAGAAGCATATTCAAGTCTTGATCTAACAAGGGAGAAATACAAGAGCTTGAGGGAGCATAGATTCCTGAAATCGGCTGTATTTCGCATAACGAAACCTAACATCCTCGCGGCATCCTTAGCGACGTTACGATAGTGACTAGAAAAATTAAGTAATGAGGTAAAGCGGACCCCCAAATCAGTAATTTCAGAGACATGTGTAAGCACTGAATCATTTAGTCTGTAATCGAAGGATATCGGACACCTTTTCCTAGAAGATCGCATGACGTAACATTTAGCCGCGTTTAAGGACATATTGTTTCGTTCGCACCAGAGCTCAAGCTTGAGCAGATCAGATTGCAAGAGATTACAGTCAGCTATTGTAGATATTCTTTTGTATAATTTTAAATCGTCCGCGTATAACAAAAAGCGACAGTCTGAAAAAATATCTGCAAGATCGTTGATGAACAATATAAATAAGAGAGGGCCAAGATGTGAGCCTTGAGGGATTCCTGACGTTACATTTATTGGCGACGAGTACGAATTCATGACTTTTACAATCTGTGTTCTATTAGATAGGTAGTCTTGAAACCACAAAAGGCAGTTACCATGGAAACCAATAGCGGATAATTTAGATACTAAGATACTGTGATCAATAGTATCAAAAGCTTTCCTGAAGTCCGTGTATATTGTATCCACTTGATGATTTGACTCCAATGCAGAAGACACAAAATTACAATAGACGGATAAATTAGATACCGCTGAACGACCCGGCATGAAACCATGCTGTTCGTCACAAATAATGTTCTGTAGCAATGGTCCCAACTTGTCTACAATTATGCTCTCAAAGACTTTTGGAATAACATCCATGACGCAAATCGGCCGGTAGTTCTTGACATCTGAGGAATCGCCGGACTTGAAAACAGGAGTTATAGAGCTGGTTTTCCATACAGTTGGAAATTTACCGGTGGTTAAGGAGCGGTTAAATATGATCCACAGTGGGCGGGATATTATAAAACCGCACGATTTAAAGAATAAAGCGGGTATACCATCTATCCCCGGGCCAATGTTGACATTCAGTTTACCGAGTTTAATGAAAATTTCGCTTATATCAGTGGACAAGTTCGGAACACAAAAATGGTTACCAGTCGTGAGACTTGGCGATTCCTCGTTGTGAGAAGAGAAAACAGAGCCGAAATATGTGGCAAAAAGATTGGCTATAGATCCAGCAGAGCACGCGCTGGTACCACTGAAGTGTACAACATTTGGTATCCTATTAGTTTGACGCTTGCTATTTATAAAATTCCAGAAATGTTTAGGGTTATTACGTAGCAAATCCTCCGTATTGTGTATAAACTGAGTGTGGCAGTGATTGGCAAGTAGTTTACATTGACAGCGTAGCTGGGAAAAGTGTAGATAATCAGTAAAAGTGTTTGATCGCTTATAGATAGTATGCGCACGCTTTTTTGCAACAATCAGCATTTTAAGTTGCGAGGAAAACCATTTGGGGTAACTAGAGTATCTAATAACGGACTTAGGTATATATGCATCAATAGCCGCGAACATATGTGAATAGAGTAGTTGTACCGCGTTATCAACATCTAAGCCTGTAAAAATATCATCCCAATGAACTGAGTTTAAGTATTGACGAATACTGTGATAATCACCTCTTTTAAAGTCATAACGAAAGCTAGGAGCATCTATTAAATCGACGACGGGTGTAGAGGTAATTCGAGCAATGAGAGGTGGATGATATTCGTCGCAAACAAGAAGCGCTTCCAAAGAGACCTCAACTTCTAAATTAACATCATCTGTAAAAATGAGGTCGAGCATAGAATCGCGATGGTTAACAATAGTATTTTTCTGGTACAAATTACAATAATTAAAATTATGTAGTAGGGTTTCAATTGATGCTTGTTCATTCAGACAAATTCCAGGACGCATGTAACAGAAACAACTATTATCGACCCATGCGGCATGCGGTAAATTGAAATCTCCGAATAAGTATATATGAGAGCTGGTGTATGAGTCGAAAATTTCCGAGACTTTGTTACAATAATCCGCAAATAATGATGAGGGTGATGCAGGTGGGAAATAGACAGCCGAAAAGATGGAAGATGACGAGCCCAAGCGGACGTGGATAAAGAGCTGCTCACATCTCGGTAGGTCCACCTGGATGACAGCCTGAGGGAGCGATTTCTTGACCGCGACGAGCACGCCTCCACCTCTGGAGAAATTGCTGGATAGACTAGAACGATCTTTGCGATAGACAACGTAGCCAGCAAAGCCAAGCTCCTCAGTTGCAATTTCATTGTTTAGCCATGTTTCCACAAGGATTATTATGTCATATACGTGTAATGTACAGGTAATTTCACGCTGCAGTGCATGTAGTTTGGTACGGAGACCACGAACATTTTGGTAGTACACTAAGGGATGGCTGATCCGTTTTTTGAAGAGCGGTTAACGGAGACGATTCTAGGTGTACCACGAATGTAGCGAATAGTTTTGTTAGGATCATTCGCCTCACTTAGCTCTTTCCGCAGGTTGTTTAAAAAGGAGCGTTGTTTCAATGTCTGATCCAGGGTAATCTTCACCGGGCCTTGGTACTTCCCCTTGTTCTTTAAAATTATGCGAGGAATGGTAGGAGATGAGAAAGTAACGCATATAGGGCGAGGTTTCCGCTGTTCATTAAGGCCACCCAGCCTTTTGATTTTAACATCCTCCTGCGCCACATCTGAGTAAATCGAACGGAGAATGCACTTCACAGAGGTAGTATCAGATAATTGGTCCGTTTCAGTCAGGTTGAAAAGAATGATATTATGCGATCTCTTAACTCTCTCATTCATCTCATCGATAATGTCTTCTTCTTGTAGAGCAGAGGAAGAGCTCGCCGCTTCGAGATTAGTTATCCTAGTTGTTAGATTTGTCAACGTGTTTGCTAAAGCGTCAAAATTGGACTGCAATGTCAGGATAGTGCTATGGATTTTAGAGAGCTCTGTCGTGAGTAAATTATGGAGTTTATCGTAGAGATCATCACTATTATTATTATTATTAGGTGTGAGGATGACAGCTTGAGTTAAATCTTCGTCATCGGTGCTAGGGCAGTCCAATAGTTTGCCAGGCTGCCAAGGATGGTTACAGCGCTTTAAACATGATGGACCAGGATGAGATATAATACCACAAATGCCACATGTCACTGGTTTAGCAACAGGGGTAGAGCATCCCATACACAACTTCTTGGTTGACATTGTATAAGATAGATGGAGTTACGTGTACTTGTACGGTAAGTAATAACACACGCAGACGCACGAATGCGGCTGAGGTCAGGAGGCACACAAGACCAGAAATGAAAAACAAGCAAGACCACACGAAACAGCTACAGGTTGAGCGATCGAAACACCAAAAAGCGGAGAATGTTAGCGCAAATGGGCAAGGCACAACAGTCCAAACTAATCGGAACGAGTTGCAGGCGGCGGCTAAGCACTTTGATCACAAAAATGAGACGAAAGCACTAGATTAACTGAATAATACACAGAAAAATCGTGGAGCGAAAACAAAGCACGTCACCTCTAAGCGATAGTTATAACGGTTATCCAAATTATAATTTTTCCAAATTATAAAAAATTTTGTTGAAACCAACTTCGATTTTTCTGGATTATGTTAGGTTTTTTTGATAGAGGGCTGCATTTGAGTAATTTCAGTTGAAATTAACTTCGAATTTTTTGATTTTTGTACAGATTTTTGTCAAATTTTAAAAAATTTTGTTGAAACCAACTTCGATTTTTCTGGATTATGTTAGGTTTATTGGATAGAGGAGCTGCATTTGAGTAATTTTAGTTGAAATTATCTTCGAATTTTTGGATTTTTGTACAGATTTTTGTCAAATTTTAAAAAATTTTGTTGAAACCAACTTCGATTACTCTGGATTACGTTAGGTTTCTTTGGTAGCGGAGCTGCATTTGAGTAATTTTAGTTGTAATTAACTTCGAATTTTTGGATTTTTGTGCAGATTTTTGCCAAATTTTAAAACATTTTGTTGAAACCAACTTCGATTACTCTGGATTACGTTAGGTTGTCTTGATAGAGGAGCTGCATTTGAGTAATTTTAGTTGAAATTAACTTCGAATTTTTGGATTTTTGTACAGATTTTGTCAAATTTTAAAAAATTTTGATGAAACCAACTTCGATTTTTCTGGATTATGTTAGGTTTTTTTGATAGAGGGCTGCATTTGAGTAATTTTAGTTGAAATTAACTTCGAATTTTTGGATTTTTGTACAGATTTTGTCAAATTTTAAAAAATTTTGATGAAACCAACTTCGATTTTTCTGGATTATGTTAGGTTTTTTTGATAGAGGGCTGCATTTGAGTAATTTTAGTTGAAATTAACTTCGAATTTTTGGATTTTTGTACAGATTTTTGTCAAATTTTAAAAAATTTTGTTGAAACCAACTTCGATTTTTCTGGATTATGTTAGGTTTTTTGATAGAGGAGCTGCATTTGAGTAATTTTAGTTGAAATTAAATTCGAATTTTTGGATGTTTGTACAGATTTTTGTCAAATTATAAAAAATTGTGTTGAAACCAACTTCGATTTTTCTGGATTACGTTAGCTTTTTTGATAGAGGAGCTGCATTTGTGTAATTTTAGTTGAAGTTAACTTCGAATTTTTGGATTTTTGTACAGATATTTGTCAAATTTTAAAAAATTTTGTTGAAACCAACTTCGATTACTCTGGATTACGTTAGGTTTTTTTGGTAGCGGAGCTGCATTTGAGGAATTTTAGTTGAAATTAACTTCGAATTTTTGGATTTTTGCACAGATTTTGTCAAATTTTAAAAAATTTTGATGAAACCAACTTCGATTTTTCTGGATTATGTTAGGTTTTTTTGATAGAGGGCTGCATTTGAGTAATTTTAGTTGAAATTAACTTCGAATTTTTGGATTTTTGTACAGATTTTGTCAAATTTTAAAAAATTTTGATGAAACCAACTTCGATTTTTCTGGATTATGTTAGGTTTTTTTGATAGAGGGCTGCATTTGAGTAATTTTAGTTGAAATTAACTTCGAATTTTCGGATTTTTGTTCAGATTTTTGTCAAATTTTAAAAAATTTTGTTGAAACCAACTTCGATTTTTCTGGATTATGTTAGGTTTTTTGATAGAGGAGCTGCATTTGAGTAATTTTAGTTGAAATTAAATTCGAATTTTTGGATGTTTGTACAGATTTTTGTCAAATTATAAAAAATTGTGTTGAAACCAACTTCGATTTTTCTGGATTACGTTAGCTTTTTTGATAGAGGAGCTGCATTTGAGTAATTTTAGTTGAAGTTAACTTCGAATTTTTGGATTTTTGTACAGATATTTGTCAAATTTTAAAAAATTTTGTTGAAACCAACTTCGATTACTCTGGATTACGTTAGGTTTTTTTGGTAGCGGAGCTGCATTTGAGTAATTTTAGTTGAAATTAACTTCGAATTTTTGGAATTTTGTACAGATTTTTCTCAAATTTTAAAAAATTTTGTTTAAACCTACTTCGATTTTTCTGGATTATGTAAAGTTTTTTTGGTAGTGTCACGTCCTGGGGTGGTGATGGGGTTAGGACGATGACGATTTCGGGAGTTCTTGCCCCGTCGCCTCCAACGTACCGTCGCGCCCTAAGGCCGGCCGGATTACGCCGCAATGGAGTAAACTGTGCGGGGCAGGTGGATTGGCTTTTTTGGGATCGAGGAGGAAAAGAAGAGGTGTGTTTCGTCTTGGGACCGCCAGCCAGACTCATCAGTAGGGCTATAGCTGACGGCCCCTGCCCTAGACACGCACGGGGACACAGAGGATATGATTTGGAAACTTGTATATATACGAATGACATTGATAGTTAGCACTAGCGGGAAAGATTGGAGACCTCTGGTGACGCTCGTTGACACTAAGTCGCGTGATGGGGTCGGGACGTCACACCTCCCCCCTTAACGGGAAGATCCGTCCTCGGATCGCAGCTCAATCCACCGACATCCCACCGCTGTCACCAAAAATTATGTCACGTCCCGGGTGAGGTCTTTAGGGCTGTGGCATAGATTGGGTAATACTTGAGGGAACGCAGGCGCGAATGCCAGATTCGTGGCTCTGCGTAAGATAGAAATTCTGGCTCGAATGCAGGATTCGTGCACGGAACGTATGAGGGTATGCAGGCGCGAATGCCAGATTCGTGACACTGCGGAAGGTAGGAATTCAGGCACGAATACCAGATTCGTAGCACCGAACGTTCTTAGGAATACAGGCGCGAATGCCAGATTCGTGGCACTGCGGAGAGTAGGATTCAGGCACGAATACCAGATTCGTAGCACCGAACGTTCTTAGGAATACAGGCGCGAATGCCAGATTCGTGGCACTGCGGAGAGTAGGATTCAGGCACGAATACCAGATTCGTAGCACCGAACGTTCTTAGGAATACAGGCGCGAATGCCAGATTCGTGGCACTGCGGAGAGCAGGATTTTAGGCGCGAATACCAGATTCGTAGCACTGAACGACCAGGGAATGGTTAGATTGTTATGATTTGGGGTAACACCCGTTAGCATTTTATTTTGGTTTTGCCTAATTGGATTTACTGCTGCATAGGCACAAAAAGTTACTCGTAATATTTCTGAGAAGCACGTTTGGACGTGCAGCTATACACAGGCTATGCAAAGATATGTTTGTAAACACAGTCACTGCTCCCGAGCTCGCGAATCGGAATCAGCTGTTTCACTAACTCGTGTATTTGGATTTTAGATGTTTCGTACCAGTGGTTGAACACAAATAAGTTGAAGCGTGATTTAAAACAAAGCGGTTTATTAACTTTGTTAGAGCGGTTATTATGCGTGGGGTTTTAGCATTCACATATAATATTTATAATATGATTGTAACATTTATATGTATGTATGGACATGAGGTACGATATAAATCATAGAATAATATGTGGTTATAAGACAAATATATATAATCAAAATAAACGTTAACAAGATTATATAAAAGTAATAGTATTAGTAATACAAAATATGTATGATTGCAATAAGCATAGATAAATGAAATAATACGTAAATGGTATATGGTATGGAGGCGATATGCACAATAATAGATAATAATAAATGCTTACAGTATTTGCCGTAGAGCACTGAATTTACACTTTGTATATTTTTATAAAAGAGATACTTTCACAGTAATTACTGTCGAAGAAGAGAGCTCTGGCCTCTCGATCCTTCGTATTTATATGATTTACGCGCGGTCCTTGCGGGGGTTGTATGCGGTAAGGACCTTGACACAATTTACGGATTATGCGTAGAAGGACTTCCGGGGTTTTTCTATAATATTCTATTATTAGAATACATTTACGGCACGTACGCCAGGTATTCTTCGCAGTTAGGCTTCTTGGGTTTTTATGAACGGTATTTGGTGGTATTCAACTCGTCGAAGGGATTTTGGGTGTTTTATAGGAAAGGGGTTAAAGTGGCTTGGACTCGGAGGGTCTTAGAGAAGGAGTGAGACGTGGTCTCGGTTTAAGAAGATTTTGGGGCGAGGGACTTGTTTCGATTTAGTTTTGAGGAGGGAATTCGTGCCTCGTTGGGCGAATAAGTGAAGGAGGTTTCGTACTGACCATCTCGAGATGGGGACCGCTAAGGTACATCATCGAGGTGATCAGCGATTGGGGAAAAGGGGTAATAATTGAATTTGAGGGACTTTGGTGCAGTGATTCTGAGGTTTACTGGTGTATTATTAAATAGGAACGTGCGAAAAATAGTGGGACGTCACACCTCCCCCCCTATATGAAGAAATGCGTAGCACTTCTTAACATAGGGTTCGGGTGGTTTTGTTTTTGTAAGAGGGGTCTATACGGGGCGAAGGGGTAGTGGCTTCTTGGAGCTGCTTTCTGTTGATTGATGTTGGTGGGGAGGGAGTCATCTATGGTGATGATAGTCTGCGGAGACGCCTCCCTGATGATGACATATGAGATGATTTTAGCGAGGAGGGATGTGATTTTCCTTCCTTTCCTCTTTTTGAATGATGATTGCAATAAATGTTGCAGTAGCAACTATCTATTGTAGAAAAGTGATTAAAGTATTTTGTTGACTTGGGGTCAACCGGGACTCTCGCACACGTGGGCGGGACGATCATAATGTCTTTTGTGCCGCAAGCTCCTACTCAGTTTCGAAAGGCAACCTAAATATGTTTCGTTTTCATTCTTTTCGATGACCGGGGTCTGGCTAGGTATTGCAAGTTTTGCGAAAAATAGTTCATGCTTTGTGTATCCAGTGTGGACACCAGTATTATACGAGGATGCGGACAAGTTAATCCATTCGTACCAGTCACTGTATTTACTGATTAACAATTTTAAGCATTCGGTCACAACGAGATGCAATCTTTCTAAAGAGCCGTTAGTCTGTGGGTGAAAGTCTCTGGTTCGGAATTGTTGCATTTTACATTCCCGTGGTACTGCTTTCGCGAAATTTCGAGTAAAATGTGCTGCTTGGTCGGTGAGAATGGCTCTAAGAGCTCCGAAGTGATAACTGGAAATTTTAATGAATACGTCAGCGGTCTTAATAAATGTTAATAGGCTGAGAAACGCGCACACTAAATATTTTATGAATAAATTCTGGATAGGTAATTTATAAGTGTTGTCTGCTTTTGTTTTAGGTAGTGGTTTACGTATGTTTTCTGGGGAGATTTGTAGTGGAATTTCTGCAGATGATGTTTTCCGGCGCATCTTTCTGTGCAGTTGAATCTTTTTACATTTTCTTCTAAAGTGAGCGTTGGATGTGGGAATTGCAGGGTCGACGGGGTTGCTTCCACTCGTCGCCACATGGACCGGAGAACTGGAGAACCGAGGCCGCTTGGGGTTGCTTGGCCTATGTTTTGACCTGTCTTCTAAGTCGTCGTCCGATTTTTCGCGCGGTCGCTTGGAGCATTTTCCGCTTGCAGGAGGTTTACTTGGAGAATCTTCAGCGACTTTATCGCTTTTCCCGGGATTCGGGTGATTTTCGGAGATTGATCTTTGTAAAATCTTCTCGTTATTTAAGATACAGGGGGTGTAAACGATTGGCAGGTTCTTTTTAACAACTGCCTGGTTTAATATCCCTCCTATAGTATTTTCAGAGGTACGGAATTCCAGCTCAAAGTTCGGATATTGCAGGATTGGTTCCTTCCGCAATGCCGACTTTAAGTGGTTAGAAGCGACTTTTTGGGACGATCCCCAGTCAAATGGAGTGTCCTTTTCCTGAAATGTGGTCAAAGGCCGAGTCGTTCTAGAGAATTCTGGGATAGACGTTATGTAATATCCGGTCAGTTCGAGGTAAATTGTAACTCTTTTGGGTTTGCAAGGTGCTGAGTAGTTCAGGACGGTTTGGATTTTCTGTCGGTCTGGTTTTAGTGTAACCGCGAGAGACTTATGGGAGGTTATGGGAAGGGCTGATTTTGCGTAATGCAAAAGGGGTTTGAGTGAGTGCACCTTCACGGATGCCTCGATGTGGTGGATCGACGGATCCTGGGGTAAGAGGGGCTTGATTTTTGTTAGGGCTGGGATAGGAGTGACGCATTTAGACGTCTTAGTCTCTTTTGGCAGTACCCTTATTGTTCCAAGGGTGGAAACTGGGTCCAGAGAGGTGCCACTTAATAGCACTTGCGTCGGATTGATGTCCTGAAATTTTGGCACATTTACCTCAGTATTTTTGTTGATTATGAACTCGGGTGTTTTCCGAAATTCTGGTGAATGAATTCTCACAGACGGTGCCTGACCAACTGTTTTCATTTGAATGATACCGGTTTTTACGGTATTGCTGGTGTTTTCGACTGAATCATAAGTGGGTGCGCTCCTGGTTGGCCTACTCCTCGGTTCGCATCCGTCGGTACCCGACGGGGTATTTTTTGACTCTATTTCCCACAAACTTCTAGGATCCTTATGGATGGGCTTGATGCGTTTTCTGCATTCTGAGATCGCGTGTCCAGGCTTCTTGCAATAATCGCAGATACGCAATTCTGTAGGTCTTGAGGGAGGATCCTCCTCTCACGCGAACGATCCCACCGCTGTCACCAAAAATTATGTCACGTCCCGGGTGAGGTCTTTAGGGAGGAGGTCGAGTTTTGTCCCAGTAAGGGAGCAAAGGATTAGGGGCCTGGTTACCATATTCCGTGGCTCGGTTTTGGGGATATCTTTCGGAAGGTTGGGAGGCAATTCTTTGGTTACTCCTACAGGACAGTGCGTCGTGTCCTGTCTTATTACAAATTTGACATATTAATTTAGGAGCCTTTTGTTCGGAAAACCGGAGACGGTCCCTCTCTATTTCTTTGTCCACGAAAACTGCCTGATCGAACGCTTCGTCGAGCGTTCCGAAGTTGCATCGTAGTAATCTCATCCTTATGTAGGGTGGAAGACCATCGACAAATGAATCTAGGGCTAGGCGATCCAGATCCTGAGGGTGATTTCGGGCGAAGTCGCGGTAATTTTCACTATCTTCTTCTAGAATAGCGGATCGGAGATCTTTGACGCGTTGAATATATTCCAACATGTGCTCGTTGGTTCCTTTGATAACGTTTGCAAGTTCTCCTCGATAGTGATCTGATGTTTTCGCGGGGGAGAAGGTACGTTTTAATTGTTTTATTAAATCATTTACGGTGTCAAAGACCCGATCCTCAACGGCCAAGTACGCATGGTCATGCAGTTTATTTGTCAACAACCTCGCTAGCTGGGGTTCGGCTTGCGAGGGAATCAGAGCCTTAGCCCTATTGCAGGCTCTCGCGAATTGCAAAACGGACATGTTGTAACCGTTAAACTTTGGGACCGCTTTTACGGCGTCTTTTAATGTGATCTGGGGTGTTGGATCCTGGTCCGGAACATTGTTATGATTAATTACCGGTTGAACCGGTTGCCTATTGAAACGGGAGGAACCCGGTGTGGCAAAATTATTCGTAATTGGCGGGGGTACAGGAAGCTTTTCCAGCATTCCGTGGATGGTTTGAAGTTGGCTGGAGAAACCTTCCCACGCGGGGCCATCCGAATCGGAGACTACGCCTGAACGCGTATTAGATTCCCGGTTTGCGACAAATTCCGCGTACGAGCTTTCAATTTCGGCTTGAATTTGCTGTAATAATTGCACCCGCTTCATTTTTTCGGCGGTTGCTTTATCTACAGCGCTAGGGGAAGGACCCGCGTTTTGGGCCATTATGCGAGAGTACCCGGTATCGCCGTACAAGGACATGTTTATTTTAAGATTTTATTATTTTCGGCGTCCGTCAGCCGTTATTTACTTATTGTTGATAATTATCAAACCTTCTATAGCTCTTATTCGAGAGCATATAACTTTCAAAGCACTCGATGCAGTTTCTTATTGGGCGTTCTGGAATTAGCGAGTTTCTGCATCGAGGGCTGTAGATTGGGGTTCTATATGTATAGTAATAATGAGTCCAATATATCTCTACGGTATCAGCGGGTGCTTGTTTAGAGCATTTTAAGCAAATCTCGCTGCCGTCAATAGTTGTAGCTACGCCACCCGAAATGCAGGTTAGCTCATTTAAATATGCCGTCAAACTTTGTAATCTGCGGCTCCTGTAGGATGATTCACACCGACTAGGATGTTTAATGCACATGATAAATAGCGGGACTTTGTGGGTACCGCGTCACAGAATCTATTTCTTATCAACGGTAAACGTAAATCCCACCGCTGTCACCAATTTTATGTCACGTCCTGGGGTGGTGATGGGGTTAGGACGATGACGATTTCGGGAGTTCTTGCCCCGTCGCCTCCAACGTACCGTCGCGCCCTAAGGCCGGCCGGATTACGCCGCAATGGAGTAAACTGTGCGGGGCAGGTGGATTGGCTTTTTTGGGATCGAGGAGGAAAAGAAGAGGTGTGTTTCGTCTTGGGACCGCCAGCCAGACTCATCAGTAGGGCTATAGCTGACGGCCCCTGCCCTAGACACGCACGGGGACACAGAGGATATGATTTGGAAACTTGTATATATACGAATGACATTGATAGTTAGAACTAGCGGGAAAGATTGGAGACCTCTGGTCACGCTCGTTGACACTAAGTCGCGTGATGGGGTCGGGACGTCACAGTAGAGGAGCTGCATTTGAGTAATTTTAGTTGTAATTAACTTCGCATTTTTGGAATTTTGTACAGATTTTTCTCAAATTTTAAAAAATTTTGTTGAAACCAACTTTGATTATTCTGGATTACGTTTGGTTTTTTTGGTAGAGGAGCTGCATTTGAGTAATTTTAGTTGAAGTTAACTTCGAATTTTTGGATTTTTGTACAGATGTTTGTCAAATTTTAAAAAATTTAGTTTAAACCTACTTCGATTTTTCTGGATTATGTAAAGTTTTTTTGTTAGAGGAGCTGCATTTGAGTAATTTTAGTTGAAAATAACTTCGAATTTTTGGATTTTTGTACAGAATTTTGTCAAATTTTAAAAAATTTTGTTTAAACCTACTTCGATTTTTCTGGATTATGTTAGGTTTTTTTGATGAAGGAGCTGCATTTGAGTAATTTTAGTTGAAATTATTTTCGAATTTTTGGATTTTTGTACAGATTTTTGGCAAATTTTAAAAAATTTTGTTGAAACCAACTTCGATTTTTCTGGATTATGTAAAGTTTTATTGATAGAGGAGCTGCATTTGAGTAATTTTAGTTGAAATTAACATCGAATTTTTGGATTCTTGTACAGATTTTTGTCAAATTTTAAAAAATTTTGTTGAAACCAACATCGATTTTTCTGAAATATGTTAGGTTTTTTGTTAGAGGAGCTGCATTTGAGTAATTCTAGTTGAAATTAACTTCGATTTTTTGGATTTTTGTACAGATTTTTGTCAAATTTTAAAAAATTTTGTTGAAACCAACTTCGATTACTCTGGATTACGTTAGGTTTTTTTGATAGAGGAGCTGCATTTGATTAATTTTAGTTGAAATTAACTTCGAATTTTTGGATTTTTGTGCAGATTTTTGTCAAATTTTATAAAATTTGTTGAACCCAACTTCGATTTTTCTGGATTATGTTAGGTTTTTTTGATAGAGGAGCTGCATTTGAGTAATTCTAGTTGGAATTAACTTCGAATTTTTGGATTTTTGTACAGATTTTTGTCAAATTTTAAAAAATTCTGTTGAAACCAACTTCGATTTTTCTGGATTATGTTAGGTTTTTTTGGTAGCATCGCTGCATTTGAGTAATTTTAGTTGAAAATAACTTCGAATTTTTGGATTTTTGTACAGATTTTTGTCAAATTTTAAAATATTTTGTTGAAATCAACTTCGATTTTTCTGGAATATGTTAGGTTTTTTTGATAGAGGAGCTGCATTTGAGTAATTTTAGTTGAAATTATCTTCGAATTTTTGGATTTTTGTACAGATATTTGTCAAATTTTAAAAAATTTTGTTGAAACCAACTTCGATTTTTCTGGATTATGTTAGGTTTATTGGATAGAGGAGCTGCATTTGAGTAATTTTAGTTGAAATTATCTTCGAATTTTTGGATTTTTGTACAGATTTTTGTCAAATTTTAAAAAATTTTGTTGAAACCAACTTCGATTACTCTGGATTACGTTAGGCTTTTTGGTAGCGGAGCTGCATTTGAGTAATTTTAGATGAAATTAACTTCGAATTTTGGGATTTTTGTACAGATGTTTGTCAAATTTTAAAAAATTTTGTTCAAACCAACTTCGATTTTTCTGGATTATGTAAAATTTTTTTGATAGAGGAGCTGCATTTGAGTAATTTTAGTTGAAAATAACTTCGAATTTTTGGATTTTTGTACAGATTTTTGTCAAATTTTAAAAAATTTTGTTGAAACCAACTTCGATTTTTCTGGAATATGTTAGGTTTTTTTGATAGAGGAGCTGCATTTGAGTAATTCTAGTTGAAATTAACTTCGAATTTTTGGATTTTTGTACAGATTTTTGTCAAATTTTAAAAAATTTTGTTGAAACCAACTTCGATTACTCTGGATTACGTTAGGTTTTTTTGATAGAGGAGCTGCATTTGAGTAATTTTAGTTGAAATTAACTTCGAATTTTTGGATTTTTGTACTGATTTTTGTCAAATTTTAAAATATTTTGTTGAAATCAACTTCGATTTTTCTGGAATATGTTAGGTTTTTTTGATAGAGGAGCTGCATTTGAGTAATTTTAGTTGAAATTAACTTCGAATTTTTGGATTTTTGTCCAGATTTTTTCAAATTTTAAAAAATTTTGTTGAAATCAACTTCGATTTTTCTGGAATATGTTAGGTTTTATTGATAGAGGAGCTGCATTTGAGTAATTTTAGTTGAAATTATCTTCGAATTTTTGGATTTTTGTACAGATATTTGTCAAATTTTAAAAAATTTTGTTGAAACCAACTTCGATTGCTCTGGATTACGTTAGGTTTTCTTGATAGAGGAGCTGCATTTGAGTAATTTTAGGTGAAATTAACTTCGAATTTTTGGATTTTTGAACAGATTTTTGTCAAATTTTAAAAAATTTTGTTGAAACCAACTTCGATTTTTCTGGATTATGTTAGGTTTTTTTGATAGAGGAGCTGCATTTGAGTAATTCTAGTTGGAATTAACTTCGAATTTTTGGATTTTCCTACAGATTTTTGTCAAATTTTAAAAAATTTTGTTGAAACCAACTTCGATTTTTCTGGATTATGTTAGGTTTTTTTGGTAGCGTCGCTGCATTTGAGTAATTTTAGTTGAAAATAACTTCGAATTTTTGGATTTTTGTACAGATTTTTGTCAAATTTTAAAATATTTTGTTGAAATCAACTTCGATTTTTCTGGAATATGTTAGGTTTTTTGTTAGAGGAGCTGCATTTGAGTAATTCTAGTTGAAATTAACTTCCAATTTTTGGATTTTTGTACAGATTTTTGTCAAATTTTAAAAAATTTTGTTGAAACCAACTTCGATTACTCTGGATTACGTTAGGCTTTTTGGTAGCGGAGCTGCATTTGAGTAATTTTAGTTGAAATTAACTTCGAATTTTGGGATTTTTGTACAGATGTTTGTCAAATTTTAAAAAATTTTGTTGAAACCAACTTCGATTTTTCTGGATTATGTTAGGTTTTTTGGATAGAGGAGCTGCATTTGAGTAATTTTAGTTGAAAATAACTTCGAATTTTTGGATTTTTGTACAGATTTTTGACAAATTTTAAAAATTTTGTTGAAATCAACTTCGATTTTTCTGGAATATGTTAGGTTTTTTTGATAGAGGAGCTGCATTTGAGTAATTTTAGTTGAAATTATCTTCGAATTTTTAGATTTTTGTACAGATTTTTGTCAAATTTTAAAAAATTTTGTTGAAACCAACTTCGATTACTCTGAATTACGTTAGGTTTTTTTGATAGAGGAGCTGCATTTGAGTAATTTTAGTTGAAAATAACTTCGAATTTTTGGATTTTTGTGCAGATTTTGGTCAAATTTTAAAAAATTTAGTTGAAACCAACTTCGATTTTTCTGGATTATGTAAAGTTTTTTTGATAGAGGAGCTGCATTTGAGTAATTTTAGTTGAAAATAACTTCGAATTTTTGGATTTTTGTACAGATTTTTGACAAATTTTAAAAATTTTGTTGAAATCAACTTCGATTTTTCTGGATTATGTTAGGTTTTTTTGATAGAGGAGCTGCATTTGAGTAATTCTAGTTGGAATTAACTTCGAATTTTTGGATTTTTCTACAGATTTTTGTCAAATTTTAAAAAATTTTGTTGAAACCAACTTCGATTTTTCTGGATTATGTTAGGTTTTTTTGGTAGCGTCGCTGCATTTGAGTAATTTTAGTTGAAAATAACTTCGAATTTTTGGATTTTTGTACAGATTTTTGACAAATTTTAAAAAATTTTGTTGAAATCAACTTCGATTTTTCTGGAATATGTTAGGTTTTTTTGATAGAGGAGCTGCATTTGAGTAATTTTAGTTGGAATTATCTTCGAATTTTTGGATTTTTGTACAGATTTTTGTCAAATTTTAAAAAATTTTGTTGAAACCAACTTCGATTTTTCTGGATTATGTTAGGTTTTTTGATAGAGGAGCTGCATTTGAGTAATTTTAGTTGAAATTAACTTCGAATTTTTGGATTTTTGTACTGATTTTTGTCAAATTTTAAAATATTTTGTTGAAATCAACTTCGATTTTTCTGGAATATGTTAGGTTTTTTTGATAGAGGAGCTGCATTTGAGTAATTTTAGTTGAAATTAACTTCGAATTTTTGGATTTTTGTCCAGATTTTTTCAAATTTTAAAAAATTTTGTTGAAATCAACTTCGATTTTTCTGGAATATGTTAGGTTTTATTGATAGAGGAGCTGCATTTGAGTAATTTTAGTTGAAATTATCTTCGAATTTTTGGATTTTTGTACAGATATTTGTCAAATTTTAAAAAATTTTGTTGAAACCAACTTCGATTGCTCTGGATTACGTTAGGTTTTCTTGATAGAGGAGCTGCATTTGAGTAATTTTAGGTGAAATTAACTTCGAATTTTTGGATTTTTGAACAGATTTTTGTCAAATTTTAAAAAATTTTGTTGAAACCAACTTCGATTTTTCTGGATTATGTTAGGTTTTTTTGATAGAGGAGCTGCATTTGAGTAATTCTAGTTGGAATTAACTTCGAATTTTTGGATTTTCCTACAGATTTTTGTCAAATTTTAAAAAATTTTGTTGAAACCAACTTCGATTTTTCTGGATTATGTTAGGTTTTTTTGGTAGCGTCGCTGCATTTGAGTAATTTTAGTTGAAAATAACTTCGAATTTTTGGATTTTTGTACAGATTTTTGTCAAATTTTAAAATATTTTGTTGAAATCAACTTCGATTTTTCTGGAATATGTTAGGTTTTTTGTTAGAGGAGCTGCATTTGAGTAATTCTAGTTGAAATTAACTTCCAATTTTTGGATTTTTGTACAGATTTTTGTCAAATTTTAAAAAATTTTGTTGAAACCAACTTCGATTACTCTGGATTACGTTAGGCTTTTTGGTAGCGGAGCTGCATTTGAGTAATTTTAGTTGAAATTAACTTCGAATTTTGGGATTTTTGTACAGATGTTTGTCAAATTTTAAAAAATTTTGTTGAAACCAACTTCGATTTTTCTGGATTATGTTAGGTTTTTTGGATAGAGGAGCTGCATTTGAGTAATTTTAGTTGAAAATAACTTCGAATTTTTGGATTTTTGTACAGATTTTTGACAAATTTTAAAAATTTTGTTGAAATCAACTTCGATTTTTCTGGAATATGTTAGGTTTTTTTGATAGAGGAGCTGCATTTGAGTAATTTTAGTTGAAATTATCTTCGAATTTTTGGATTTTTGTACAGATTTTTGTCAAATTTTAAAAAATTTTGTTGAAACCAACTTCGATTACTCTGGATTACGTTAGGCTTTTTGGTAGCGGAGCTGCATTTGAGTAATTTTAGTTGAAATTAACTTCGAATTTTGGGATTTTTGTACAGATTTTTGTCAAATTTTAAAAAATTTTGTTGAAACCAACTTCGATTTTTCTGGAATATGTTTGGTTTTTTTCATAAAGGAGCTGCATTTGAGTAATTTTAGTTGAAATTAACTTCGGATTTTGGGATTTTTGTACAGATGTTTGTCAAATTTTAAAAAATTTTGTTGGAACCAACTTCGATTTTTCTGGATTATGTTAGGTTTTTTTGATAGAGGAGCTGCATTTGAGTATTTTTAGTTGAAAATAACTTCGAATTTTTGGATTTTTGTACAGATTTTTGTCAAATTTTAAAAAATTTTGTTTAAACCTACTTCGATTTTTCTGGATTATGTTAGGTTTTTTTGATAGAGGAGCTGCATTTGAGTAATTTTAGTTGTAATTAAATTCGAATTTTTGGATTTTTGAACAGATTTTTCTCAAATTTTAAAAAATTTTGTTGAAACCAACTTCGATTTTTCTGGATTATGTTAGGTTTTTTGGATAGAGGAGCTGCATTTGAGTAATTTTAGTTGAAATTATCTTCGAATTTTTGG
Organism: Andrena trimmerana; assembly: GCA_951215215.1. Lineage (NCBI taxonomy): Eukaryota > Metazoa > Arthropoda > Insecta > Hymenoptera > Andrenidae > Andrena > Andrena trimmerana. Next base: position 99,049 of record CATNUO010000054.1, on the reverse strand, counting down.
ATTTTTGTACAGATTTTGTCAAATTTTAAAAAATTTTGTTGAAACCAACTTCGATTTTTCTGGATTATGTTAGGTTTTTTGGATAGAGGAGCTGCATTTGAGTAATTTTAGTTGTAATTAAATTCGAATTTTTGGATTTTTGTGCAGATTTTTGTCAAATTTTATAAAATTTCTTGAACCCAACTTCGATTTTTCTGGATTATGTTAGGTTTTTTTGATAGAGGAGCTGCATTTGAGTAATTTTAGTTGTAATTAACTTCGAATTTTTGGATTTTTGTACAGATTTTTGTCAAATTTTAAAAAATTTTGTTGAAACCAACTTCGATTTTTCTGGATTATGTTAGGTTTTTTGGATAGAGGAGCTGCATTTGTGTAATTTTAGTTGTAATTAACTTCGAATTTTTGGATTTTTGTGCAGATTTTTGTCAAATTTTAAAAAATTTTGTTGAAACCAACTTCGATTTTTCTGGATTATGTTAGGTTTTTTTGATAGAGGAGCTGCATTTGAGTAATTTTAGTTGAAATTATCTTCGAATTTTTGGATTTTTGTACAGATTTTTGTCAAATTTTAAAAAATTTTGTTGAAACCAACTTCGATTACTCTGGATTACGTTAGGCTTTTTGGTAGCGGAGCTGCATTTGAGTAATTTTATTTGAAATTAACTTCGAATTTTGGGATTTTTGTACAGATGTTTGTCAAATTTTAAAAAATTTTGTTGAAACCAACTTCGATTTTTCTGGATTATGTTAGGTTTTTTGGATAGAGGAGCTGCATTTGAGTAATTTTAGTTGAAAATAACTTCGAATTTTTGGATTTTTGTACAGATTTTTGACAAATTTTAAAAAATTTTGTTGAAATCAACTTCGATTTTTCTGGAATATGTTAGGTTTTTTTTATAGAGGAGCTGCATTTGAGTAATTTTAGTTGAAATTATCTTCGAATTTTTGGATTTTTGTACAGATTTTGTCAAATTTTAAAAAATTTTGTTGAAACCAACTTCGATTTTTCTGGATTATGTTAGGATTTTTGGATAGAGGAGCTGCATTTGAGTAATTTTAGTTGTAATTAACTTCGAATTTTTGGATTTTTGTGCAGATTTTTGTCAAATTTTATAAAATTTCTTGAACCCAACTTCGATTTTTCTGGATTATGTTAGGTTTTTTTGATAGAGGAGCTGCATTTGAGTAATTTTAGTTGTAATTAACTTCGAATTTTTGGATTTTTGTGCAGATTTTTGTCAAATTTTATAAAATTTCTTGAACCCAACTTCGATTTTTCTGGATTATGATAGGTTTTTTTGATAGAGGAGCTGCATTTGAGTAATTTTAGTTGAAATTATCTTCGAATTTTTGGATTTTTGTACAGATTTTTGTCAAATTTTAAAAAATTTTGTTGAAACCAACTTCGATTACTCTGGATTACGTTAGGCTTTTTGGTAGCGGAGCTGCATTTGAGTAATTTTAGTTGAAATTAACTTCGAATTTTGGGATTTTTGTACAGATGTTTGTCAAATTTTAAAAAATTTTGTTGAAACCAACTTCGATTTTTCTGGATTATGTTAGGTTTTTTGGATAGAGGAGCTGCATTTGAGTAATTTTAGTTGAAAATAACTTCGAATTTTTGGATTTTTGTACAGATTTTTGTCAAATTTTAAAAAATTTTGTTGAAACCAACCTCGATTACTCTGGATTACGTTAGGTTTTTTTGATAGAGGAGCTGCATTTGAGTAATTTTAGTTGAAATTAACTTCGAATTTTTGGATTTTTGTACTGATTTTTGTCAAATTTTAAAATATTTTGTTGAAATCAACTTCGATTTTTCTGGAATATGTTAGGTTTTTTTGATAGAGGAGCTGCATTTGAGTAATTTTAGTTGTAATTAACTTCGAATTTTTGGATTTTTGTGCAGATTTTTGTCAAATTTTATAAAATTTCTTGAACCCAACTTCGATTTTTCTGGATTATGATAGGTTTTTTTGATAGAGGAGCTGCATTTGAGTAATTTTAGTTGAAATTATCTTCGAATTTTTGGATTTTTGTACAGATTTTTGTCAAATTTTAAAAAATTTTGTTGAAACCAACTTCGATTACTCTGGATTACGTTAGGCTTTTTGGTAGCGGAGCTGCATTTTAGTAATTTTAGTTGAAATTAACTTCGAATTTTGGGATTTTTGTACAGATGTTTGTCAAATTTTAAAAAATTTTGTTGAAACCAACTTCGATTTTTCTGGATTATGTTAGGTTTTTTGGATAGAGGAGCTGCATTTGAGTAATTTTAGTTGAAAATAACTTCGAATTTTTGGATTTTTGTACAGATTTTTGTCAAATTTTAAAAAATTTTGATGAAACCAACCTCGATTACTCTGGATTACGTTAGGTTTTTTTGATAGAGGAGCTGCATTTGAGTAATTTTAGTTGAAATTAACTTCGAATTTTTGGATTTTTGTACTGATTTTTGTCAAATTTTAAAATATTTTGTTGAAATCAACTTCGATTTTTCTGGAATATGTTAGGTTTTTTTGATAGAGGAGCTGCATTTGAGTAATTTTAGTTGTAATTAACTTCGAATTTTTGGATTTTTGTGCAGATTTTTGTCAAATTTTAAAAAATTTTGTTGAAACCAACTTCGATTTTTCTGGATTATGTTAGGTTTTTTTGATAGAGGAGCTGCATTTGAGTAATTTTAGTTGAAAATAACTTCGAATTTTTGGATATTTGTGCAGATTTTGGTCAAATTTTAAAAAATTTTGTTGAAACCAACTTCGATTTTTCTGGATTATGTAAAGTTTTTTTGATAGAGGAGCTGCATTTGAGTAATTTTAGTTGAAATTAACTTCGAATTTTTGGATTTTTGTCCAGATTTTTTCAAATTTTAAAAAATTTTGTTGAAATCAACTTCGATTTTTCTGGAATATGTTAGGTTTTATTGATAGAGGAGCTGCATTTGAGTAATTTTAGTTGAAATTATCTTCGAATTTTTGGATTTTTGTACAGATTTTTGTCAAATTTTAAAAAATTTTGTTGAAACCAACTTCGATTACTCTGGATTACGTTAGGCTTTTTGGTAGCGGAGCTGCATTTGAGTAATTTTAGTTGAAATTAACTTCGAATTTTGGGATTTTTGTACAGATGTTTGTCAAATTTTAAAAAATTTTGTTGAAACCAACTTCGATTTTTCTGGATTATGTTAGGTTTTTTGGATAGAGGAGCTGCATTTGAGTAATTTTAGTTGAAAATAACTTCGAATTTTTGGATTTTTGTACAGATTTTTGACAAATTTTAAAAAATTTTGTTGAAATCAACTTCGATTTTTCTGGAATATGTTAGGTTTTTTTTATAGAGGAGCTGCATTTGAGTAATTTTAGTTGAAATTATCTTCGAATTTTTGGATTTTTGTACAGATTTTGTCAAATTTTAAAAAATTTTGTTGAAACCAACTTCGATTTTTCTGGATTATGTTAGGTTTTTTGGATAGAGGAGCTGCATTTGAGTAATTTTAGTTGTAATTAACTTCGAATTTTTGGATTTTTGTGCAGATTTTTGTCAAATTTTATAAAATTTCTTGAACCCAACTTCGATTTTTCTGGATTATGTTAGGTTTTTTTGATAGAGGAGCTGCATTTGAGTAATTTTAGTTGAAAATAACTTCGAATTTTTGGATATTTGTGCAGATTTTGGTCAAATTTTAAAAAATTTTGTTGAAACCAACTTCGATTTTTCTGGATTATGTAAAGTTTTTTTGATAGAGGAGCTGCATTTGAGTAATTTTAGTTGAAATTAACTTCGAATTTTTGGATTTTTGTCCAGATTTTTTCAAATTTTAAAAAATTTTGTTGAAATCAACTTCGATTTTTCTGGAATATGTTAGGTTTTATTGATAGAGGAGCTGCATTTGAGTAATTTTAGTTGAAATTATCTTCGAATTTTTGGATTTTTGTACAGATTTTTGTCAAATTTTAAAAAATTTTGTTGAAACCAACTTCGATTACTCTGGATTACGTTAGGCTTTTTGGTAGCGGAGCTGCATTTGAGTAATTTTAGTTGAAATTAACTTCGAATTTTGGGATTTTTGAACAGATGTTTGTCAAATTTTAAAAAATTTTGTTGAAACCAACTTCGATTTTTCTGGATTATGTTAGGTTTTTTGGATAGAGGAGCTGCATTTGAGTAATTTTAGTTGAAAATAACTTCGAATTTTTGGATTTTTGTACAGATTTTTGTCAAATTTTAAAAAATTTTGTTGAAACCAACCTCGATTACTCTGGATTACGTTAGGTTTTTTTGATAGAGGAGCTGCATTTGAGTAATTTTAGTTGAAATTAACTTCGAATTTTTGGATTTTTGTACTGATTTTTGTCAAATTTTAAAATATTTTGTTGAAATCAACTTCGATTTTTCTGGAATATGTTAGGTTTTTTTGATAGAGGAGCTGCATTTGAGTAATTTTAGTTGTAATTAACTTCGAATTTTTGGATTTTTGTCCAGATTTTTTCAAATTTTAAAAAATTTTGTTGAAATCAACTTCGATTTTTCTGGAATATGTTAGGTTTTATTGATAGAGGAGCTGCATTTGAGTAATTTTAGTTGAAATTATCTTCGAATTTTTGGATTTTTGTACAGATTTTTGTCAAATTTTAAAAAATTTTGTTGAAACCAACTTCGATTACTCTGGATTACGTTAGGCTTTTTGGTAGCGGAGCTGCATTTGAGTAATTTTAGTTGAAATTAACTTCGAATTTTGGGATTTTTGTACAGATGTTTGTCAAATTTTAAAAAATTTTGTTGAAACCAACTTCGATTTTTCTGGATTATGTTAGGTTTTTTGGATAGAGGAGCTGCATTTAAGTAATTTTAGTTGAAAATAACTTCGAATTTTTGGATTTTTGTACAGATTTTTGACAAATTTTAAAAAATTTTGTTGAAATCAACTTCGATTTTTCTGGAATATGTTAGGTTTTTTTTATAGAGGAGCTGCATTTGAGTAATTTTAGTTGAAATTATCTTCGAATTTTTGGATTTTTGTACAGATTTTGTCAAATTTTAAAAAATTTTGTTGAAACCAACTTCGATTTTTCTGGATTATGTTAGGTTTTTTGGATAGAGGAGCTGCATTTGAGTAATTTTAGTTGTAATTAACTTCGAATTTTTGGATTTTTGTGCAGATTTTTGTCAAATTTTATAAAATTTCTTGAACCCAACTTCGATTTTTCTGGATTATGTTAGGTTTTTTTGATAGAGGAGCTGCATTTGAGTAATTTTAGTTGTAATTAACTTCGAATTTTTGGATTTTTGTGCAGATTTTTGTCAAATTTTATAAAATTTCTTGAACCCAACTTCGATTTTTCTGGATTATGATAGGTTTTTTTGATAGAGGAGCTGCATTTGAGTAATTTTAGTTGAAATTATCTTCGAATTTTTGGATTTTTGTACAGATTTTTGTCAAATTTTAAAAAATTTTGTTGAAACCAACTTCGATTACTCTGGATTACGTTAGGCTTTTTGGTAGCGGAGCTGCATTTGAGTAATTTTAGTTGAAATTAACTTCGAATTTTGGGATTTTTGTACAGATGTTTGTCAAATTTTAAAAAATTTTGTTGAAACCAACTTCGATTTTTCTGGATTATGTTAGGTTTTTTGGATAGAGGAGCTGCATTTGAGTAATTTTAGTTGAAAATAACTTCGAATTTTTGGATTTTTGTCAAATTTTAAAAAATTTTGTTGAAACCAACCTCGATTACTCTGGATTACGTTAGGTTTTTTTGATAGAGGAGCTGCATTTGAGTAATTTTAGTTGAAATTAACTTCGAATTTTTGGATTTTTGTACTGATTTTTGTCAAATTTTAAAATATTTTGTTGAAATCAACTTCGATTTTTCTGGAATATGTTAGGTTTTTTTGATAGAGGAGCTGCATTTGAGTAATTTTAGTTGTAATTAACTTCGAATTTTTGGATTTTTGTGCAGATTTTTGTCAAATTTTATAAAATTTCTTGAACCCAACTTCGATTTTTCTGGATTATGTTAGGTTTTTTTGATAGAGGAGCTGCATTTGAGTAATTTTAGTTGTAATTAACTTCGAATTTTTGGATTTTTGTACAGATTTTTGTCAAATTTTAAAAAATTTTGTTGAAACCAACTTCGATTTTTCTGGATTATGTTAGGTTTTTTGGATAGAGGAGCTGCATTTGAGTAATTTTAGTTGTAATTAACTCCGAATTTTTGGATTTTTGTGCAGATTTTTGTCAAATTTTAAAAAATTTTGTTGAAACCAACTTCGATTTTTCTGGATTATGTTAGGTTTTTTTGATAGAGGAGCTGCATTTGAGTAATTTTAGTTGAAAATATCTTCGAATTTTTGGATATTTGTGCAGATTTTGGTCAAATTTTAAAAAATTTTGTTGAAACCAACTTCGATTTTTCTGGATTATGTAAAGTTTTTTTGATAGAGGAGCTGCATTTGAGTAATTTTAGTTGAAATTAACTTCGAATTTTTGGATTTTTGTCCAGATTTTTTCAAATTTTAAAAAATTTTGTTGAAATCAACTTCGATTTTTCTGGAATATGTTAGGTTTTATTGATAGAGGAGCTGCATTTGAGTAATTTTAGTTGAAATTATCTTCGAATTTTTGGATTTTTGTACAGATTTTTGTCAAATTTTAAAAAATTTTGTTGAAACCAACTTCGATTACTTTGGATTACGTTAGGCTTTTTGGTAGCGGAGCTGCATTTGAGTAATTTTAGTTGAAATTAACTTCGAATTTTGGGATTTTTGTACAGATGTTTGTCAAATTTTAAAAAATTTTGTTGAAACCAACTTCGATTTTTCTGGATTATGTTAGGTTTTTTGGATAGAGGAGCTGCATTTGAGTAATTTTAGTTGAAAATAACTTCGAATTTTTGGATTTTTGTACAGATTTTTGACAAATTTTAAAAAATTTTTTTGAAATCAACTTCGATTTTTCTGGAATATGTTAGGTTTTTTTTATAGAGGAGCTGCATTTGAGTAATTTTAGTTGAAATTATCTTCGAATTTTTGGATTTTTGTACAGATTTTGTCAAATTTTAAAAAATTTTGTTGAAACCAACTTCGATTTTTCTGGATTATGTTAGGTTTTTTGGATAGAGGAGCTGCATTTGAGTAATTTTAGTTGTAATTAACTTCGAATTTTTGGATTTTTGTGCAGATTTTTGTCAAATTTTATAAAATTTCTTGAACCCAACTTCGATTTTTCTGGATTATGATAGGTTTTTTTGATAGAGGAGCTGCATTTGAGTAATTTTAGTTGAAAATAACTTCGAATTTTTGGATATTTGTGCAGATTTTGGTCAAATTTTAAAAAATTTTGTTGAAACCAACTTCGATTTTTCTGGATTATGTAAAGTTTTTTTGATAGAGGAGCTGCATTTGAGTAATTTTAGTTGAAAATAACTTCGAATTTTTGGATTTTTGTACAGATTTTTGTCAAATTTTAAAATATTTTGTTGAAACCAACTTCGATTTTTCTGGATTATGTTAGGTTTTTTTGATAGAGGAGCTGCATTTGAGTAATTTTAGTTGAAATTAACTTCGAATTTTTGGTTGTTTGTACAGATTTTTTTCAAATTATAAAAAATATTGTTGAAACCAACTTCGATTTTTCTGGATTATGTTAGGTTTTTTGATAGAGGAGCTGCATTTGAGTAATTTTAGTTGAAAATAACTCCGAATTTTTGGATTTTTGTACAGATTTTTGTCAAATTTTAAAAAATTTTATTGAAACCAACTTCGATTTTTCTGGATTATGTTAGGTTTATTGGATAGAGGAGCTGCATTTGAGTAATTTTAGTTGAAATTATCTTCGAATTTTTGGATTTTTGTACAGATTTTTGTCAAATTTTAAAAAATTTTGTTGAAACCGACTTCGATTACTCTGGATTACGTTAGGTTTTCTTGATAGAGGAGCTGCATTTGAGTAATTTTAGTTGAAATTAACTTCGAATTTTTGGATTTTTGTACAGATTTTTGTCAAATTTTAAAATATTTTGTTGAAACAAACTTCGATTTTTCTGGATTATGTTAGGTTTTTTTGATAGAGGAGCTGCATTTGAGTAATTTTAGTTGTAATTAACTTCGAATTTTTGGATTTTTGTGCAGATTTTTGTCAAATTTTAAAAAATTTTGTTGAAACCAACTTCGATTTTTCTGGATTTTGTAAAGTTTTTTTGATAGAGGAGCTGCATTTGAGTAATTTTAGTTGAAATTATCTTCGAATTTTTGGATTTTTGTACAGATTTTTGTCAAATTTTAAAAAATTTTGTTGAAACCAACTTCGATTACTCTGGATTACGTTAGGCTTTTTGGTAGCGGAGCTGCATTTGAGTAATTTTAGTTGAAATTAACTTCGAATTTTGGGATTTTTGTACAGATGTTTGTCAAATTTTAAAAAATTTTGTTGAAACCAACTTCGATTTTTCTGGATTATGTTAGGTTTTTTGGATAGAGGAGCTGCATTTGAGTAATTTTAGTTGAAAATAACTTCGAATTTTTGGATTTTTGTACAGATTTTTGACAAATTTTAAAAAATTTTGTTGAAATCAACTTCGATTTTTCTGGAATATGTTAGGTTTTTTTTATAGAGGAGCTGCATTTGAGTAATTTTAGTTGAAATTATCTTCGAATTTTTGGATTTTTGTACAGATTTTGTCAAATTTTAAAAAATTTTGTTGAAACCAACTTCGATTTTTCTGGATTATGTTAGGTTTTTTGGATAGAGGAGCTGCATTTGAGTAATTTTAGTTGTAATTAACTTCGAATTTTTGGATTTTTGTGCAGATTTTTGTCAAATTTTATAAAATTTCTTGAACCCAACTTCGATTTTTCTGGATTATGTTAGGTTTTTTTGATAGAGGAGCTGCATTTGAGTAATTTTAGTTGTAATTAACTTCGAATTTTTGGATTTTTGTACAGATTTTTGTCAAATTTTAAAAAATTTTGTTGAAACCAACTTCGATTTTTCTGGATTATGTTAGGTTTTTTGGATAGAGGAGCTGCATTTGTGTAATTTTAGTTGTAATTAACTTCGAATTTTTGGATTTTTGTGCAGATTTTTGTCAAATTTTAAAAAATTTTGTTGAAACCAACTTCGATTTTTCTGGATTATGTTAGGTTTTTTTGATAGAGGAGCTGCATTTGAGTAATTTTAGTTGAAATTATCTTCGAATTTTTGGATTTTTGTACAGATTTTTGTCAAATTTTAAAAAATTTTGTTGAAACCAACTTCGATTACTCTGGATTACGTTAGGCTTTTTGGTAGCGGAGCTGCATTTGAGTAATTTTAGTTGAAATTAACTTCGAATTTTGGGATTTTTGTACAGATGTTTGTCAAATTTTAAAAAATTTTGTTGAAACCAACTTCGATTTTTCTGGATTATGTTAGGTTTTTTTGATAGAGGAGCTGCATTTGAGTAATTTTAGTTGAAAATATCTTCGAATTTTTGGATATTTGTGCAGATTTTGGTCAAATTTTAAAAAATTTTGTTGAAACCAACTTCGATTTTTCTGGATTATGTAAAGTTTTTTTGATAGAGGAGCTGCATTTGAGTAATTTTAGTTGAAATTAACTTCGAATTTTTGGATTTTTGTCCAGATTTTTTCAAATTTTAAAAAATTTTGTTGAAATCAACTTCGATTTTTCTGGAATATGTTAGGTTTTATTGATAGAGGAGCTGCATTTGAGTAATTTTAGTTGAAATTATCTTCGAATTTTTGGATTTTTGTACAGATTTTTGTCAAATTTTAAAAAATTTTGTTGAAACCAACTTCGATTACTTTGGATTACGTTAGGCTTTTTGGTAGCGGAGCTGCATTTGAGTAATTTTAGTTGAAATTAACTTCGAATTTTGGGATTTTTGTACAGATGTTTGTCAAATTTTAAAAAATTTTGTTGAAACCAACTTCGATTTTTCTGGATTATGTTAGGTTTTTTGGATAGAGGAGCTGCATTTGAGTAATTTTAGTTGAAAATAACTTCGAATTTTTGGATTTTTGTACAGATTTTTGACAAATTTTAAAAAATTTTTTTGAAATCAACTTCGATTTTTCTGGAATATGTTAGGTTTTTTTTATAGAGGAGCTGCATTTGAGTAATTTTAGTTGAAATTATCTTCGAATTTTTGGATTTTTGTACAGATTTTGTCAAATTTTAAAAAATTTTGTTGAAACCAACTTCGATTTTTCTGGATTATGTTAGGTTTTTTGGATAGAGGAGCTGCATTTGAGTAATTTTAGTTGTAATTAACTTCGAATTTTTGGATTTTTGTGCAGATTTTTGTCAAATTTTATAAAATTTCTTGAACCCAACTTCGATTTTTCTGGATTATGATAGGTTTTTTTGATAGAGGAGCTGCATTTGAGTAATTTTAGTTGAAAATAACTTCGAATTTTTGGATATTTGTGCAGATTTTGGTCAAATTTTAAAAAATTTTGTTGAAACCAACTTCGATTTTTCTGGATTATGTAAAGTTTTTTTGATAGAGGAGCTGCATTTGAGTAATTTTAGTTGAAAATAACTTCGAATTTTTGGATTTTTGTACAGATTTTTGTCAAATTTTAAAATATTTTGTTGAAACCAACTTCGATTTTTCTGGATTATGTTAGGTTTTTTTGATAGAGGAGCTGCATTTGAGTAATTTTAGTTGAAATTAACTTCGAATTTTTGGTTGTTTGTACAGATTTTTTTCAAATTATAAAAAATATTGTTGAAACCAACTTCGATTTTTCTGGATTATGTTAGGTTTTTTGATAGAGGAGCTGCATTTGAGTAATTTTAGTTGAAAATAACTCCGAATTTTTGGATTTTTGTACAGATTTTTGTCAAATTTTAAAAAATTTTATTGAAACCAACTTCGATTTTTCTGGATTATGTTAGGTTTATTGGATAGAGGAGCTGCATTTGAGTAATTTTAGTTGAAATTATCTTCGAATTTTTGGATTTTTGTACAGATTTTTGTCAAATTTTAAAAAATTTTGTTGAAACCGACTTCGATTACTCTGGATTACGTTAGGTTTTCTTGATAGAGGAGCTGCATTTGAGTAATTTTAGTTGAAATTAACTTCGAATTTTTGGATTTTTGTACAGATTTTTGTCAAATTTTAAAATATTTTGTTGAAACAAACTTCGATTTTTCTGGATTATGTTAGGTTTTTTTGATAGAGGAGCTGCATTTGAGTAATTTTAGTTGTAATTAACTTCGAATTTTTGGATTTTTGTGCAGATTTTTGTCAAATTTTAAAAAATTTTGTTGAAACCAACTTCGATTTTTCTGGATTTTGTAAAGTTTTTTTGATAGAGGAGCTGCATTTGAGTAATTTTAGTTGAAATTATCTTCGAATTTTTGGATTTTTGTACAGATTTTTGTCAAATTTTAAAAAATTTTGTTGAAACCAACTTCGATTACTCTGGATTACGTTAGGCTTTTTGGTAGCGGAGCTGCATTTGAGTAATTTTAGTTGAAATTAACTTCGAATTTTGGGATTTTTGTACAGATGTTTGTCAAATTTTAAAAAATTTTGTTGAAACCAACTTCGATTTTTCTGGATTATGTTAGGTTTTTTGGATAGAGGAGCTGCATTTGAGTAATTTTAGTTGAAAATAACTTCGAATTTTTGGATTTTTGTACAGATTTTTGACAAATTTTAAAAAATTTTGTTGAAATCAACTTCGATTTTTCTGGAATATGTTAGGTTTTTTTTATAGAGGAGCTGCATTTGAGTAATTTTAGTTGAAATTATCTTCGAATTTTTGGATTTTTGTACAGATTTTGTCAAATTTTAAAAAATTTTGTTGAAACCAACTTCGATTTTTCTGGATTATGTTAGGTTTTTTGGATAGAGGAGCTGCATTTGAGTAATTTTAGTTGTAATTAACTTCGAATTTTTGGATTTTTGTGCAGATTTTTGTCAAATTTTATAAAATTTCTTGAACCCAACTTCGATTTTTCTGGATTATGTTAGGTTTTTTTGATAGAGGAGCTGCATTTGAGTAATTTTAGTTGTAATTAACTTCGAATTTTTGGATTTTTGTACAGATTTTTGTCAAATTTTAAAAAATTTTGTTGAAACCAACTTCGATTTTTCTGGATTATGTTAGGTTTTTTGGATAGAGGAGCTGCATTTGTGTAATTTTAGTTGTAATTAACTTCGAATTTTTGGATTTTTGTGCAGATTTTTGTCAAATTTTAAAAAATTTTGTTGAAACCAACTTCGATTTTTCTGGATTATGTTAGGTTTTTTTGATAGAGGAGCTGCATTTGAGTAATTTTAGTTGAAATTATCTTCGAATTTTTGGATTTTTGTACAGATTTTTGTCAAATTTTAAAAAATTTTGTTGAAACCAACTTCGATTACTCTGGATTACGTTAGGCTTTTTGGTAGCGGAGCTGCATTTGAGTAATTTTAGTTGAAATTAACTTCGAATTTTGGGATTTTTGTACAGATGTTTGTCAAATTTTAAAAAATTTTGTTGAAACCAACTTCGATTTTTCTGGATTATGTTAGGTTTTTTGGATAGAGGAGCTGCATTTGAGTAATTTTAGTTGAAAATAACTTCGAATTTTTGGATTTTTGTACAGATTTTTGACAAATTTTAAAAAATTTTGTTGAAATCAACTTCGATTTTTCTGGAATATGTTAGGTTTTTTTTATAGAGGAGCTGCATTTGAGTAATTTTAGTTGAAATTATCTTCGAATTTTTGGATTTTTGTACAGATTTTGTCAAATTTTAAAAAATTTTGTTGAAACCAACTTCGATTTTTCTGGATTATGTTAGGTTTTTTGGATAGAGGAGCTGCATTTGAGTAATTTTAGTTGTAATTAACTTCGAATTTTTGGATTTTTGTGCAGATTTTTGTCAAATTTTATAAAATTTCTTGAACCCAACTTCGATTTTTCTGGATTATGTTAGGTTTTTTTGATAGAGGAGCTGCATTTGAGTAATTTTAGTTGTAATTAACTTCGAATTTTTGGATTTTTGTGCAGATTTTTGTCAAATTTTATAAAATTTCTTGAACCCAACTTCGATTTTTCTGGATTATGATAGGTTTTTTTGATAGAGGAGCTGCATTTGAGTAATTTTAGTTGAAATTATCTTCGAATTTTTGGATTTTTGTACAGATTTTTGTCAAATTTTAAAAAATTTTGTTGAAACCAACTTCGATTACTCTGGATTACGTTAGGCTTTTTGGTAGCGGAGCTGCATTTGAGTAATTTTAGTTGAAATTAACTTCGAATTTTGGGATTTTTGTACAGATGTTTGTCAAATTTTAAAAAATTTTGTTGAAACCAACTTCGATTTTTCTGGATTATGTTAGGTTTTTTGGATAGAGGAGCTGCATTTGAGTAATTTTAGTTGAAAATAACTTCGAATTTTTGGATTTTTGTACAGATTTTTGTCAAATTTTAAAAAATTTTGTTGAAACCAACCTCGATTACTCTGGATTACGTTAGGTTTTTTTGATAGAGGAGCTGCATTTGAGTAATTTTAGTTGAAATTAACTTCGAATTTTTGGATTTTTGTACTGATTTTTGTCAAATTTTAAAATATTTTGTTGAAATCAACTTCGATTTTTCTGGAATATGTTAGGTTTTTTTGATAGAGGAGCTGCATTTGAGTAATTTTAGTTGTAATTAACTTCGAATTTTTGGATTTTTGTGCAGATTTTTGTCAAATTTTATAAAATTTCTTGAACCCAACTTCGATTTTTCTGGATTATGTTAGGTTTTTTTGATAGAGGAGCTGCATTTGAGTAATTTTAGTTGTAATTAACTTCGAATTTTTGGATTTTTGTACAGATTTTTGTCAAATTTTAAAAAATTTTGTTGAAACCAACTTCGATTTTTCTGGATTATGTTAGGTTTTTTGGATAGAGGAGCTGCATTTGAGGAATTTTAGTTGTAATTAACTTCGAATTTTTGGATTTTTGTCAAATTTTAAAAAATTTTGTTGAAACCAACTTCGATTTTTCTGGATTATGTTAGGTTTTTTGGATAGAGGAGCTGCATTTGAGTAATTTTAGTTGTAATTAACTTCGAATTTTTGGATTTTTGTGCAGATTTTTGTCAAATTTTATAAAATTTCTTGAACCCAACTTCGATTTTTCTGGATTATGTTAGGTTTTTTTGATAGAGGAGCTGCATTTGAGTAATTTTAGTTGTAATTAACTTCGAATTTTTGGATTTTTGTGCAGATTTTTGTCAAATTTTATAAAATTTCTTGAACCCAACTTCGATTTTTCTGGATTATGATAGGTTTTTTTGATAGAGGAGCTGCATTTGAGTAATTTTAGTTGAAATTATCTTCGAATTTTTGGATTTTTGTACAGATTTTTGTCAAATTTTAAAAAATTTTGTTGAAACCAACTTCGATTACTCTGGATTACGTTAGGCTTTTTGGTAGCGGAGCTGCATTTGAGTAATTTTAGTTGAAATTAACTTCGAATTTTGGGATTTTTGTACAGATGTTTGTCAAATTTTAAAAAATTTTGTTGAAACCAACTTCGATTTTTCTGGATTATGTTAGGTTTTTTGGATAGAGGAGCTGCATTTGAGTAATTTTAGTTGAAAATAACTTCGAATTTTTGGATTTTTGTACAGATTTTTGTCAAATTTTAAAAAATTTTGTTGAAACCAACTTCGATTTTTCTGGATTTTGTAAAGTTTTTTTGATAGAGGAGCTGCATTTGAGTAATTTTAGTTGAAATTATCTTCGAATTTTTGGATTTTTGTACAGATTTTTGTCAAATTTTAAAAAATTTTGTTGAAACCAACTTCGATTACTCTGGATTACGTTAGGCTTTTTGGTAGCGGAGCTGCATTTGAGTAATTTTAGTTGAAATTAACTTCGAATTTTGGGATTTTTGTACAGATGTTTGTCAAATTTTAAAAAATTTTGTTGAAACCAACTTCGATTTTTCTGGATTATGTTAGGTTTTTTGGATAGAGGAGCTGCATTTGAGTAATTTTAGTTGAAAATAACTTCGAATTTTTGGATTTTTGTACAGATTTTTGACAAATTTTAAAAAATTTTGTTGAAATCAACTTCGATTTTTCTGGAATATGTTAGGTTTTTTTTATAGAGGAGCTGCATTTGAGTAATTTTAGTTGAAATTATCTTCGAATTTTTGGATTTTTGTACAGATTTTGTCAAATTTTAAAAAATTTTGTTGAAACCAACTTCGATTTTTCTGGATTATGTTAGGTTTTTTGGATAGAGGAGCTGCATTTGAGTAATTTTAGTTGTAATTAACTTCGAATTTTTGGATTTTTGTGCAGATTTTTGTCAAATTTTATAAAATTTCTTGAACCCAACTTCGATTTTTCTGGATTATGTTAGGTTTTTTTGATAGAGGAGCTGCATTTGAGTAATTTTAGTTGTAATTAACTTCGAATTTTTGGATTTTTGTACAGATTTTTGTCAAATTTTAAAAAATTTTGTTGAAACCAACTTCGATTTTTCTGGATTATGTTAGGTTTTTTGGATAGAGGAGCTGCATTTGTGTAATTTTAGTTGTAATTAACTTCGAATTTTTGGATTTTTGTGCAGATTTTTGTCAAATTTTAAAAAATTTTGTTGAAACCAACTTCGATTTTTCTGGATTATGTTAGGTTTTTTTGATAGAGGAGCTGCATTTGAGTAATTTTAGTTGAAATTATCTTCGAATTTTTGGATTTTTGTACAGATTTTTGTCAAATTTTAAAAAATTTTGTTGAAACCAACTTCGATTACTCTGGATTACGTTAGGCTTTTTGGTAGCGGAGCTGCATTTGAGTAATTTTAGTTGAAATTAACTTCGAATTTTGGGATTTTTGTACAGATGTTTGTCAAATTTTAAAAAATTTTGTTGAAACCAACTTCGATTTTTCTGGATTATGTTAGGTTTTTTGGATAGAGGAGCTGCATTTGAGTAATTTTAGTTGAAAATAACTTCGAATTTTTGGATTTTTGTACAGATTTTTGACAAATTTTAAAAAATTTTGTTGAAATC
Source organism: Andrena trimmerana (assembly GCA_951215215.1). Classification (NCBI taxonomy): domain Eukaryota; kingdom Metazoa; phylum Arthropoda; class Insecta; order Hymenoptera; family Andrenidae; genus Andrena; species Andrena trimmerana. Next base: position 83,030 of record CATNUO010000054.1, on the reverse strand, counting down.
AACTTCGATTTTTCTGGAATATGTTAGGTTTTTTTTATAGAGGAGCTGCATTTGAGTAATTTTAGTTGAAATTATCTTCGAATTTTTGGATTTTTGTACAGATTTTGTCAAATTTTAAAAAATTTTGTTGAAACCAACTTCGATTTTTCTGGATTATGTTAGGTTTTTTGGATAGAGGAGCTGCATTTGAGTAATTTTAGTTGTAATTAACTTCGAATTTTTGGATTTTTGTGCAGATTTTTGTCAAATTTTATAAAATTTCTTGAACCCAACTTCGATTTTTCTGGATTATGTTAGGTTTTTTTGATAGAGGAGCTGCATTTGAGTAATTTTAGTTGTAATTAACTTCGAATTTTTGGATTTTTGTGCAGATTTTTGTCAAATTTTATAAAATTTCTTGAACCCAACTTCGATTTTTCTGGATTATGATAGGTTTTTTTGATAGAGGAGCTGCATTTGAGTAATTTTAGTTGAAATTATCTTCGAATTTTTGGATTTTTGTACAGATTTTTGTCAAATTTTAAAAAATTTTGTTGAAACCAACTTCGATTACTCTGGATTACGTTAGGCTTTTTGGTAGCGGAGCTGCATTTGAGTAATTTTAGTTGAAATTAACTTCGAATTTTGGGATTTTTGTACAGATGTTTGTCAAATTTTAAAAAATTTTGTTGAAACCAACTTCGATTTTTCTGGATTATGTTAGGTTTTTTGGATAGAGGAGCTGCATTTGAGTAATTTTAGTTGAAAATAACTTCGAATTTTTGGATTTTTGTACAGATTTTTGTCAAATTTTAAAAAATTTTGTTGAAACCAACCTCGATTACTCTGGATTACGTTAGGTTTTTTTGATAGAGGAGCTGCATTTGAGTAATTTTAGTTGAAATTAACTTCGAATTTTTGGATTTTTGTACTGATTTTTGTCAAATTTTAAAATATTTTGTTGAAATCAACTTCGATTTTTCTGGAATATGTTAGGTTTTTTTGATAGAGGAGCTGCATTTGAGTAATTTTAGTTGTAATTATCTTCGAATTTTTGGATTTTTGTGCAGATTTTTGTCAAATTTTATAAAATTTCTTGAACCCAACTTCGATTTTTCTGGATTATGTTAGGTTTTTTTGATAGAGGAGCTGCATTTGAGTAATTTTAGTTGTAATTAACTTCGAATTTTTGGATTTTTGTACAGATTTTTGTCAAATTTTAAAAAATTTTGTTGAAACCAACTTCGATTTTTCTGGATTATGTTAGGTTTTTTGGATAGAGGAGCTGCATTTGAGGAATTTTAGTTGTAATTAACTTCGAATTTTTGGATTTTTGTCAAATTTTCAAAAATTTTGTTGAAACCAACTTCGATTTTTCTGGATTATGTTAGGTTTTTTTGATAGAGGAGCTGCATTTGAGTAATTTTAGTTGAAAATAACTTCGAATTTTTGGATATTTGTGCAGATTTTGGTCAAATTTTAAAAAATTTTGTTGAAACCAACTTCGATTTTTCTGGATTATGTAAAGTTTTTTTGATAGAGGAGCTGCATTTGAGTAATTTTAGTTGAAATTAACTTCGAATTTTTGGATTTTTGTCCAGATTTTTTCAAATTTTAAAAAATTTTGTTGAAATCAACTTCGATTTTTCTGGAATATGTTAGGTTTTATTGATAGAGGAGCTGCATTTGAGTAATTTTAGTTGAAATTATCTTCGAATTTTTGGATTTTTGTACAGATTTTTGTCAAATTTTAAAAAATTTTGTTGAAACCAACTTCGATTACTCTGGATTACGTTAGGCTTTTTGGTAGCGGAGCTGCATTTGAGTAATTTTAGTTGAAATTAACTTCGAATTTTGGGATTTTTGTACAGATGTTTGTCAAATTTTAAAAAATTTTGTTGAAACCAACTTCGATTTTTCTGGATTATGTTAGGTTTTTTGGATAGAGGAGCTGCATTTGAGTAATTTTAGTTGAAAATAACTTCGAATTTTTGGATTTTTGTACAGATTTTTGACAAATTTTAAAAAATTTTGTTGAAATCAACTTCGATTTTTCTGGAATATGTTAGGTTTTTTTTATAGAGGAGCTGCATTTGAGTAATTTTAGTTGAAATTATCTTCGAATTTTTGGATTTTTGTACAGATTTTGTCAAATTTTAAAAAATTTTGTTGAAACCAACTTCGATTTTTCTGGATTATGTTAGGTTTTTTGGATAGAGGAGCTGCATTTGAGTAATTTTAGTTGTAATTAACTTCGAATTTTTGGATTTTTGTGCAGATTTTTGTCAAATTTTATAAAATTTCTTGAACCCAACTTCGATTTTTCTGGATTATGTTAGGTTTTTTTGATAGAGGAGCTGCATTTGAGTAATTTTAGTTGTAATTAACTTCGAATTTTTGGATTTTTGTGCAGATTTTTGTCAAATTTTATAAAATTTCTTGAACCCAACTTCGATTTTTCTGGATTATGATAGGTTTTTTTGATAGAGGAGCTGCATTTGAGTAATTTTAGTTGAAATTATCTTCGAATTTTTGGATTTTTGTACAGATTTTTGTCAAATTTTAAAAAATTTTGTTGAAACCAACTTCGATTACTCTGGATTACGTTAGGCTTTTTGGTAGCGGAGCTGCATTTGAGTAATTTTAGTTGAAATTAACTTCGAATTTTGGGATTTTTGTACAGATGTTTGTCAAATTTTAAAAAATTTTGTTGAAACCAACTTCGATTTTTCTGGATTATGTTAGGTTTTTTGGATAGAGGAGCTGCATTTGAGTAATTTTAGTTGAAAATAACTTCGAATTTTTGGATTTTTGTACAGATTTTTGTCAAATTTTAAAAAATTTTGTTGAAACCAACCTCGATTACTCTGGATTACGTTAGGTTTTTTTGATAGAGGAGCTGCATTTGAGTAATTTTAGTTGAAATTAACTTCGAATTTTTGGATTTTTGTACTGATTTTTGTCAAATTTTAAAATATTTTGTTGAAATCAACTTCGATTTTTCTGGAATATGTTAGGTTTTTTTGATAGAGGAGCTGCATTTGAGTAATTTTAGTTGTAATTAACTTCGAATTTTTGGATTTTTGTGCAGATTTTTGTCAAATTTTATAAAATTTCTTGAACCCAACTTCGATTTTTCTGGATTATGTTAGGTTTTTTTGATAGAGGAGCTGCATTTGAGTAATTTTAGTTGTAATTAACTTCGAATTTTTGGATTTTTGTACAGATTTTTGTCAAATTTTAAAAAATTTTGTTGAAACCAACTTCGATTTTTCTGGATTATGTTAGGTTTTTTGGATAGAGGAGCTGCATTTGAGGAATTTTAGTTGTAATTAACTTCGAATTTTTGGATTTTTGTCAAATTTTCAAAAATTTTGTTGAAACCAACTTCGATTTTTCTGGATTATGTTAGGTTTTTTTGATAGAGGAGCTGCATTTGAGTAATTTTAGTTGAAAATAACTTCGAATTTTTGGATATTTGTGCAGATTTTGGTCAAATTTTAAAAAATTTTGTTGAAACCAACTTCGATTTTTCTGGATTATGTAAAGTTTTTTTGATAGAGGAGCTGCATTTGAGTAATTTTAGTTGAAATTAACTTCGAATTTTTGGATTTTTGTCCAGATTTTTTCAAATTTTAAAAAATTTTGTTGAAATCAACTTCGATTTTTCTGGAATATGTTAGGTTTTATTGATAGAGGAGCTGCATTTGAGTAATTTTAGTTGAAATTATCTTCGAATTTTTGGATTTTTGTACAGATTTTTGTCAAATTTTAAAAAATTTTGTTGAAACCAACTTCGATTACTCTGGATTACGTTAGGCTTTTTGGTAGCGGAGCTGCATTTGAGTAATTTTAGTTGAAATTAACTTCGAATTTTGGGATTTTTGTACAGATGTTTGTCAAATTTTAAAAAATTTTGTTGAAACCAACTTCGATTTTTCTGGATTATGTTAGGTTTTTTGGATAGAGGAGCTGCATTTGAGTAATTTTAGTTGAAAATAACTTCGAATTTTTGGATTTTTGTACAGATTTTTGACAAATTTTAAAAAATTTTGTTGAAATCAACTTCGATTTTTCTGGAATATGTTAGGTTTTTTTTATAGAGGAGCTGCATTTGAGTAATTTTAGTTGAAATTATCTTCGAATTTTTGGATTTTTGTACAGATTTTGTCAAATTTTAAAAAATTTTGTTGAAACCAACTTCGATTTTTCTGGATTATGTTAGGTTTTTTGGATAGAGGAGCTGCATTTGAGTAATTTTAGTTGTAATTAACTTCGAATTTTTGGATTTTTGTGCAGATTTTTGTCAAATTTTATAAAATTTCTTGAACCCAACTTCGATTTTTCTGGATTATGTTAGGTTTTTTTGATAGAGGAGCTGCATTTGAGTAATTTTAGTTGTAATTAACTTCGAATTTTTGGATTTTTGTGCAGATTTTTGTCAAATTTTATAAAATTTCTTGAACCCAACTTCGATTTTTGTGGATTATGATAGGTTTTTTTGATAGAGGAGCTGCATTTGAGTAATTTTAGTTGAAATTATCTTCGAATTTTTGGATTTTTGTACAGATTTTTGTCAAATTTTAAAAAATTTTGTTGAAACCAACTTCGATTACTCTGGATTACGTTAGGCTTTTTGGTAGCGGAGCTGCATTTGAGTAATTTTAGTTGAAATTAACTTCGAATTTTGGGATTTTTGTACAGATGTTTGACAAATTTTAAAAAATTTTGTTGAAATCAACTTCGATTTTTCTGGAATATGTTAGGTTTTTTTTATAGAGGAGCTGCATTTGAGTAATTTTAGTTGAAATTATCTTCGAATTTTTGGATTTTTGTACAGATTTTGTCAAATTTTAAAAAATTTTGTTGAAACCAACTTCGATTTTTCTGGATTATGTTAGGTTTTTTGGATAGAGGAGCTGCATTTGAGTAATTTTAGTTGTAATTAACTTCGAATTTTTGGATTTTTGTGCAGATTTTTGTCAAATTTTATAAAATTTCTTGAACCCAACTTCGATTTTTCTGGATTATGTTAGGTTTTTTTGATAGAGGAGCTGCATTTGAGTAATTTTAGTTGTAATTAACTTCGAATTTTTGGATTTTTGTGCAGATTTTTGTCAAATTTTATAAAATTTCTTGAACCCAACTTCGATTTTTCTGGATTATGATAGGTTTTTTTGATAGAGGAGCTGCATTTGAGTAATTTTAGTTGAAATTATCTTCGAATTTTTGGATTTTTGTACAGATTTTTGTCAAATTTTAAAAAATTTTGTTGAAACCAACTTCGATTACTCTGGATTACGTTAGGCTTTTTGGTAGCGGAGCTGCATTTGAGTAATTTTAGTTGAAATTAACTTCGAATTTTGGGATTTTTGTACAGATGTTTGTCAAATTTTAAAAAATTTTGTTGAAACCAACTTCGATTTTTCTGGATTATGTTAGGTTTTTTGGATAGAGGAGCTGCATTTGAGTAATTTTAGTTGAAAATAACTTCGAATTTTTGGATTTTTGTACAGATTTTTGTCAAATTTTAAAAAATTTTGATGAAACCAACCTCGATTACTCTGGATTACGTTAGGTTTTTTTGATAGAGGAGCTGCATTTGAGTAATTTTAGTTGAAATTAACTTCGAATTTTTGGATTTTTGTACAGATTTTGTCAAATTTTAAAAAATTTTGTTGAAACCAACTTCGATTTTTCTGGATTATGTTAGGTTTTTTGGATAGGGGAGCTGCATTTGAGTAATTTTAGTTGTAATTAACTTCGAATTTTTGGATTTTTGTACAGATTTTTGTCAAATTTTAAAAAATTTTGTTGAAACCAACTTCGATTTTTCTAGATTATGTAAAGTTTTTTTGATAGAGGAGCTGCATTTGAGTAATTTTAGTTGAAATTAACTTCGAATTTTTGGATTTTTGTACAGATTTTTGTCAAATTTTAAAAAATTTTGTTGAAACCAACTTCGATTTTTCTGGATTATGTTAGGTTTTTTTGATAGAGGAGCTGCATTTGAGTAATTTTAGTTGAAATTAACTTCGAATTTTTGGATGTTTGTACAGATTTTTTTCAAATTATAAAAAATTTTGTTGAAACCAACTTCGATTTTTCTGGATTATGTTAGGTTTTTTTTTGATAGAGGGCTGCATTTGAGTAATTTTAGTTGAAATTAACTTCGAATTTTTGGATTTTTGTGCAGATTTTTGTCAAATTTTAAAAAATTTTGTTGAAACCAACTTCGATTTTTCTGGATTATGTTAGGTTTATTGGATAGAGGAGCTGCATTTGAGTAATTTTAGTTGAAATTATCTTCGAATTTTTGGATTTTTGTACAGATTTTTGTCAAATTTTAAAAAATTTTGTTGAAACCGACTTCGATTACTCTGGATTACGTTAGGTTTTCTTGATAGAGGAGCTGCATTTGAGTAATTTTAGTTGAAAATAATTTCGAATTTTTGGATTTTTGTACAGATTTTTGTCAAATCATAAAAAATTGTGTTGAAACCAACTTCGATTTTTCTGGATTACGTTAGGTTTTTTTGATAGAGGAGCTGCATTTGAGTAATTTTAGTTGAAATTAACTTCGAATTTTGGGATTTTTGAACTGATGTTTGTCAAATTTTAAAAAATTTTGTTGAAACCAACTTCGATTTTTCTGGATTATGTTAGGTTTTTTTGATAGAGGAGCTGCATTTGAGTAATTTTAGTTTAAATTAACTTCGAATTTATGGATTTTTGTACAGATGTTGGTCAAATTTTAAAAACTTTTGTTGAAACCAACTTCGATTTTTCTGGAATATGTTAGGTTTTTTTATAGAGGAGCTGCATTTGTGTAATTCTAGTTGCAATTAACTTCGAATTTTTGGATTTTTGTACAGATGTTAGTCAAATTTTAAAAAATTTTGTTGAAACCAACTTCGATTTTTCTGGATTATGTTAGGTTTTTTTGATAGAGGAGCTGCATTTGAGTAATTCTAGTTGAAATTATCTTCGAATTTTTGGATTTATGTTCAGATTTTTGTCAAATTTTAAAAAATATTGTTGAACCCAACTTCGATTTTTCTGGATTATGTTAGGTTTTTTTGATAGAGGAGCTGCATTTGAGTAATTTTAGTTGAAAATAACTTCGAATTTTGGGATTTTTGAACTGATGTTTGTCAAATTTTAAAAAATTTTGTTGAAACCAACTTCGATTTTTCTGGATTATGTTAGGTTTTTTTTATAGAGGAGCTGCGTTTGAGTAATTCTAGTTGCAATTAACTTCGAATTTTTGGATTTTTGTACAGATGTTGGTCAAATTTTAAAAAATTTTGTTGAAACCAACTTCGATTTTTCTGGATTATGTTAGGTTTTTTTGATAGAGGAGCTGCATTTGAGTAATTCTAGTTGAAATTATCTTCGAATGTTTGGATTTATGTTCAGATTTTTGTCAAATTTTAAAAAATATTGTTGAATCCAACTTCGATCTTTCTGGATTATGTTAGGTTTTTTTGATAGAGGAGCTGCATTTGAGTAATTTTAGTTGAAAATAACTTCGAATTTTTGGATTTTTGTACAGATTTTTTTCAAATTTTAAAAAAATTTGTTTAAACCTACTTCGATTTTTCTGGTTTATGTAAAGTTTTCTTGATAGAGGAGCTGCATTTGGGTAATTTTAGTTGAAAATAACATCGAATTTTTGGATTTTTGTAAAGATTTTGGTCAAATTTTATAAAATTTTGTTGAACCCAACTTCGATTTTTCTGGATTATGTTAGGTTTTTTTGATAGAGGAGCTGCATTTGAGTAATTCTAGTAGAAATTAACTTCGAATTTTTGGATTTTTGTACAGATTTTTGTCAAATTTTAAAAAATTTTGTTGAAACCAACTTCGATTTTTCTGGATTATGTAAAGTTTTTTTGTTAGAGGAGCTGCATTTGAGTAATTTTAGTTGAAAATAATTTCGAATTTTTGGATTTTTGTACAGATTTTTGTCAAATTATAAAAAATTGTGTTGAAACCAACTTCGATTTTTCTGGATTACGTTAGGTTTTTTTGATAGAGGAGCTGCATTTGAGTAATTTTAGTTGAAATTAACTTCGAATTTTGGGATTTTTGAACTGATGTTTGTCAAATTTTAAAAAATTTTGTTGAAACCAACTTCGATTTTTCTGGATTATGTTAGGTTTTTTTGATAGAGGAGCTGCATTTGAGTCATTTTAGTTTAAATTCACTTCGAATTTATGGATTTTTGTACAGATGTTGGTCAAATTTTAAAAAATTTTGTTGAAACCAACTTCGATTTTTCTGGAATATGTTAGGTTTTTTTGATAAAGGAGCTGCATTTGAGTAATTTTAGTTGAAAATAACTTCGAATTTTTGGATTTTTGTAAAGATTTTTGTCAAATTTTATAAAATTTTGTTGAACCCAACTTCGATTTTTCTGGATTATGTTAGGTTTTTTTATAGAGGAGCTGCATTTGTGTAATTCTAGTTGCAATTAACTTAGAATTTTTGGATTTTTGTACAGATGTTAGTCAAATTTTAAAAAATTTTGTTGAAACCAACTTCGATTTTTCTGGATTATGTTAGGTTTTTTTGATAGAGGAGCTGCATTTGAGTAATTCTAGTTGAAATTATCTTCGAATGTTTGGATTTATGTTCAGATTTTTGTCAAATTTTAAAAAATATTGTTGAATCCAACTTCGATTTTTCTGGATTATGTTAGGTTTTTTTGATAGAGGAGCTGCATTTGAGTAATTTTAGTTGAAAATAACTTCGAATTTTTGGATTTTTGTACAGATTTTTTTCAAATTTTAAAAAAATTTGTTTAAACCTACTTCGATTTTTCTGGATTATGTAAAGTTTTCTTGATAGAGGAGCTGCATTTGGGTAATTTTAGTTGAAAATAACATCGAATTTTTGGATTTTTGTAAAGATTTTTGTCAAATTTTATAAAATTTTGTTGAACCCAACTTCGATTTTTCTGGATTATGTTAGGTTTTTTTGATAGAGGAGCTGCATTTGAGTAATTCTAGTAGAAATTATCTTCGAATTTTGGGATTTTTGAACTGATGTTTGTCAAATTTTAAAAAATTTTGTTGAAACCAACCTCGATTTTTCTGGATTATGTTAGGTTTTTTTTATAGAGGAGCTGCGTTTGAGTAATTCTAGTTGCAATTAACTTCGAATTTTTGGATTTTTGTACAGATGTTGGTCAAATTTTAAAAAATTTTGTTGAAACCAACTTCGTTTTTTCTGGATTATGTTAGGTTTTTTTGATAGAGGAGCTGCATTTGAGTAATTCTAGTTGAAATTATCTTCGAATGTTTGGATTTATGTTCAGATTTTTGTCAAATTTTAAAAAATATTGTTGAATCCAACTTCGATCTTTCTGGATTATGTTAGGTTTTTTTGATAGAGGAGCTGCATTTGAGTAATTTTAGTTGAAAATAACTTCGAATTTTTGGATTTTTGTACAGATTTTTTTCAAATTTTAAAAAAATTTGTTTAAACCTACTTCGATTTTTCTGGTTTATGTAAAGTTTTCTTGATAGAGGAGCTGCATTTGGGTAATTTTAGTTGAAAATAACATCGAATTTTTGGATTTTTGTAAAGATTTTTGTCAAATTTTATAAAATTTTGTTGAACCCAACTTCGATTTTTCTGGATTATGTTAGGTTTTTTTGATAGAGGAGCTGCATTTGAGTAATTCTAGTAGAAATTAACTTCGAATTTTTGGATTTTTGTACAGATTTTTGTCAAATTTTAAAAAATTTTGTTGAAACCAACTTCGATTTTTCTGGATTATGTAAAGTTTTTTTGTTAGAGGAGCTGCATTTGAGTAATTTTAGTTGAAAATAATTTCGAATTTTTGGATTTTTGTACAGATTTTTGTCAAATTATAAAAAATTGTGTTGAAACCAACTTCGATTTTTCTGGATTACGTTAGGTTTTTTTGATAGAGGAGCTGCATTTGAGTAATTTTAGTTGAAATTAACTTCGAATTTTGGGATTTTTGAACTGATGTTTGTCAAATTTTAAAAAATTTTGTTGAAACCAACTTCGATTTTTCTGGATTATGTTAGGTTTTTTTGATAGAGGAGCTGCATTTGAGTAATTTTAGTTTAAATTAACTTCGAATTTATGGATTTTTGTACAGATGTTGGTCAAATTTTAAAAAATTTTGTTGAAACCAACTTCGATTTTTCTGGATTATGTTAGGTTTTTTTATAGAGGAGCTGCATTTGTGTAATTCTAGTTGCAATTAACTTCGAATTTTTGGATTTTTGTACAGATGTTGGTCAAATTTTAAAAAATTTTGTTGAAACCAACTTCGATTTTTCTGGATTATGTTAGGTTTTTTTGATAGAGGAGCTGCATTTGAGTAATTCTAGTTGAAATTATCTTCGAATTTTTGGATTTATGTTCAGATTTTTGTCAAATTTTAAAAAATATTGTTGAACCCAACTTCGATTTTTCTGGATTATGTTAGGTTTTTTTGATAGAGGAGCTGCATTTGAGTAATTTTAGTTGAAAATAACTTCGAATTTTTGGATTTTTGTACAGATTTTTGTCAAATTTTAAAAAATTTTGTTTAAACCTACTTCGATTTTTCTGGATTATGTAAAGTTTTCTTGATAGAGGAGCTGCATTTGGGTAATTTTAGTTGAAAATAACATCGAATTTTTGGATTTTTGTAAAGATTTTTGTCAAATTTTATAAAATTTTGTTGAACCCAACTTCGATTTTTCTGGATTATGTTAGGTTTTTTTGATAGAGGAGCTGCATTTGAGTAATTCTAGTAGAAATTAACTTCGAATTTTTGGATTTTTGTACAGATTTTTGTCAAATTTTAAAAAATTTTGTTGAAACCAACCTCGATTTTTCTGGATTATGTAAAGTTTTTTTGTTAGAGGAGCTGCATTTGAGTAATTTTAGTTGAAAATAATTTCGAATTTTTGGATTTTTGTACAGATTTTTGTCAAATTATAAAAAATTGTGTTGAAACCAACTTCGATTTTTCTGGATTACGTTAGGTTTTTTTGATAGAGGAGCTGCATTTGAGTAATTTTAGTTGAAATTAACTTCGAATTTTGGGATTTTTGAACTGATGTTTGTCAAATTTTAAAAAATTTTGTTGAAACCAACTTCGATTTTTCTGGATTATGTTAGATTTTTTTGATAGAGGAGCTGCATTTGAGTAATTTTAGTTTAAATTAACTTCGAATTTATGGATTTTTGTACAGATGTTGGTCAAATTTTAAAAAATTTTGTTGAAACCAACTTCGATTTTTCTGGAATATGTTAGGTTTTTTTGATAAAGGAGCTGCATTTGAGTAATTTTAGTTGAAAATAACTTCGAATTTTTGGATTTTTGTAAAGATTTTTGTCAAATTTTATAAAATTTTGTTGAACCCAACTTCGATTTTTCTGGATTATGTTAGGTTTTTTTTATAGAGGAGCTGCATTTGTGTAATTCTAGTTGCAATTAACTTCGAATTTTTGGATTTTTGTACAGATGTTGGTCAAATTTTAAAAAATTTTGTTGAAACCAACTTCGATTTTTCTGGATTATGTTAGGTTTATTGGATAGAGGAGCTGCATTTGAGTAATTTTAGTTGAAATTATCTTCGAATTTTTGGATTTTTGTACAGATTTTTGTCAAATTTTAAAAAATTTTGTTGAAACCGACTTCGATTACTCTGGATTACGTTAGGTTTTCTTGATAGAGGAGCTGCATTTGAGTAATTTTAGTTGAAAATAATTTCGAATTTTTGGATTTTTGTACAGATTTTTGTCAAATTATAAAAAATTGTGTTGAAACCAACTTCGATTTTTCTGGATTACGTTAGGTTTTTTTGATAGAGGAGCTGCATTTGAGTAATTTTAGTTTAAATTAACTTCGAATTTATGGATTTTTGTACAGATGTTGGTCAAATTTTAAAAAATTTTGTTGAAACCAACTTCGATTTTTCTGGATTATGTTAGGTTTTTTTATAGAGGAGCTGCATTTGTGTAATTCTAGTTGCAATTAACTTCGAATTTTTGGATTTTTGTACAGATGTTGGTCAAATTTTAAAAAATTTTGTTGAAACCAACTTCGATTTTTCTGGATTATGTTAGGTTTTTTTGATAGAGGAGCTGCATTTGAGTAATTCTAGTTGAAATTATCTTCGAATTTTTGGATTTATGTTCAGATTTTTGTCAAATTTTAAAAAATATTGTTGAACCCAACTTCGATTTTTCTGGATTATGTTAGGTTTTTTTGATAGAGGAGCTGCATTTGAGTAATTTTAGTTGAAAATAACTTCGAATTTTTGGATTTTTGTACAGATTTTTGTCAAATTTTAAAAAATTTTGTTTAAACCTACTTCGATTTTTCTGGATTATGTAAAGTTTTCTTGATAGAGGAGCTGCATTTGGGTAATTTTAGTTGAAAATAACATCGAATTTTTGGATTTTTGTAAAGATTTTTGTCAAATTTTATAAAATTTTGTTGAACCCAACTTCGATTTTTCTGGATTATGTTAGGTTTTTTTGATAGAGGAGCTGCATTTGAGTAATTCTAGTAGAAATTAACTTCGAATTTTTGGATTTTTGTACAGATTTTTGTCAAATTTTAAAAAATTTTGTTGAAACCAACCTCGATTTTTCTGGATTATGTAAAGTTTTTTTGTTAGAGGAGCTGCATTTGAGTAATTTTAGTTGAAAATAATTTCGAATTTTTGGATTTTTGTACAGATTTTTGTCAAATTATAAAAAATTGTGTTGAAACCAACTTCGATTTTTCTGGATTACGTTAGGTTTTTTTGATAGAGGAGCTGCATTTGTGTAATTCTAGTTGCAATTAACTTCGAATTTTTGGATTTTTGTACAGATGTTGGTCAAATTTTAAAAAATTTTGTTGAAACCAACTTCGATTTTTCTGGATTATGTTAGGTTTATTGGATAGAGGAGCTGCATTTGAGTAATTTTAGTTGAAATTATCTTCGAATTTTTGGATTTTTGTACAGATTTTTGTCAAATTTTAAAAAATTTTGTTGAAACCGACTTCGATTACTCTGGATTACGTTAGGTTTTCTTGATAGAGGAGCTGCATTTGAGTAATTTTAGTTGAAAATAATTTCGAATTTTTGGATTTTTGTACAGATTTTTGTCAAATTATAAAAAATTGTGTTGAAACCAACTTCGATTTTTCTGGATTACGTTAGGTTTTTTTGATAGAGGAGCTGCATTTGAGTAATTTTAGTTGAAATTAACTTCGAATTTTGGGATTTTTGAACTGATGTTTGTCAAATTTTAAAAAATTTTGTTGAAACCAACTTCGATTTTTCTGGATTATGTTAGGGTTTTTTGATAGAGGAGCTGCATTTGAGTAATTTTAGTTTAAATTAACTTCGAATTTATGGATTTTTGTACAGATGTTGGTCAAATTTTAAAAACTTTTGTTGAAACCAACTTCGATTTTTCTGGAATATGTTAGGTTTTTTTTGATAAAGGTGCTGCATTTGAGTAATTTTAGTTGAAAATAACTTCGAATTTTTGGATTTTTGTAAAGATTTTTGTCAAATTTTATAAAATTTTGTTGAACCCAACTTCGATTTTTCTGGATTATGTTAGGTTTTTTTGATAGAGGAGCTGCATTTGAGTAATTCTAGTTGCAATTAACTTCGAATTTTTGGATTTTTGTACAGATGTTAGTCAAATTTTAAAAAATTTTGTTGAAACCAACTTCGATTTTTCTGGATTATGTTAGGTTTTTTTGATAGAGGAGCTGCATTTGAGTAATTCTAGTTGAAATTATCTTCGAATGTTTGGATTTATGTTCAGATTTTTGTCAAATTTTAAAAAATATTGTTGAATCCAACTTCGATCTTTCTGGATTATGTTAGGTTTTTTTGATAGAGGAGCTGCATTTGAGTAATTTTAGTTGAAAATAACTTCGAATTTTTGGATTTTTGTACAGATTTTTTTCAAATTTTGAAAAAATTTGTTTAAACCTACTTCGATTTTTCTGGTTTATGTAAAGTTTTCTTGATAGAGGAGCTGCATTTGGGTAATTTTAGTTGAAAATAACATCGAATTTTTGGATTTTTGTAAAGATTTTTGTCAAATTTTATAAAATTTTGTTGAACCCAACTTCGATTTTTCTGGATTATGTTAGGTTTTTTTGATAGAGGAGCTGCATTTGAGTAATTCTAGTAGAAATTAACTTCGAATTTTTGGATTTTTGTACAGATTTTTGTCAAATTTTAAAAAATTTTGTTGAAACCAACTTCGATTTTTCTGGATTATGTAAAGTTTTTTTGTTAGAGGAGCTGCATTTGAGTAATTTTAGTTGAAAATAATTTCGAATTTTTGGATTTTTGTACAGATTTTTGTCAAATTATAAAAAATTGTGTTGAAACCAACTTCGATTTTTCTGGATTACGTTAGGTTTTTTTGATAGAGGAGCTGCATTTGAGTAATTTTAGTTGAAATTAACTTCGAATTTTGGGATTTTTGAACTGATGTTTGTCAAATTTTAAAAAATTTTGTTGAAACCCACTTCGATTTTTCTGGATTATGTTAGGTTTTTTTGATAGAGGAGCTGCATTTGAGTAATTTTAGTTTAAATTAACTTCGAATTTATGGATTTTTGTACAGATGTTGGTCAAGTTTTAAAAAATTTTGTTGAAACCAACTTCGATTTTTCTGGATTATGTTAGGTTTTTTTATAGAGGAGCTGCATTTGTGTAATTCTAGTTGCAATTAACTTCGAATTTTTGGATTTTTGTACAGATGTTGGTCAAATTTTAAAAAATTTTGTTGAAACCAACTTCGATTTTTCTGGATTATGTTAGGTTTTTTTGATAGAGGAGCTGCATTTGAGTAATTCTAGTTGAAATTATCTTCGAATTTTTGGATTTATGTTCAGATTTTTGTCAAATTTTAAAAAATATTGTTGAACCCAACTTCGATTTTTCTGGATTATGTTAGGTTTTTTTGATAGAGGAGCTGCATTTGAGTAATTTTAGTTGAAAATAACTTCGAATTTTTGGATTTTTGTACAGATTTTTGTCAAATTTTAAAAAATTTTGTTTAAACCTACTTCGATTTTTCTGGATTATGTAAAGTTTTCTTGATAGAGGAGCTGCATTTGGGTAATTTTAGTTGAAAATAACATCGAATTTTTGGATTTTTGTAAAGATTTTTGTCAAATTTTATAAAATTTTGTTGAACCCAACTTCGATTTTTCTGGATTATGTTAGGTTTTTTTGATAGAGGAGCTGCATTTGAGTAATTCTAGTAGAAATTAACTTCGAATTTTTGGATTTTTGTACAGATTTTTGTCAAATTTTAAAAAATTTTGTTGAAACCAACCTCGATTTTTCTGGATTATGTAAAGTTTTTTTGTTAGAGGAGCTGCATTTGAGTAATTTTAGTTGAAAATAATTTCGAATTTTTGGATTTTTGTACAGATTTTTGTCAAATTATAAAAAATTGTGTTGAAACCAACTTCGATTTTTCTGGATTACGTTAGGTTTTTTTGATAGAGGAGCTGCATTTGAGTAATTTTAGTTGAAATTAACTTCGAATTTTGGGATTTTTGAACTGATGTTTGTCAAATTTTAAAAAATTTTGTTGAAACCAACTTCGATTTTTCTGGATTATGTTAGATTTTTTTGATAGAGGAGCTGCATTTGAGTAATTTTAGTTTAAATTAACTTCGAATTTATGGATTTTTGTACAGATGTTGGTCAAATTTTAAAAAATTTTGTTGAAACCAACTTCGATTTTTCTGGAATATGTTAGGTTTTTTTGATAAAGGAGCTGCATTTGAGTAATTTTAGTTGAAAATAACTTCGAATTTTTGGATTTTTGTAAAGATTTTTGTCAAATTTTATAAAATTTTGTTGAACCCAACTTCGATTTTTCTGGATTATGTTAGGTTTTTTTTATAGAGGAGCTGCATTTGTGTAATTCTAGTTGCAATTAACTTCGAATTTTTGGATTTTTGTACAGATGTTGGTCAAATTTTAAAAAATTTTGTTGAAACCAACTTCGATTTTTCTGGATTATGTTAGGTTTATTGGATAGAGGAGCTGCATTTGAGTAATTTTAGTTGAAATTATCTTCGAATTTTTGGATTTTTGTACAGATTTTTGTCAAATTTTAAAAAATTTTGTTGAAACCGACTTCGATTACTCTGGATTACGTTAGGTTTTCTTGATAGAGGAGCTGCATTTGAGTAACTTTAGTTGAAAATAATTTCGAATTTTTGGATTTTTGTACAGTTTTTTGTCAAATTATAAAAAATTGTGTTGAAACCAACTTCGATTTTTCTGGATTACGTTAGGTTTTTTTGATAGAGGAGCTGCATTTGAGTAATTTTAGTTTAAATTAACTTCGAATTTATGGATTTTTGTACAGATGTTGGTCAAATTTTAAAAAATTTTGTTGAAACCAACTTCGATTTTTCTGGATTATGTTAGGTTTTTTTATAGAGGAGCTGCATTTGTGTAATTCTAGTTGCAATTAACTTCGAATTTTTGGATTTTTGTACAGATGTTGGTCAAATTTTAAAAAATTTTGTTGAAACCAACTTCGATTTTTCTGGATTATGTTAGGTTTTTTTGATAGAGGAGCTGCATTTGAGTAATTCTAGTTGAAATTATCTTCGAATTTTTGGATTTATGTTCAGATTTTTGTCAAATTTTAAAAAATATTGTTGAACCCAACTTCGATTTTTCTGGATTATGTTAGGTTTTTTTGATAGAGGAGCTGCATTTGAGTAATTTTAGTTGAAAATAACTTCGAATTTTTGGATTTTTGTACAGATTTTTGTCAAATTTTAAAAAATTTTGTTTAAACCTACTTCGATTTTTCTGGATTATGTAAAGTTTTCTTGATAGAGGAGCTGCATTTGGGTAATTTTAGTTGAAAATAACATCGAATTTTTGGATTTTTGTAAAGATTTTTGTCAAATTTTATAAAATTTTGTTGAACCCAACTTCGATTTTTCTGGATTATGTTAGGTTTTTTTGATAGAGGAGCTGCATTTGAGTAATTCTAGTAGAAATTAACTTCGAATTTTTGGATTTTTGTACAGATTTTTGTCAAATTTTAAAAAATTTTGTTGAAACCAACCTCGATTTTTCTGGATTATGTAAAGTTTTTTTGTTAGAGGAGCTGCATTTGAGTAATTTTAGTTGAAAATAATTTCGAATTTTTGGATTTTTGTACAGATTTTTGTCAAATTATAAAAAATTGTGTTGAAACCAACTTCGATTTTTCTGGATTACGTTAGGTTTTTTTGATAGAGGAGCTGCATTTGAGTAATTTTAGTTGAAATTAACTTCGAATTTTGGGATTTTTGAACTGATGTTTGTCAAATTTTAAAAAATTTTGTTGAAACCAACTTCGATTTTTCTGGATTATGTTAGATTTTTTTGATAGAGGAGCTGCATTTGAGTAATTTTAGTTTAAATTAACTTCGAATTTATGGATTTTTGTACAGATGTTGGTCAAATTTTAAAAAATTTTGTTGAAACCAACTTCGATTTTTCTGGAATATGTTAGGTTTTTTTGATAAAGGAGCTGCATTTGAGTAATTTTAGTTGAAAATAACTTCGAATTTTTGGATTTTTGTAAAGATTTTTGTCAAATTTTATAAAATTTTGTTGAACCCAACTTCGATTTTTCTGGATTATGTTAGGTTTTTTTTATAGAGGAGCTGCATTTGTGTAATTCTAGTTGCAATTAACTTCGAATTTTTGGATTTTTGTACAGATGTTGGTCAAATTTTAAAAAATTTTGTTGAAACCAACTTCGATTTTTCTGGATTATGTTAGGTTTATTGGATAGAGGAGCTGCATTTGAGTAATTTTAGTTGAAATTATCTTCGAATTTTTGGATTTTTGTACAGATTTTTGTCAAATTTTAAAAAATTTTGTTGAAACCGACTTCGATTACTCTGGATTACGTTAGGTTTTCTTGATAGAGGAGCTGCATTTGAGTAATTTTAGTTGAAAATAATTTCGAATTTTTGGATTTTTGTACAGATTTTTGTCAAATTATAAAAAATTGTGTTGAAACCAACTTCGATTTTTCTGGATTACGTTAGGTTTTTTTGATAGAGGAGCTGCATTTGAGTAATTTTAGTTGAAATTAACTTCGAATTTTGGGATTTTTGAACTGATGTTTGTCAAATTTTAAAAAATTTTGTTGAAACCAACTTCGATTTTTCTGGATTATGTTAGGGTTTTTTGATAGAGGAGCTGCATTTGAGTAATTTTAGTTTAAATTAACTTCGAATTTATGGATTTTTGTACAGATGTTGGTCAAATTTTAAAAACTTTTGTTGAAACCAACTTCGATTTTTCTGGAATATGTTAGGTTTTTTTTGATAAAGGTGCTGCATTTGAGTAATTTTAGTTGAAAATAACTTCGAATTTTTGGATTTTTGTAAAGATTTTTGTCAAATTTTATAAAATTTTGTTGAACCCAACTTCGATTTTTCTGGATTATGTTAGGTTTTTTTGATAGAGGAGCTGCATTTGAGTAATTCTAGTTGCAATTAACTTCGAATTTTTGGATTTTTGTACAGATGTTAGTCAAATTTTAAAAAATTTTGTTGAAACCAACTTCGATTTTTCTGGATTATGTTAGGTTTTTTTGATAGAGGAGCTGCATTTGAGTAATTCTAGTTGAAATTATCTTCGAATTTTTGGATTTATGTTCAGATTTTTGTCAAATTTTAAAAAATATTGTTGAACCCAACTTCGATTTTTCTGGATTATGTTAGGTTTTTTTGATAGAGGAGCTGCATTTGAGTAATTTTAGTTGAAAATAACTTCGAATTTTTGGATTTTTGTACAGATTTTTGTCAAATTATAAAAAATTGTGTTGAAACCAACTTCGATTTTTCTGGATTACGTTAGGTTTTTTTGATAGAGGAGCTGCATTTGAGTAATTTTAGTTGAAATTAACTTCGAATTTTGGGATGTTTGAACTGATGTTTGTCAAATTTTAAAAAATTTTGTTGAAACCAACTTCGATTTTTCTGGAATATGTTAGGTTTTTTTGATAAAGGAGCTGCATTTGAGTAATTTTAGTTGAAAATAACTTCGAATTTTTGGATTTTTGTAAAGATTTTTGTAAAATTTTATAAAATTTTGTTGAACCCAACTTCGATTTTTCTGGAATATGTTAGATTTTTTGGATAGAGGAGCTGCATTTGAGTAATTTTAGTTGAAATCAACTTCGAATTTTTGGATTTTTGTACAGATTTTGTCAAATTTTAAAAAATTTTGTTGAAACCAACTTCGATTTTTCTGGATTATGTTAGGTTTTTTGGATAGAGGAGCTGCATTTGAGTAATTTTAGTTGAAAATAACTTCGAATTTTTGGATTTTTGTGCAGATTTTTGTCAAATTTTAAAAAATTTTGTTTAAACCTACTTCGATTTTTCTGGATTATGTAAAGTTTTCTTGATAGAGGAGCTGCATTTGGGTAATTTTAGTTGAAAATAACATCGAATTTTTGGATTTTTGTAAAGATTTTTGTCAAATTTTATAAAATTTTGTTGAACCCAACTTCGATTTTTCTGGATTATGTTAGGTTTTTTTGATAGAGGAGCTGCATTTGAGTAATTTTAGTTGAAAATAACTTCGAATTTTTGGATTTTTGTACAGATTTTTGTCAAATTTTAAAAAATTTTGTTTAAACCTACTTCGATTTTTCTGGATTATGTAAAGTTTTCTTGATAGAGGAGCTGCATTAGGGTAATTTTAGTTGAAAATAACATCGAATTTTTGGATTTTTGTAAAGATTTTTGTCAAATTTTATAAAATTTTGTTGAACCCAACTTCGATTTTTCTGGATTATGTTAGGTTTTTTTGATAGAGGAGCTGCATTTGAGTAATTCTAGTAGAAATTAACTTCGAATTTTTGGATTTTTGTACAGATTTTTGTCAAATTATAAAAAATTTTGTTGAAACCAACTTCGATTTTTCTGGATTATGTAAAGTTTTTTTGTTAGAGGAGCTGCATTTGAGTAATTTTAGTTGAAAATAATTTCGAATTTTTGGATTTTTGTACAGATTTTTGTCAAATTATAAAAAATTGTGTTGAAACCAACTTCGATTTTTCTGGATTACGTTAGGTTTTTTTGATAGAGGAGCTGCATTTGAGTAATTTTAGTTGAAATTAACTTCGAATTTTGGGATGTTTGAACTGATGTTTGTCAAATTTTAAAAAATTTTGTTGAAACCAACTTCGATTTTTCTGGAATATGTTAGGTTTTTTTGATAAAGGAGCTGCATTTGAGTAATTTTAGTTGAAAATAACTTCGAATTTTTGGATTTTTGTAAAGATTTTTGTCAAATTTTATAAAATTTTGTTGAACCCAACTTCGATTTTTCTGGAATATGTTAGATTTTTTGGATAGAGGAGCTGCATTTGAGTAATTTTAGTTGAAATCAACTTCGAATTTTTGGATTTTTGTACAGATTTTGTCAAATTTTAAAAAATTTTGTTGAAACCAACTTCGATTTTTCTGGATTATGTTAGGTTTTTTGGATAGAGGAGCTGCATTTGAGTAATTTTAGTTGAAATTAACTTCGAATTTTTGGATTTTTGTGCAGATTTTTGTCAAATTTTAAAAAATTTTTTTGAAACCAACTTCGATTTTTCTGGAATATGTTAGGTTTTTTTGATAAAGGAGCTGCATTTGAGTAATTTTAGTTGAAAATAACTTCGAATTTTTGGATTTTTGTAAAGATTTTTGTCAAATTTTATAAAATTTTGTTGAACCCAACTTCGATTTTTCTGGATTATGTTAGGTTTTTTTATAGAGGAGCTGCATTTGTGTAATTCTAGTTGCAATTAACTTCGAATTTTTGGATTTTTGTACAGATGTTGGTCAAATTTTAAAAAATTTTGTTGAAACCAACTTCGATTTTTCTGGATTATGTTAGGTTTTTTTGATAGAGGAGCTGCATTTGAGTAATTCTAGTTGAAATTATCTTCGCATTTTTGGATTTTTGTACAGATTTTTGTGAAATTTTAAAAAATTTTGTTGAAACCAACTTCGATTTTTCTGGATTATGATAGGTTTTTTGGATAGAGGAGCTGCATTTGAGTAATTTTAGTTGTAATTAACTTCGAATTTTTGGATTTTTGTGCAGATTTTTGTAAAATTTTATAAAATTTTGTTAAACCCAACTTCGATTTTTCTGGATTATGTTAGGTTTTGTTGATAGAGGAGCTGCATTCGAGTAATTTTAGTTGAAATTAACTTCGAATTTTTGGATTTTTGTACAGATTTTTGTCAAATTTTAAAAAATTTTGTTGAAACCAACTTCGATTTTTCTGGATTATGTTAGGTTTTTTGGATAGAGGAGCTGCATGTGAGTAATTTTAGTTGTAATTAACTTCGAATTTTTGGGTTTTTGTACAGATTTATGTCAAATTTTAAAAAATTTGTTGAAGCCTATTTCGATTTTTCTGGATTATGTTAGGTTTTTTTGGATAGAGGAGCTGCATTTGAGTAATTTTAGTTATAATTAAGTTCGAATTTTTGGATTTTTGAACAGATTTTTGTCAAATTTTAAAAAATTTTGTTGAAACCAACTTCGATTTTTCTGGATTATTTTAGGTTTTTTTGGATAGAGGAGCTGCATTTGAGTAATTTTAGTTGTAATTAACTTCGAATTTTTGGATTTTTGTACAGATTTTTTTCAAATTTTAAAAAATTTTGTTGAAACCAACTTCGATTTTTCTGGATATGGTAGGTTTTTTGGATAGAGGAGCTGCATTTGAGTAATTTTAGTTGTAAGTAACTTCGAATTTTTGGATTTTTGTACAGATTTTTGTCAAATTTTAAAAAATTTTGTTGAAACCAACTTCGATTTCTCCGGATTATGTTAGGTTTTTTTGATAGAGGAGCAGCATTCGAGTAATTTTAGTTGAAATTAACTTCGAATTTTTGGATTTTTGTACAGATTTTTGTCAAATTTTAAAAAATTTTGTTGAAACCAACTTCGATTTTTCTGGATATGGTAGGTTTTTTGGATAGAGGAGCTGCATTTGAGTAATTTTAGTTGTAATTAACTTCGAATTTTTGGATTTTTGTACAGATTTTTGTCAAATTTTAAAAAATTTTGTTGAAACCAACTTCGATTTCTCTGAATTATGTTAGGTTTTTATGATAGAGGAGCAGCATTCGAGTAATTTTAGTTGAAATTAACTTCGAATTTTTGGATTTTTGTACAGATTTTTGTCAAATTTTAAAAAATTTTGTTGAAACCAACTTCGATTTTTCTGGATTATGTTAGGTTTTTTGGATAGAGGAGCTGCATGTGAGTAATTTTAGTTGTAATTAACTTCGAATTTTTGGGTTTTTGTACAGATTTATGTCAAATTTTAAAAAATTTGTTGAAGCCTATTTCGATTTTTCTGGATTATGTTAGGTTTTTTTGGATAGAGGAGCTGCATTTGAGTAATTCTAGTTGAAAATAACTTCGAATTTTTGGTTTTTGTACAGATTTATGTCAAATTTTTAAAAATTTTGTTGAAACCAACTTCGATTATTCTGGATTACGTTAGGTTTTTTTGGAAGCGGAGCTGCATTTGAGTAATTCTAGTTGAAATTAACTTCGAATTTTTGGATTTTTGTACAGATTTTTGTCAAATTTTAAAAAATTTTGTTGAAACCAACTTCGATTTCTCTGGATTATGTTAGGTTTTTTTGATAGAGCAGCAGCATTCGAGTAATTTTAGTGGAAATTAACTTCGAATTTTTGGATTTTTGTACAGATTTTTGTCAAATTTTAAAAAATTTTGTTGAAACCAACTTCGATTTTTCTGGATTATGTTAGGTTTTTTGGATAGAGGAGCTGCATGTGAGTAATTTTAGTTGTAATTAACTTCGAATTTTTGGGTTTTTGTACTGATTTATGTCAAATTTTAAAGAATTTGTTGAAGCCTATTTCGATTTTTCTGGATTATGTTAGGTTTTTTTGGATAGAGGAGCTGCATTTGAGTAATTTTAGTTGTAATTAAGTTCGAATTTTTGGATTTTTGAACAGATTTTTGTCAAATTTTAAAAAATTTTGTTTAAACCAACTTCGATTTTTCTGGATTATTTTAGGTTTTTTGGATAGAGGAGCTGCATTTGAGTAATTTTAGTTGTAATTAACTTCGAATTTTTGTAGAAATTTTTGTCAAATTTTAAAAAATTTTGTTGAAACCAACTTCAATTTTTCTGGATTATGTTAGGTTTTTTTGATAGAGGAGCTGCATTTGAGTAATTCTAGTTGAAAATAACTTCGCATTTTTGGATTTTTGTACTGATTTTTGTCAAATTTTAAAAAATTTGTTGAAACCAACTTCGCTTTTTCTGGATTATGTTAGGTTTTTTTGATAGAGGAGCTTTATTTGAGTAATTCTAGTTGAAATTAACTACGAATTTTTGGATTTTTGTACAGATTTTTGTCAAATTTTAAAAAATTTTGTTGAAACCAACTTCGATTTTTCTGGATATGGTAGGTTTTTTGGATAGAGGAGCTGCATTTGAGTAATTTTAGTTGTAAGTAACTTCGAATTTTTGGATTTTTGTACAGATTTTTGTCAAATTTTAAAAAATTTTGTTGAAACCAACTTCGATTTTTCTGGATTATTTTTGGTTTTTTGGATAGAGGAGCTGCATTTGAGTAATTTTAGTTGTAATTAACTTCGAATTTTTGGATTTTTGTACAGATTTTTGTCAAATTTTAAAAAATTTTGTTGAAACCAACTTCGATTTCTCTGGATTATGTTAGGTTTTTTTGATAGAGGAGCAGCTTTCGATTAATTGTAGTTGAAATTAACTTCGAATTTTTGGATTTTTGTACAGATTATTGTCAAATTTTAAAAAATTTTGTTGAAACCAACTTCGATTTTTCTGGATTATGTTAGGTTTTTTTGATAGAGGAGCTGCATTTGAGTAATTCTAGTTGAAATTATCTTCGAATTTTTGGATTTTTGTTCAGATTTTTGTCAAATTTTAAAAAATTTTGTTGAAACCAACTTCGATTTTTCTGGATTATGTTAGGTTTTTTGATAGAGGAGCTGCATTTGAGTAATTCTAGTTGAAATTATCTTCGAATTTTTGGATTTTTGTTCAGATTTTTGTCAAATTTTAAAAAATTTTATTGAACCCAACTTCGATTTTTCTGGATTATGTTAGGTTTTTTTGATAGAGGGGCTGCATTTGAGTAATTTTAGTTGAAAATAACTTCGAATTTTTGGATTTTTGTACAGATTTTTGTCAAATTTTAAAGAATTTTGTTGAAACCAACTTCTTTTTTTCTGGATTATGTAAAGTTTTTTTGATAGAGGATCTGCATTTGAGTAATTTTAGTTGAAATTAAATTCGAATTTCTGGATTTTTGCACAGATTTTTGTAAAATTTTAAAAAATTTTGTTGAAACCAACTTCGATTTTTCTGGATTATGTTAGGTTTTTTGGATAGAGGAGCTGCATTTGAGTAATTTTAGTTGCAATTAAATTCGAATTTTTGGATTTTTGAACAGATTTTTCTCAAATTCTAAAAAATTTTGTTGAAGCCTATTTCGATTTTTCTGGATTATGTTAGTTTTTTTTTGATAGACGAGCTGCATTTGAGTAATTCTAGTTGAAATTAACTTCGATTTTTTGGATTTTTGTACAGATTATTGTCAAATTTTAAAAAATTTTGTTGAAACCAACTTCGATTTTTCTGGATTATTTTAGGTTTTTTGGATAGAGGAGCTGCATTTGAGTAATTTCAGTTGTAATTAACTTCGAATTTTTGGATTTTTGTACAGACTTTTGAAAAATTTTAAAAAAATTTGTTGAAACCAACTTCGATTTTTCTGGATTATGTTAGGTTTTTTTGATAGAGGAGCTGCATTTGAGTAATTCTAGTTGAAATTATCTTCGAATTTTTGGATTTTTGTTCAGATTTTTGTCAAATTTTAAAAAATTTTATTGAACCCAACATCGATTTTTCTGGATTATGTTAGGTTTTTTTGATAGAGGGGCTGCATTTGAGTAATTTTTGTTGAAACCAACTTCGATTTTTCTGGATTATTTTAGGTTTTTTGGATAGAGGAGCTGCATTTGAGTAATTTCAGTTGTAATTAACTTCGAATTTTTGGATTTTTGTACAGACTTTTGAAAAATTTTAAAAAAATTTGTTGAAACCAACTTCGATTTTTCTGGATTATGTTAGGTTTTTTTGATAGAGGAGCTGCATTTGAGTAATTCTAGTTGAAATTATCTTCGAATTTTTGGATTTTTGTTCAGATTTTTGTCAAATTTTAAAAAATTTTATTGAACCCAACATCGATTTTTCTGGATTATGTTAGGTTTTTTTGATAGAGGGGCTGCATTTGAGTAATTTTAGTTGAAAATAACTTCGAATTTTTGGATTTTTGTACAGATTTTTGTCAAATTTTAAAGAATTTTGTTGAAACCAACTTCTTTTTTTCTGGATTATGTAAAGTTTTTTTGATAGAGGATCTGCATTTGAGTAATTTTAGTTGAAATTAAATTCGAATTTCTGGATTTTTGCACAGATTTTTGTAAAATTTTAAAAAATTTTGTTGAAACCAACTTCGATTTTTCTGGATTATGTTAGGTTTTTTGGATAGAGGAGCTGCATTTGAGTAATTTTAGTTGCAATTAAATTCGAATTTTTGGATTTTTGAACAGATTTTTCTCAAATTCTAAAAAATTTTGTTGAAGCCTATTTCGATTTTTCTGGATTATGTTAGGTTTTTTTGATAGACGAGCTGCATTTGAGTAATTCTAGTTGAAATTAACTTCGATTTTTTGGATTTTTGTACAGATTATTGTCAAATTTTAAAAAATTTTGTTGAAACCAACTTCGATTTTTCTGGATTATTTTAGGTTTTTTGGATAGAGGAGCTGCATTTGAGTAATTTCAGTTGTAATTAACTTCGAATTTTTGGATTTTTGTACAGACTTTTGACAAATTTTAAAAAAATTTGTTGAAACCAACTTCGATTTTTCTGGGTTATGTTAGGTTTTTTTGATAGAGGACCTGCATTTGAGTAATTCTAGTTGAAATTATCTTCGAATTTTAGGATTTTTGTTCAGATTTTTGTCAAATTTTAAAAAATTTTATTGAACCCAACTTCGATTTTTCTGGATTATGTTAGGTTTTTTTGATAGAGGGGCTGCATTTGAGTAATTTTAGTTGAAAATAACTTCGAATTTTTGGATTTTTGTACAGATTTTTGTCCAATTTTAAAAAATTTTGCTGAAACCAACTTCTTTTTTTCTGGATTATATAAAGTTTTTTTGATAGAGGAGCTGCATTTGAGTAATTTCAGTTGAAAATAACTTCGAATTTTTGGATTTTTGTACAGATTTTTGTCAAATTTTAAAAAATTTTGGTTAAACCTACTTAGATTTTTTTGGATTATGTTAGGTTTTTTTTGATAGAGGAGCTGCATTTGAGTAATTTCAGTTGAAATTAACTTCGAATTTTTGAATTTTTGTACAGATATTTGTCAAATTGTAAAAAATTTTTGTTGAAACCAACTTCGATTTTTCTGGATTATGTTAGGTTTTTTTGATAGAGGAGCTGCATTTGAGTAATTCTAGTTGAAAATAACTTCGAATTTTTGGATTTTTGTACAGATTTTTGTCAAATTTTAAAAAATTTTGTTGAACCCAGCTTCTATTTTTCTGGAATATGTTAGGTTTTTTGGATAGAGGAGCTGCATTTGAGTAATTTTAGTTGAAATTAACTTCGAATTTTTGGATTTTTGTACAGATTTTTGTCAAATTATAAAAAATTTTGTTGAAACCAACTTCGATTTTTCTGGATTACGTCAGGTTTTTTTGATAGAGGAGCTGCATTTGAGTAATTTTAGTTGTAATTAACTTCGGATTTTTGGATTTTTGTGCAGATTTTTGTCAAATTTTATAAAATTTTGTTGAACTCAACTTCGATTTTTCTGGATTACGTTAGGTTTTTTTGGTAGCGGAGCTGCATTTGAGTAATTTTAGTTGAAATTAACTTCGAATTTTGGGATTTTTGTACAGATGTTTGTCAAATCTTAAAAAATTTTGTTGGAACCAACTTCGATTTTTCTGGATTATGTTAGGTTTTTTTGATAGAGGAGCTGCATTTGTGTAATTTTAGTTGAAATTAACTTCGAATTTTTGGATTTTTGTTCAGATTTTTGTCAAATTTTAAAAAATTTTGTTGAAACCAACTTCGATTTTTCTGGATTATGTAAAGTTTTTTTGATAGAGGAGCTGCATTTGAGTTATTTTAGTTGAAATTAACATCGAATTTTTGGATTCTTGTACAGATATTTGTCAAATTTTAAAAAATTTTGTTGAAACCAACTTCGATTTTTCTGGAATATGTTAGGTTTTTTGGATAGAGGAGCTGCATTTGAGTAATTTTAGTTGAAATTAACTTCGAATTTTTGGATTTTTGTACAGATTTTTGTCAAATTATAAAAAATTTTGTTGAAACCAACTTCGATTTTTCTGGATTACGTCAGGTTTTTTGATAGAGGAGCTGCATTTGAGTAATTTTAGTTGTAATTAACTTCGAATTTTTGGATTTTTGTGCAGATTTTTGTCAAATTTTATAAAATTTTGTTGAACTCAACTTCGATTTTTCTGGATTACGTTAGGTTTTTTTGGTAGCGGAGCTGCATTTGAGTAATTTTAGTTGAAATTAACTTCGAATTTTGGGATTTTTGTACAGATGTTTGTCAAATTTTAATAAATTTTGTTGGAACCAACTTCGATTTTTCTGGATTATGTTAGGTTTTTTTGATAGAGGAGCTGCATTTGAGTAATTTTAGTTGAAATTAACTTCGAATTTTTGGTTTTTTGTACAGATTTTTGTCAAATTTTAAAAAATTTTGTTGAAACCAACTTCGATTTTTCTGGAATATGTTAGTTTTTTTTTATAAAGGAGCTGCATTTGAGTAATTTTAGTTGAAATTAACTTCGAGTTTTGGGATTTTTGTACAGATTTTTGTCAAATTTTAAAAAAATTTGTTGGAACCAACTTCGATTTTTCTGGATTATGTTAGGTTTTTTTTGATAGAGGAGCTGCATTTGTGTAATTTTAGTTGAAATTAACTTCGAATTTTTGGATTTTTGTTCAGATTTTTGTCAAATTTTAAAAAATTTTGTTGAAACCAACTTCGATTTTTCTGGATTATGTAAAGTTTTTTTGATAGAGGAGCTGCATTTGAGTTATTTTAATTGAAATTAACATCGAATTTTTGGATTCTTGTACAGATATTTGTCAAATTTTAAAAAATTTTGTTGAAACCAACTTCGATTTTTCTGGAATATGTTAGGTTTTTTGGATAGAGGAGCTGCATTTGAGTAATTTTAGTTGAAATTAACTTCGAATTTTTGGATTTTTGTACAGATTTTTGTCAAATTATAAAAAATTTTGTTGAAACCAACTTCGATTTTTCTGGATTACGTCAGGTTTTTGGATAGAGGAGCTGCATTTGAGTAATTTTAGTTGAAATTAACTTCGAATTTTTGGATTTTTGTACAGATTTTTGTCAAATTATAAAAAATTTTGTTGAAACCAACTTCGATTTTTCTGGATTACGTCAGGTTTTTTTGATAGAGGAGCTGCATTTGAGTAATTTTAGTTGTAATTAACTTCGAATTTTTGGATTTTTGTGCAGATTTTTGTCAAATTTTATAAAATTTTGTTGAACTCAACTTCGATTTTTCTGGATTACGTTAGGTTTTTTTGGTAGCGGAGCTGCATTTGAGTAATTTTAGTTGAAATTAACTTCGAATTTTGGGATTTTTGTACAGATGTTTGTCAAATTTTAAAAAATTTTGTTGGAACCAACTTCGATTTTTCTGGATTATGTTAGGTTTTTTTGATAGAGGAGCTGCATTTGTGTAATTTTAGTTGAAATTAACTTCGAAATTTTGGATTTTTGTTCAGATTTTTGTCAAATTTTAAAAAATTTTGTTGAAACCAACTTCGATTTTTCTGGATTATGTAAAGTTTTTTTGATAGAGGAGCTGCATTTGAGTTATTTTAGTTGAAATTAACATCGAATTTTTGGATTCTTGTACAGATATTTGTCAAATTTTAAAAAATTTTGTTGAAACCAACTTCGATTTTTCTGGAATATGTTAGGTTTTTTGGATAGAGGAGCTGCATTTGAGTAATTTTAGTTGAAATTAACTTCGAATTTTTGGATTTTTGTACAGATTTTTATCAAATTATAAAAAATTTTGTTGAAACCAACTTCGATTTTTCTGGATTACGTCAGGTTTTTTGATAGAGGAGCTGCATTTGAGTAATTTTAGTTGTAATTAACTTCGAATTTGTTACGTATGTGGAATTTTCCCATACGCTGCTCTCAAGCATTTTTTCGAGCTCGCGTCTGCGAAGGGAAAACGCCCTAAAAATCCTTTTAGTTTATCATACACCACTAAGGGGGGTCATGATCTCTACCATCTGGATCGCGACCATGGGAACGGGAGTGACTCGACGACGACCCCGAAGGATTTCCTTATATGGAAATTCCTAACGCATCCCCACTCATTTTTGGGACTATATAAACCCTTTGGTTTCTACCCTCGTTGGTTAAAAGCTATAGAGTCACGCGTAAAGTCACGTCGTGTCACGCTCGTACAGAGTTGGTTATATTCAGTAAGATCAAGCTAAGGTCCCTGTCAGAATCAATAGTTAACCTCATAGAATCCGCGAGTTCGGTTTATATTCTATTTGGCATATTGTAATAGCCACTCTTACGCCCCGCATCGCCAGTGCGTCAACACCGTGCAATTAGTGGTAACATACACACTTTATTTAATTACCAAATCGCGACACTTACATTTGTACAATAACCAAGTATTGAATATACGAATGGTGTTACGTGTAAATTGAGTAGATTCGTTAAACCCATCTCTTACCCAGCGATCCTTATAATATTAGTAGTATTCACCCACCGATACAACTTTACCGCTCGAGTTGTATCAATTTTAATTAAGAGTTACGAGGCTTTACTAACATTTCCCGCGACTCCCTGATTTCGCATCGGGTTCGTTCGCAACCCTTCAACCAAAACAAGGGATCTTCTCCAACCCAGCGGCTCCCCGATTTAGCATCGGGTTCGTCCACGAAACCTCACCCTCCTACGGCTCCCTGATTTCGCATCAGGTTCGTCCGTATCCTACAGCTCCCTGATTTCGCATCAGGTTCGTCTGTAAATCTACCAACTTCCGAACAGCTCCCTGGTCTCGCACCAGGTTCGTCTGTGAATAATCCAACCTCCTAACAGCTCCCTGGTGTCGCACCAGGTTCGTCTGTGAACTTCATCCTAGTGACTCCCCGATTTCGCATCGGGTTCGTTCACGACGTATCACCCTCCTGCGGCTCCCTGATTATTAAAATCAGGTTCGTCCGCGTTTGACTCCATTCCCAGAGGCTCCCTGATTTCGCATCAGGTTCGTCCTCGCCGTCAATAATCCTAGCGGCTCCCTGATTTCGCATCAGGTTCGTCCGCGCTCCTAACTAACAAACTCATAAACCGTATTCCTTGGGAAATACCCTTCTCGCCGGCCTCTCGCGTTGCCGCAGCCCCGGCTCGTAACAAATTTTTGGATTTTTGTGCAGATTTTTGTCAAATTTTATAAAATTTTGTTGAACTCAACTTCGATTTTTCTGGATTACGTTAGGTTTTTTTGGTAGCGGAGCTGCATTTGAGTAATTTTAGTTGAAATTAACTTCGAATTTTGGGATTTTTGTACAGATGTTTGTCAAATTTTAATAAATTTTGTTGGAACCAACTTCGATTTTTCTGGATTATGTTAGGTTTTTTTGATAGAGGAGCTGCATTTGAGTAATTTTAGTTGAAATTAACTTCGAATTTTTGGTTTTTTGTACAGATTTTTGTCAAATTTTAAAAAATTTTGTTGAAACAAACTTCGATTTTTCTGGAATATGTTAGTTTTTTTTTTATAAAGGAGCTGCATTTGAGTAATTTTAGTTGAAATTAACTTCGAATTTTTGGGATTTTTGTACAGATTTTTGTCAAATTTTAAAAAATTTTGTTGGAACCAACTTCGATTTTTCTGGATTATGTTAGGTTTTTTTGATAGAGGAGCTGCATTTGTGTAATTTTAGATGAAATTAACTTCGAATTTTTGGATTTTTGTTCAGATTTTTGTCAAATTTTAAAAAATTTTGTTGAAACCAACTTCGATTTTTCTGGATTATGTTAGATTTTTTTGGATAGAGGAGCTGCATTTGAGTAATTTTAGTTGAAATTAACTTCGAATTTTTGGATTTTTGTACAGATTTTTGTCAAATTTTAAAAAATTTTGTTGAAACCAACTTCGATTTTTCTGGATTATGTTAAGGCAGGGTCCCACTAGTGCAACCGCGCGCCGCGCACGACGTTTTCGTCCACTTGAAAGGGTCTAATTTATGAAGCCGCGCGCACGAAATAGGCCGACGCTCTGCCAGGCGCGCACGCGAATGCTTGGCGCGCACGTCGAAGACAGTGGAAAAACTAGCCTCCTTTTCTACATCTTGCTTTCTTTATCTAAATAAAGCTAACGCCGGCGGTTGTGCCAGTAGCCGAAACAACGCGTTCACACTTCATACTACTTGAAATGTTTGAAGGGGTTTACTACGGCGCGGTCACCGATTGCTGGAAAGTATGTTTCAAATAAAATGAAGGTAGGGTAAATGTACCAGTAACTGAACACGTACCAGTGAATGGACATTTTTTATTAAAATGAGTAAAATAAGTTATTAAAATAAGCAACTAATTAATTAGAGACTTCTTTTAATTTCTTGCTCCATATCGAAACATTTTTTGCAGCACGTGGAATCAATCCCGCTGCAAATATAATTTTATAAAAGTGTTCATTCAGTGGCCTTAAGTGTTCGTTTATTGGTGCATTTACCCTATTCTGTATTCTCGGCGTCCTGTTTGTTTTTTATTTTCACACGATATGAGATTGAGGGTAGAGGGGAGATTATATCATGACCATTATATCGTGGCCTTTGCAGTCATAGAGTTCCCAACTACGAGACCTTATACCGAGGAGTGGGGAGTGAGCATACCACGGTCGAGCTGGAGGGCGCACCGACAGCCCTAGGGCACATTTATTGTGCTCCCTGACCCAGGTGCTTAGTTTCCGAGTCTCCACTCCTAATTTCACTTTTACTCGGTGAACGACACAGTCGCAAAAAGTGTAGAAACGTGTGCAGTGAAAATGTCATCGCCAACATTGGAGGAAGTGTGTGCTGCCGCTGTAATAATACACGCATCCTTGCAAAGTGCACGAAAGCAGCAGCGGAAACGGCGTGAATGGATGTCACAATTATTCAAAAGACGTGAACTGGAAGGGGGTGGGTTGATGGCTGATTTATCACTAACCCAATTTCAAAATTTTTGTCGGATGACTCTCACAGATTTTGAAAATTTATTGAAGTTAATTGAGCCACAAATAAGTAAGAGAAATACAACATTCAGGCAATGCATTCCAGCTCGAACAAGGTTGGCGGTGACGCTTCGATATTTAGCGACTGGCGATTCGTTCATTAGTCTTTCATATTTGTTCAAAATATCTAAACAGAGCGTGTCAAGAAGCGTGTTTGATGTCTGCACAAACATTATAAAAGCGTTGAACAACTATGTGAAGGTAAGTGATAAAATTTGTGTCGTATATTTTTATAATATTTATTATTTCCGTCTTTCTGTCTCACTTATTTACTCACTCACTCACTCACTCTCTCACTCTCTATCAGTTGCTCCATTTCCTCTTCAAACAAAAGATTTGTAAATCTGTTCATTATTAATAATTGTCGACGCCGGGGCAACGCTCGTATTCTAATAGCCATATTATCGGCGAAGCTCGTGCAGTCATCTTTTATACTGGAATTTCCAATTATTCCGTACGCCCTTTCCAACCATGGATTTCCACTGTCTCTTGTCCTTCCTCTTCTGGATGGTCCAGGAGCCGCATGAAGTGGTGATTCACTGCGTACGTCATTTTGTGCATCCGATTCTGGTTGGAGTATTTGTTGTGTTTCTGGGCTCTGTTAAAAGAAAGTCATTTATAACTTACTGAAGTTTACACTGTGATAACTAATTTTACATATAATTGATAAAAGTTCCAATCAAATTATATATATTTAAATAAAATTATAAATTGCAGATGCCAGGTACGGCCGAAGAATGGCGCGCATGTGAAAGGAATTTTAATACCGATTGGAATTTTCCACGCGCAATTGGCGCCATAGATGGCAAACATATTATGCTTCAAGCACCCATTCACGGGGGCAGCGAGTACTACAATTATAAAGGATTTCATAGCATTGTATTGTTTGCCTTGGTAGATGCAAAATATAATTTCCTGTTTGTCGACATCGGTTGTCAGGGCAGAATATCGGATGGAGGTATATTTAAAAATACGAAACTGTATACACAGATTATGAATGGGACTATGAGCCTTCCAGAAATGGCACCCCTTCCTGGGAGACGTACGCAAGTACCGTACGTTCTGTTAGCAGACGAGGCATTTGCATTACATAACAATGTAATGAAACCATATACCGGAAACCATAAAAAGGGGACCATAGAAAGAATATATAATTATCGGCACTGCAGGGCACGCAGAGTGGTAGAAAATGCGTTTGGCATTTTGTCGGTGGTATTCAGGGTGCTGCGGAAACCAATGCTGCTAAGCCCCGAAAAAGCTACTATCATAGTAGCAACAACGATTTATTTACATAATTTTTTACGGAATAACACATCCAGAAACATTTATTCTCCGCCCGGAGAATTTGATTCCTTCGCAGAGGGCGAATTTATTCGTGGAAACTGGAGGGTAGGAAATATGGACGCGGCAAATGCATTATTAAATTTACAACACGTGGATGACAGACGGCCTCCGATATCAGCTCAACGAATAAGGGCTGAATTTGCCCATTATTTTATAAACGAAGGACGAATTCCTTACCAAGATACGCATGAATAACGAAAATATAGATTAAAATTTTTTGGGATCGCGCTTCTTTTTACACAAAAATAACTGTTTATTTCGCGTAAACACAAGTACATCAAAATACACAAAAATTCACAGTCACTTTTATGGAAAACGAAACACGAGACCCAAAAGTATATGTTATAATATTATATATTATTATATATGCTGTATGTTATACATACATCTTGTGTATTGAAGCTTGTGCTGGGGTTGTTCTTGTCTGTTAAGAACTGAAAACTGGCAAATGCAAACCACT
Organism: Andrena trimmerana; assembly: GCA_951215215.1. Classification (NCBI taxonomy): domain Eukaryota; kingdom Metazoa; phylum Arthropoda; class Insecta; order Hymenoptera; family Andrenidae; genus Andrena; species Andrena trimmerana. The sequence continues at coordinate 48,763 of CATNUO010000054.1, read as the reverse complement.
TGCTCCGGTATATTTCACTGCGACCTATGACATACATAAATAAAAATAAATTAGTGGTGTTGAAATTTTAAAATATTGTACATTACAATAATAGTATCATGAGTGGGGATGAATTTGTGACAACCTCAAATTTTATTTCTGACTTAACTATAAAAGTAATCATTGATTTGTCTTAAAATAGTGTATTATTTGTGGATTATAATGTATAGTTTTCGTGTGATATTTCAAAAACATAAAAAAGGGCCGCAAAGTCATCCACGCTTACGAGAACGGATAATATTGAAATGTCCTTACCTTTCCCAGTTCCCTTGGATTTTCCCACTTTCGCCTTCTCTCTTCTATATGAAGACAGCATCGAGGTAATCTTAGTTTTCACTGATTCCACTGTCACATTTAAAATTTTCCCTATTTCGCACCACGCATCGAACTTGAGATGTTTCAAGTGGTACGCCGTTACATGTTGGTTCCACAATGCAGGCCTCTCTCTATACAAATCAATTAATTGTAGGGCTCTTTCCTCCGTCCACTCTAACGGCTGTTGATCACTCATGGTAACTTGCGAAGTGAATACCAAACTGCAGTGTACATTTGTATCGGGTGTATATATACCTGCGAACCCACCCCCCCTCTTCGAATTTTGGGAAAAATGACCATAGCGTCACCCGCTTACCTTAATGAAGACACGAAAAACTGACGTTTAAGGGGAGGTTCCGGTTTAGAGCCCCCCAAAATAGGTGATATTTAGGAATTAATTAAAGGAAAACCACTATATATAATTTAATGGAACTTTTTCCATTGTATTAAGGATGTCTTAAATTATAGAAATATATTTTTTGTTTTATAATTAAGCATTGCAGACGGGCCTGGGGAGTCGTTAAAGGCAAGGTGTAAAAAAATTGATCCAAATCGGTGGGACCTGTATCTCCAAAAGTTATTATCCGATTTGACTGAAACCTTTTTTATTTTGAAGAGTATTCTTCTGGCTGGGGGGGGGGGGAGTAGAAAAATTACAAAAATTACAATTTTTTAGAAAATAACGACACTTCAAGTTTGAAATCACCTTTCCCTGTATTTTTCTTCCTTTCAACGCCTTTGAAAATTATAAATTTTCAAATTTTTGTAACTTTTTCGCCCCCCCCCCCCTCTAGCCAGAAGTATATTCTTCAAAATAAAAGAAGTTTCAGTCGAATCGGATAATAACTTTTGGAGATTCAGGTCCCACCGTTTTAAGATCACTGTTTCGAGGAAAACGCGTTTAAAGTTTCACGTGAGCGCCGAGTGGCCCATGCATTTGCCACTACTTAAATGCCTATAACTTCGGGAATTTTACGAATTTCAACAAATCCTTTTAAACACGTATTCCTAAAAGATTGAACATTCGAAAAATGAAATAAAAAAAAACTACATTTAGACCGGAACCTTCCCTTAAACTGGCCGTTGGATTGGCCCTTCTAGAAAAGCGAAAAATCCCGCGGGACACACTGTAGACCGAAACGGAAAGGACGCTTGGGTTTTCCCCACAGTTGCGGCCGAGCCGCTCGCCGCGAACCCCTCTCGCTGTGCTTTATGACACCTTCCCAGGCCTGCGAAACCGAGTTGGTCGAAACAGTTGATTTCTACAGAATTAATTGTTCTGAACCTTAACACATTTTTACATATACACAGATTTAGAGTCTGAATATAGCAACTCGACCAACTCTCCAGTCCGGCCGCGTCTCCCGGAATTACCCTAACAGTGTTTACATAATTGCTATATTGGTGGCATCTTTCTGACGTGCGTTGGGACAAAAGCGGGCTCAGAACTGCGCGGAAATTCATTCGTTCTTTACGATGGGTAATTTCATATTTTTCCCAAAAACGTTTCGACAACATCTGTTTGCCAGATTTCTAAAGGACAATCAAAAAGGTGGTACCGTCTTTAACAGTTTTAAACGTTCTTCAGCCTGAGTTAATCCGTATATTGCTCTGTCGGCTGGTGGTATACACGGTCACTTCGGAACGGCACGTACCGTAATCCACTGATGACTCGCGGGACAATACAGTTATAAACCACGACCCTGACGAAAAATTCTGGTCGATCAACCTGGCTAAGTTTTGTCGGCAGATGTCCGGTTTTTCCTCCATGATATGAATAATGAAATATAACGTTTCTTTTAAAAATTCTCTCGAGTATAAACACGCGCTTGAATTTCGAAACAAAAGCAGATGTCGACGTATTCCGTGCAAGAGACGACGGGCTTGAAGTTCGATTGGCCCTAATCTAACCAATCTGCCCTGCATCCCTCCCAAACGACCACCGTCCTGAAGAGGCCCTCTTCACAGCAATATCTCCTCCCCAAGGCCCACCTTCTCTCGCACGGAATACGTCGACGCGTGCTTTTGTTTTGAAATTCGAGCGCGTGCTCAGACACGATAGATAAGCAGGCCCGATTGGCTAGTTTGGGACCAATCGAACCTTAAGCCGACCTTCTCTCGCACGGAATACGTCGACGCGTGCTTTTGTTTTGAAATTCGAGCGCGTGCTTAGACACGATAGATAAGCAGGCCCGATTGGCTAGTTTGGGACCAATCGAAACTTAAGCCGACCTTCTCTCGCACGGAATACGTCGACGCGTGCTTTTGTTTTGAAATTCGAGCGCGTGTTTAGACACGATAGATAAGCAGGCCCAATTGGCTAGTTTGGAACCAATTGGACTTGCAGCCAACCTTCTCTCGCACGGAATACGTCAATGACATCGAAAACTCCTGCGCCCCGTCTCAGGTAAAGCAACCGCGCGCGACTACAGTCACCTGACCGTACCGCTACGACCCCATATTTCTTCAGTGAGGTCAAATAACAGGTCGACAGAAGAATTGCAGGAATATTTTACTAACCCACTCTTGGCCAATGACACTGCTTTTATAATAATCAGATTTGTAAGTTCCAGCTTGTCCTTATCTTGATTATTGGTTGAAAAAGTGTCATTGCTGAATGGAAACCACGAGAAGGTGGTGTGCTTTTTCCATCAAGAGAGATTAAGGATGTGTCAGGAGGATGGAAGTAAGAAGGCCCGGTCATAAATTTTAAACATGATCGGCCATGTACCTTAATTCTTTCGATTGCCATACGATTGTCACGTTTCGTATTACTTCTGATCAATTGTAAAAACTAACTGCGTTGATCGCCAACGTAGTCTAAAAAAGGTCGCGGTTTATGACCGTATTGTTCCTTGAGTCGACGGTCGAGAACAGTGCGCCACAATCACCTTCTCGTGGTTTCCATTCAGCAATGACACTTTTTCAACAAATAATCAAGATAAGGACAAGCTGGAACTTACAAATCTGATTATTATAAAAGCAGTGTCATTGGCCAAGATTGGGTTAGTAAAATATTCCTGCAATTCTTCTGTCGACCTGTTATTTGACCTCACTGAAGAAATATGGGGTTGTAGCGGTACGGTCAGGTGACTGTAGTCGCGCGCGGTTGCTTTACCTGAGACGGGGCGCAGGACTTTGCGATGTCATTGACGTATTCCGTGCGAGAGAAGGTGGGCCTTGGGGAGGAGATATTGCTGTGAAGAGGGCCTCTTCAGGACGGTGGCCGTTTGGGAGGGATGCAGGGCAGATTGGTTAGCTTAGGGCCAATCGGACTTCAAGCCCGTTGTCTCTCGCACGGAATACGTCGACATGTGCTTTTGTTTCGAAATTCAAGCGCGTGTTTATACTCGAGAGATAAGGGATCCGTCTTTAATTTGAAGGTAGGACGAAGCGGGCGGGACTACGCGCAATCAGCGAACTACATGCTCTCTTTCTTCCTGTGTCTCTTTGCGAGCCGTATTGATGTCGAATAATGCTTTTTAATTGCTAGTCCCCAAAAATTAATCAGGCTCATCGGCCAGAGCATTTCGCTAGGGTCGCGGTTTATGACCATATTTGTTTCGCTAGTCGACGGTAGACAACGGTTTCCTATAGTTTTGGGTAATTTATGACTTAGTTGGTACCGCCTGTATTACAAATATGACTTAGTTGGTACCGCCTTGTATTACAATTATGATGTATCTAGAAACAACAACACCTCTCGCAGCAATATAATTGTTGCTATTTACAGTAATAATTATCATGTCATTGCTTGCTTTAATATATAAACTAAATAATAGACCATAAACACACGTATGCAAGTTATACATATGTAGGAGTAAAGAGTACATTTGCGTTGAAAAATACACATTTTTCCAGTCTTTTCGACGATGCGCGGCGTGCATTCGCGTGCGCGCTTGGCAGAAAAATCCTGGCATAGCGCGCACACTATCGCTTTCGATGCGCGGGTCGTCGTAAAAGTCGACCCTTTCAAGTGCTCCAAACTCCTCGAAAATCCGAGAAACTCGTAAATCTAACCCGTGCGCGGCGCGCAGTTGCACCAGTGGGAACGTCTTTCTGCAACAAATCGGCCTTGCGCGTCGAAAAAAACGTGCGCGCCGCGCGATTGCACTAGTGGGACCCTGCCTTTAGGTTTTTTTATAGAGGAGCTGCATTTGAGTAATTTTAGTTCAAAATAACCTCGAATTTTTGGATTTTTGTACAGATTTTTGTCAAATTTTAAAAAATTTTGTTGAAACCCACTTCGATTGTTCTGGATTATGTTAGGTTTTTTTGGATAGAGGAGCTGCATTTGAGTAATTTTAGTTGTAATTAACTTCGAATTTTTGGATTTTTGTACAGATTTTTCTCAAATTTTAAAAAATTTTGTTGAAACCAACTTCGATTTTTCTGGAATATGTTAGGTTTTTTTGATAGAGGAGCTGCATTTGAGTAATTTTAGTTGAAAATAACTTCGAATTTTTGGATTTTTGTACAGATTTTTGTCAAATTTTAAAAAATTTTGTTTAAACCTACTTCGATTTTTTTGGATTATGTTAGGTTTTTTTGATAGAGGAGCTGCATTTGAGTAATTTTAGTTGAAATTAACTTCGAATTTTTGGTTTTTTGTACAGATTTTTGTCAAATTTTAAAAAATTTTGTTGAAACCAACTTCGATTTCTCTGGATTATGTTAGGTTTTTTAGATAGAGGAGCAGCTTTCGAGTAATTTTAGTTGAAATTAACTTCGAATTTTTGGATTTTTGTACAGATTTTTGTCAAATTTTAAAAAATTTTGTTGAAACCAACTTCGATTTCTCTGGATTATGTTAGGTTTTTTTGATAGAGGAGCAGCTTTCGAGTAATTTTAGTTGTAATTAACTTCGAATTTTTGTACAGATTTTTGTCAAATTATAAAAAATTTTGTTGAAACCAACTTCGATTCTTCTGGATTATGTTAGGTTTTTTTGGTAGAAGAGCTGCATTTGAGTAATTTTAGTTGAAATTAACTTCGAATTGTTGGATTTTTGTACAGATTTTTGTCCAATTTTAAAAAATTATGTTGAAACCTACTTCGATTTTTCTGCATTATGTAAAGTTTTTTGATAGTGGAGCTGCATTTGACTAACTTTAGTTGAAATTAACTTCGAATTTTTGGATTTTTGTACAGATTTTTGTCAAATTTTAAAAAATTATGTTGAAACCAACTTCGATTATTCTGGATTACGTTAGGTTTTTTTGGTAGCGGAGCTGCATTTGAGTAATTCTAGTTGAAATTAAATTCGAATTGTTGGATTTTTGTTTAGATATTTGTCAAATTTTAAAAAATTTTGTTGAAACCAACTTCGATTTTTCTGGATTATGTTAGGTTTTTTTGATAGAGCAGCTGCATTTGAGTAATTTTAGATGAAAATAACTTCGAATTTTTGGATTTTTGTACAGATTTTTGTCAAATTTTAAAAAATTTTGTTTAAACCTACTTCGATTTTTTTGGATTATGTTAGGTTTTTTTGATAGAGGACCTGCATTTGAGTAATTTTAGTTGAAATTAACTTCGAATTTTTGGATTTTTGTACAGATTTTTGTCAAATTTTAAAAAATTTTGTTGGAACCAACTTCGATTTTTCTGGATTACGTCAGGTTTTTTGATAGAGGAGCTGCATTTGAGTAATTTTAGTTGTAATTAACTTCGAATTTTTGGATTTTTGTGCAGATTTTTGTCAAATTTTATAAAATTTTGTTGAACTCAACTTCGATTTTTCTGGATTACGTTAGGTTTTTTTGGTAGCGGAGCTGCATTTGAGTAATTTTAGTTGAAATTAACATCGAATTTTGGGATTTTTGTACAGATGTTTGTCAAATTTTAATAAATTTTGTTGGAACCAACTTCGATTTTTCTGGATTATGTTAGGTTTTTTTGATAGAGGAGCTGCATTTGAGTAATTTTAGTTGAAATTAACTTCGAATTTTTGGTATTTTGTACAGATTTTTGTCAAATTTTAAAAAATTTTGTTGAAACCAACTTCGATTTTTCTGGAATATGTTAGTTTTTTTTTATAAAGGAGCTGCATTTGAGTAATTTTAGTTGAAATTAACTTCGAATTTTGGGATTTTTGTACAGATTTTTGTCAAATTTTAAAAAATTTTGTTGGAACCAACTTCGATTTTTCTGGAATATGTTAGGTTTTTTTGATAGACGAGCTGCATTTGAGTATTTTTAGTTGAAAATAACTTCGAATTTTTGGATTTTTGTACAGATTTTTGTCAAATTTTAAAAGATTTTGTTTAAACCTACTTCGATTTTTCTGGATTATGTAAAGTTTTTTTGTTAGAGGAGCTGCATTTGAGTAATTTTAGTTGAAAATAACTTCGAATTTTTGGATTTTTGTACAAATTTTTGTGAAATTTTAAAAAAATTTGTTGAAACCAACTTCGATTTTTCTGGATTATGTTAGGTTTTTTGGATAGAGAAGCTGCATTTGAGTAATTTTAGTTGAAATTAACTTCGAATTTTTGGTTTTTTGTACAGATTTTTGTCAAATTTTAAAAAATTTTGTTGAAACAAACTTCGATTTTTCTGGAATATGTTAGTTTTTTTTTTATAAAGGAGCTGCATTTGAGTAATTTTAGTTGAAATTAACTTCGAATTTTTGGGATTTTTGTACAGATTTTTGTCAAATTTTAAAAAATTTTGTTGGAACCAACTTCGATTTTTCTGGATTATGTTAGGTTTTTTTGATAGAGGAGCTGCATTTGTGTAATTTTAGATGAAATTAACTTCGAATTTTTGGATTTTTGTTCAGATTTTTGTCAAATTTTAAAAAATTTTGTTGAAACCAACTTCGATTTCTCTGGATTATGTTAGGTTTTTTAGATAGAGGAGCAGCTTTCGAGTAATTTTAGTTGAAATTAACTTCGAATTTTTGGATTTTTGTACAGATTTTTGTCAAATTTTAAAAAATTTTGTTGAAACCAACTTCGATTTCTCTGGATTATGTTAGGTTTTTTTGATAGAGGAGCAGCTTTCGAGTAATTTTAGTTGTAATTAACTTCGAATTTTTGTACAGATTTTTGTCAAATTATAAAAAATTTTGTTGAAACCAACTTCGATTCTTCTGGATTATGTTAGGTTTTTTTGGTAGAAGAGCTGCATTTGAGTAATTTTAGTTGAAATTAACTTCGAATTGTTGGATTTTTGTACAGATTTTTGTCCAATTTTAAAAAATTATGTTGAAACCTACTTCGATTTTTCTGCATTATGTAAAGTTTTTTGATAGTGGAGCTGCATTTGACTAACTTTAGTTGAAATTAACTTCGAATTTTTGGATTTTTGTACAGATTTTTGTCAAATTTTAAAAAATTATGTTGAAACCAACTTCGATTATTCTGGATTACGTTAGGTTTTTTTGGTAGCGGAGCTGCATTTGAGTAATTCTAGTTGAAATTAAATTCGAATTGTTGGATTTTTGTTTAGATATTTGTCAAATTTTAAAAAATTTTGTTGAAACCAACTTCGATTTTTCTGGATTATGTTAGGTTTTTTTGATAGAGCAGCTGCATTTGAGTAATTTTAGATGAAAATAACTTCGAATTTTTGGATTTTTGTACAGATTTTTGTCAAATTTTAAAAAATTTTGTTTAAACCTACTTCGATTTTTTTGGATTATGTTAGGTTTTTTTGATAGAGGACCTGCATTTGAGTAATTTTAGTTGAAATTAACTTCGAATTTTTGGATTTTTGTACAGATTTTTGTCAAATTTTAAAAAATTTTGTTGAAACCAACTTCGATTTTTCTGGATTACGTCAGGTTTTTTGATAGAGGAGCTGCATTTGAGTAATTTTAGTTGTAATTAACTTCGAATTTTTGGATTTTTGTGCAGATTTTTGTCAAATTTTATAAAATTTTGTTGAACTCAACTTCGATTTTTCTGGATTACGTTAGGTTTTTTTGGTAGCGGAGCTGCATTTGAGTAATTTTAGTTGAAATTAACATCGAATTTTGGGATTTTTGTACAGATGTTTGTCAAATTTTAATAAATTTTGTTGGAACCAACTTCGATTTTGCTGGATTATGTTAGGTTTTTTTGATAGAGGAGCTGCATTTGAGTAATTTTAGTTGAAATTAACTTCGAATTTTTGGTATTTTGTACAGATTTTTGTCAAATTTTAAAAAATTTTGTTGAAACCAACTTCGATTTTTCTGGAATATGTTAGTTTTTTTTTATAAAGGAGCTGCATTTGAGTAATTTTAGTTGAAATTAACTTCGAATTTTGGGATTTTTGTACAGATTTTTGTCAAATTTTAAAAAATTTTGTTGGAACCAACTTCGATTTTTCTGGAATATGTTAGGTTTTTTTGATAGACGAGCTGCATTTGAGTATTTTTAGTTGAAAATAACTTCGAATTTTTGGATTTTTGTACAGATTTTTGTCAAATTTTAAAAGATTTTGTTTAAACCTACTTCGATTTTTCTGGATTATGTAAAGTTTTTTTGTTAGAGGAGCTGCATTTGAGTAATTTTAGTTGAAAATAACTTCGAATTTTTGGATTTTTGTACAAATTTTTGTGAAATTTTAAAAAAATTTGTTGAAACCAACTTCGATTTTTCTGGATTATGTTAGGTTTTTTGGATAGAGAAGCTGCATTTGAGTAATTTTAGTTGATATTAACTTCGAATTTTGAGATTTTTGTACAGATTTTTGTGAAATTTTAAAAAATTTTGTTGAAACCAACTTCGATTTTTCTGGATTATGTTAGGTTTTTTGGATAGAGGAGCTGCATTTGAGTAATTTTAGTTGAAATTAACTTCGAATTTTGGGATTTTTGTACAGATTTTTGTCAAATTTTAAAAAATTTTGTTTAAACCTACTTCGATTTTTCTGGATTATGTTAGGTTTTTTTGATAGAGGAGCTGCATTTGAGTAATTTTAGTTGAAATTAACTTCGAATTTTTGGATTTTTGTACAGATTTTTGTAAAATTTTAAAAAATTTTGTTTAAACCTACTTCTATTTTTCTGGATAATGTTAGGTTTTTTTGATAGAGGAGCTGCATTTGAGTAATTTTAGTTGAAATTAACTTCGAATTTTTGGATTCTTGTACAGATTTTTGTCAAATTTTAAAAAATTTTGTTGAAACCAACTTCGATTTTTCTGGATTATGTAAAGTTTTTTTGTTAGAGGAGCTGCATTTGAGTAATTTTAGTTGAAAATAACTTCGAATTTTTGGATTTTTGTACAGATTTTGGTCAAATTTTAAAAAATTTTGTTGAAACCAACTTCGATTTCTCTGGATTATGTTAGGTTTTTTTGATAGAGGAGCTGCATTTGAGTAATTTTAGTTGAAATTAACTTCGAATTTTTGGATTTTTGTACAGATTTTTGTCAAATTTTAAAAAATTTTGTTAAAACCAACTTCGATTTCTCTGGATTATGTTAGGTTTTTTTGATAGAGGAGCAGCTTTCGAGTAATTTTAGTTGAAATTAACTTCGAATTTTTGGATTTTTGTACAGGTTTTTGTCAAATATTAAAAAATTTTGTTGAAACCAACTTCGATTTTTCTGGATTATGTAAAGTTTTTTGATAGAGGAGCTGCATTTGAGTAATTTTAGTTGAAAATAACTTCGAATTTTTGGATTTTTGTACAGATTTTTGTCAAATTTTAAAAAATTTTGTTGAAACCAACTTCGATTTTTCTGGATTATGTAAAGTTTTTTTGATAGAGGAGCTGCATTTGAGTAATTTTAGTTGAAAATAACTTCGAATTTTTGGATTTTTGTACAGATTTTGGTTAAATTTAAAAAAATTTTGTTGAAACCAACTTCGATTTCTCTGGATTATGTTAGGTTTTTTTGATAGAGGAGCTGCATTTGAGTAATTTTAGTTGAAATTAACTTCGAATTTTTGGATTTTTGTACATATTTTTGTCAAATTTTAAAAAATTTTGTTAAAACCAACTTCGATTTCTCTGGATTATGTTAGGTTTTTTTGATAGAGGAGCAGCTTTCGAGTAATTTTAGTTGAAATTAACTTCGAATTTTTGGATTTTTGTACAGATTTTTGTCAAATTTTAAAAAATTTTGTTGAAACCAACTTCGATTTTTCTGGATTATGTAAAGTTTTTTGATAGAGGAGCTGCATTTGAGTAATTTTAGTTGAAAATAACTTCGAATTTTTGGATTATTGTACAGATTCTTGTCAAATTTTAAAAAATTTTGTTGAAACCAACTTCCATTTTTCTGGATTATGTTAGGTTTTTTAGATAGAGGAGCTGCATTTGAGTAATTTTAGTTGAAAATAACTTCGAATTTTTGGATTTTTGTACAGATTTTTGTCAAATTTCAAAAAATTTTGTTTAAACCTACTTCGATTTTTCTGGATTACGATAGGTTTTTTTGATAGAGGAGCTGCATTTGAGTAATTTTAGTTGAAAATAACATCGAATTTTTGGATTTTTGTACAGATTTTTGTCAAATTTTAAAAAATTTTGTTAAAACCAACTTCGATTTCTCTGGATTATGTTAGGTTTTTTTGATAGAGGAGCAGCTTTCGAGTAATTTTAGTTGAAATTAACTTCGAATTTTTGGATTTTTGTACAGATTTTTGTCAAATTTTAAAAAATTTTGTGGAAACCAACTTCGATTTTTCTGGATTATGTTAGGTTTTTTTGATAGAGGAGCTGCATTTGAGTAATTTTAGTTGAAATTAACTTCGAATTTTTGGATTTTTGTACAGATTTTTGTCAAATTTTAAAAAATTTTGTTGAAACCAACTTCGATTTTTCTGGATTATGTAAAGTTTTTTTGATAGAGGAGCTGCATTTGAGTAATTTTAGTTGAAAATAACTTCGAATTTTTGGATTTTTGTACAGATTCTTGTCAAATTTTAAAAAATTTTGTTGAAGCCAACTTCGATTTTTCTGGATTATGTTAGGTTTTTTTGATAGAGGAGCTGCATTTGAGTAATTTTAGTTGAAAATAACTTCGAATTTTTGGATTTTTGTACAGATTCTTGTCATATTTTAAAAAATTTTGTTGAACCCAACTTCGATTTTTCTGGATTATGTCAGGTTTTTTGATAGAGGAGCTGCATTTGAGTAATTTTAGTTGTAATTAACTTCGAATTTTAGGATTTTTGTGCAGATTTTTGTCAAATTTTATAAAATTTTGTTGAACCCAACTTCGATTTTTCTGGATTATGTTATGTTTTTTTGATAGAGGAGCTGCATTTGAGTAATTCTAGTTGAAATTAACTTCGAATTTTTGGATTTTTGTATAGATTTTTGTCAAATTTTAAAAAATTTTGTTGAAACCAACTTCGATTTTTCTGGATTATGTAAAGTTTTTTTGATAGAGGAGCTGCATTTGAGTAATTTTAGTTGAAAATAACTTCGAATTTTTGGATTTTTGTACAGATTTTTGTCAAATTTTAAAAATTTTTGTTGAAATCAACTTCGATTTTTCTGGAATATGTTAGGTTTTTTTTATAGAGGAGCTGCATTTGAGTAATTTTAGTTGAAATTATCTTCGAATTTTTGGATTTTTGTACAGATTTTTGTCAAATTTTAAAAAATTTTGTTGAAACCAACTTCGATTACTCTGGATTACGTTAGGTTTCTTTGGTAGCGGAGCTGCATTTGAGTAATTTTAGTTGAAATTAACTTCGAATTTTTGGATTTTTGTACAGATTTTGTCAAATTTTAAAAAATTTTGTTGAAACCAACTTCGATTTTTCTGGATTATGTTAAGTTTTTTGGATAGAGGAGCTGGATTTGAGTAATTTTAGTTGTAATTAACTTCGAATTTTTGGATTTTTGTGCAGATTTTTGTCAAATTTTAAAAAATTTTGTTGAAACCAACTTCGATTACTCTGGATTACGTTAGGTTTCTTTGGTAGCGGAGCTGCATTTGAGTAATTGTAGTTGAAATTAACTTCAAATTTTTGGATTTTTGTACAGATTTTGTCAAATTTTAAAAAATTGTGTTGAAACCAACTTCGATTTTTCTGGATTATGTTAGGTTTTTTTGATAGAGGAGCTGCATTTGAGTAATTTTAGTTGAAACTAACTTCGAATTTTTGGATTTTTGTACAGATATTTGTCAAATTTTAAAAAATTTTGTTGAAACCAACTTCGATTTTTCTGGATTATGTTAGGTTTTTTGGATAGAGGTGCTGCATTTGAGTAATTTTAGTTGAAATTAACTTCGAATTTTTGGATTTTTGTACAGATTCTTGTCAAATTTTAAAATATTTTGTTGAAACCAACTTCGATTTTTCTGGATTATGTTAGGTTTTTTTGATAGAGGAGCTGCATTTGAGTAATTCTACTTGAAATTAACTTCGAATTTTTGGATTTTTGTACAGATTTTGTCAAATTTTAAAAAATTTTGTTGAAACCAACTTCGATTTTTCTGAATTATGTTAGATTTTTTGGATAGAGGAGCTGCATTTGAGTAATTTTTGTTGTAATTAACTTCGAATTTTTGGATTTTTGTGCAGATTTTTGTCAAATTTTATAAAATTTTGTTGAACCCAACTTCGATTTTTCTGGATTATGTTAGGTTTTTTTTTATAGAGGAGCTGCATTTGAGTAATTTTAGTTGTAATTAACTTCGAATTTTTGGATTTTTGTACAGATTTTTGTCAAATTTTAAAAAATTTTGTTGAAACCAACTTCGATTACTCTGGATTACGTTAGGTTTTTTTGGTAGCGGAGCTGCATTTGAGTAATTTTAGTTGAAATTAACTTCGAATTTTTGGATTTTTGTACAGATTTTGTCAAATTTTAAAAAATTTTGTTGATACCAACTTCGATTTTTCTGGATTATGTAAAGTTTTTTTGATAGAGGAGCTGCATTTGAGTAATTTTAGTTGAAATTAACTTCGAATTTTTGGATTTTTGTACAGATTTTTGTCAAATTTTAAAAATTTTGTTGAAATCAACTTCGATTTTTCTGGAATATGTTAGGTTTTTTTGATAGAGGAGCAGCATTTGAGTAATTTTAGTTGAAAATAACTTCGAATTTTTGGATTTTTGTACAGATTTTTGTCAAATTTTAAAAAATTTTGTTGAAATCAACTTCGATTTTTCTGGAATATGTTAGGTTTTTTTGATAGAGGAGCTGCATTTGAGTAATTCTACTTGAAATTAACTTCGAATTTTTGCATTTTTGTACAGATTTTGTCAAATTTTAAAAAATTTTGTTGAAACCAACTTCGATTTTTCTGGATTATGTTAGGTTTTTTGGATAGAGGAGCTGCATTTGAGTAATTTTAGTTGAAATTAACTTCGAATTTTTGGATTTTTGACAAATTTTAAAAAATTTTGTTGAAACCAACTTCGATTTTTCTGGATTACGTTAGGTTTTTTTGGTAGCGGAGCTGCATTCGAGTAATTTTAGTTGAAATTAACTTCGAATTTTGGGATTTTTGTACAGATTTTTGTCAAATTTTAAAAAATTTTGTTGAAACCAACTTCGATTTTTCTGGATTATGTTAGGTTTTTTTGATAGAGGAGCTGCATTTGAGTAATTTTAGTTGAAATTAACTTCGATTTTTCTGGATTATGTTATGTTTTTTGGATAGAGGAGCTGCATTTGAGTAATTTTAGTTGTAATTAACTTCGAATTTTTGGATTTTTATACAGATATTTGTCTAATTTTAAAAAATTTTTTTGAAACCAACTTCGATTACTCTGGATTACCTTAGGTTTTTTTGGTAGCGGAGCTGCATTTGAGTAATTTTAGTTGAAATTAACTTCGAATTTTTGTCAAATTTTAAAAAGTTTTGTTGAAACCAACTTCGATTTTTCTGGATTATGTTAGGTTTTTTTGATAGAGGAGCTGCATTTGAGTAATTTTAGTTGAAATTAACTTCGAATTTTTGGATTTTTGTACTGATTTTTGTCAAATTTTAAAAAATTTTGTTGAAACCAACTTCAAATACTCTGGATTACGTTAGGTTTTTTTGGTAGCGGAGCTGCATTTGAGTAATTTTATTTGAAAATAACTTCGAATTTTTGGATTTTTGTACAGATTTTTGTCAAATTTTAAAAAATTTTGTTTAAACCTACTTCGATTTTTCTGGATTATGTTAGGTTTTTTTGATAGAGGAGCTGCATTTGAGTAATTTTAGTTGAAATTAACTTCAAATTTTTGGATTTTTGTACAGATTTTTGTCAAATTTTAAAAAATTTTGTTGAAACCAACTTCGATTACTCTGGATTACGTTAGGTTTTTTTGGTAGCGGAGCTGCATTTGAGTAATTTTAGTTGAAATTAACTTCGAATTTTGGGATTTTTGTACAGATGTTTGTCAAATTTTAAAAAATTTTGTTGAAACCAACTTCGATTTTTCTGGATTATGTTAGGTTTTTTGGATAGAGGAGCTGCATTTGAGTAATTTTAGTTGTAATTAACTTCGAATTTTTGGATTTTTGTACCGATTTTTTTCAAATTTTAAAAAATTTTGTTGAAACCAACTTCGATTACTCTGGATTACGTTAGGTTTTTTTGGTAGCGGAGCTGCATTTGAGTAATTTTAGTTGAAATTAACTTCGAATTTTGGGATTTTTGTACAGATTTTCGTCAAATTTTAAAAAATTTTGTTGAAACCAACTTCGATTTTTCTGGATTATGTTAGGTTTTTTTGATAGAGGAGCTGCATTTGAGTAATTTTAGTTGAAATTAACATCGATTTTTCTGGATTATGTTATGTTTTTTGGATAGAGGAGCTGCATTTGAGTAATTTTAGTTGTAATTAACTTCGAATTTTTGGATTTTTGTACAGATATTTGTCAAATTTTAAAAAATTTTGTTGAAACCAACTTCGATTACTCTGGATTACCTTAGGTTTTTTTGGTAGCGGAGCTGCATTTGAGTAATTTTAGTTGAAATTAACTTCGAATTTTTGTCAAATTTTAAAAAGTTTTGTTGAAACCAACTTCGATTTTTCTGGATTATGTTAGGTTTTTTTGATAGAGGAGCTGCATTTGAGTAATTTTAGTTGAAATTAACTTCGAATTTTTGGATTTTTGTACTGATTTTTGTCAAATTTTAAAAAATTTTGTTGAAACCAACTTCAAATACTCTGGATTACGTTAGGTTTTTTTGGTAGCGGAGCTGCATTTGAGTAATTTGAGTTGAAAATAACTTCGAATTTTTGGATTTTTGTACAGATTTTTGTCAAATTTAAAAAAATTTTGTTTAAACCTACTTCGATTTTTCTGGATTATGTTAGGTTTTTTTGATAGAGGAGCTGCATTTGAGTAATTTTAGTTGAAATTAACTTCAAATTTTTGGATTTTTGTACAGATTTTTGTCAAATTTTAAAAAATTTTGTTGAAACCAACTTCGATTACTCTGGATTACGTTAGGTTTTTTTTGTAGCGGAGCTGCATTTGAGTAATTTTAGTTGAAATTAACTTCGAATTTTGGGATTTTTGTACAGATGTTTGTCAAATTTTAAAAAATTTTGTTGAAACCAACTTCGATTTTTCTGGATTATGTTAGGTTTTTTGGATAGAGGAGCTGCATTTGAGTAATTTTAGTTGAAATTAACTTCGAATTTTTGGATTTTTGTACAGATTTTGTCAAATTTTAAAAAATTTTGTTGAAACCAACTTCGATTTTTCTGGATTATGTTAGGTTTTTTGGATAGAGGAACTGCATTTGAGTAATTTTAGTTGAAAATAACTTCGAATTTTTGGATTTTTGTACAGATTTTTGACAAATTTTAAAAAATTTTGTTGAAATCAACTTCGATTTTTCTGGAATATGTTAGGTTTTTTTGATAGAGGAGCTGCATTTGAGTAATTCTACTTGAAATTAACTTCGAATTTTTGGATTTTTGTACAGATTTTGTCAAATTTTAAAAAATTTTGTTGAAACCAACTTCGATTACTCTGGATTACGTTAGGTTTTTTTGGTAGCGGAGCTGCATTTGAGTAATTTTAGTTGAAATTAACTTCGAATTTTTGGATTTTTGTACAGATTTTGTCAAATTTTAAAAAATTTTGTTGATACCAACTTCGATTTTTCTGGATTATGTAAAGTTTTTTTGATAGAGGAGCTGCATTTGAGTAATTTTAGTTGAAATTAACTTCGAATTTTTGGATTTTTGTACAGATTTTTGTCAAATTTTAAAAATTTTGTTGAAATCAACTTCGATTTTTCTGGAATATGTTAGGTTTTTTTGATAGAGGAGCTGCATTTGAGTAATTTTAGTTGAAAATAACTTCGAATTTTTGGATTTTTGTACAGATTTTTGTCAAATTTTAAAAAATTTTGTTGAAATCAACTTCGATTTTTCTGGAATATGTTAGGTTTTTTTGATAGAGGAGCTGCATTTGAGTAATTCTACTTGAAATTAACTTCGAATTTTTGCATTTTTGTACAGATTTTGTCAAATTTTAAAAAATTTTGTTGAAACCAACTTCGATTTTTCTGGATTATGTTAGGTTTTTTGGATAGAGGAGCTGCATTTGAGTAATTTTAGTTGAAATTAACTTCAAATTTTTGGATTTTTGTACAGATTTTTGTCAAATTTTATAAAATTTTGTTGAACCCAACTTCGATTTTTCTGGATTATGTTAGGTTTTTTTGATAGAGGAACTGCATTTGAGTAATTCTAGTTGAAATTAACTTCGAATTTTTGGATTTTTGACAAATTTTAAAAAATTTTGTTGAAACCAACTTCGATTTTTCTGGATTACGTTAGGTTTTTTTGGTAGCGGAGCTGCATTTGAGTAATTCTACTTGAAATTAACTTCGAATTTTTGCATTTTTGTACAGATTTTGTCAAATTTTAAAAAATTTTGTTGAAACCAACTTCGATTTTTCTGGATTATGTTATGTTTTTTGGATAGAGGAGCTGCATTTGAGTAATTTTAGTTGTAATTAACTTCGAATTTTTGGATTTTTATACAGATATTTGTCTAATTTTAAAAAATTTTTTTGAAACCAACTTCGATTACTCTGGATTACCTTAGGTTTTTTTGGTAGCGGAGCTGCATTTGAGTAATTTTAGTTGAAATTAACTTCGAATTTTTGTCAAATTTTAAAAAGTTTTGTTGAAACCAACTTCGATTTTTCTGGATTATGTTAGGTTTTTTTGATAGAGGAGCTGCATTTGAGTAATTTTAGTTGAAATTAACTTCGAATTTTTGGATTTTTGTACTGATTTTTGTCAAATTTTAAAAAATTTTGTTGAAACCAACTTCAAATACTCTGGATTACGTTAGGTTTTTTTGGTAGCGGAGCTGCATTTGAGTAATTTTATTTGAAAATAACTTCGAATTTTTGGATTTTTGTACAGATTTTTGTCAAATTTTAAAAAATTTTGTTTAAACCAACTTCGATTTTTCTGGATTATGTTAGGTTTTTTTGATAGAGGAACTGCATTTGAGTAATTCTAGTTGAAATTAACTTCGAATTTTTGGATTTTTGACAAATTTTAAAAAATTTTGTTGAAACCAACTTCGATTTTTCTGGATTACGTTAGGTTTTTTTGGTAGCGGAGCTGCATTTGAGTAATTCTACTTGAAATTAACTTCGAATTTTTGCATTTTTGTACAGATTTTGTCAAATTTTAAAAAATTTTGTTGAAACCAACTTCGATTTTTCTGGATTATGTTATGTTTTTTGGATAGAGGAGCTGCATTTGAGTAATTTTAGTTGTAATTAACTTCGAATTTTTGGATTTTTATACAGATATTTGTCTAATTTTAAAAAATTTTTTTGAAACCAACTTCGATTACTCTGGATTACCTTAGGTTTTTTTGGTAGCGGAGCTGCATTTGAGTAATTTTAGTTGAAATTAACTTCGAATTTTTGTCAAATTTTAAAAAGTTTTGTTGAAACCAACTTCGATTTTTCTGGATTATGTTAGGTTTTTTTGATAGAGGAGCTGCATTTGAGTAATTTTAGTTGAAATTAACTTCGAATTTTTGGATTTTTGTACTGATTTTTGTCAAATTTTAAAAAATTTTGTTGAAACCAACTTCAAATACTCTGGATTACGTTAGGTTTTTTTGGTAGCGGAGCTGCATTTGAGTAATTTTATTTGAAAATAACTTCGAATTTTTGGATTTTTGTACAGATTTTTGTCAAATTTTAAAAAATTTTGTTTAAACCTACTTCGATTTTTCTGGATTATGTTAGGTTTTTTTGATAGAGGAGCTGCATTTGAGTAATTTTAGTTGAAATTAACTTCAAATTTTTGGATTTTTGTACAGATTTTTGTCAAATTTTAAAAAATTTTGTTGAAACCAACTTCGATTACTCTGGATTACGTTAGGTTTTTTTGGTAGCGGAGCTGCATTTGAGTAATTTTAGTTGAAATTAACTTCGAATTTTGGGATTTTTGTACAGATGTTTGTCAAATTTTAAAAAATTTTGTTGAAACCAACTTCGATTTTTCTGGATTATGTTAGGTTTTTTGGATAGAGGAGCTGCATTTGAGTAATTTTAGTTGTAATTAACTTCGAATTTTTGGATTTTTGTACCGATTTTTTTCAAATTTTAAAAAATTTTGTTGAAACCAACTTCGATTTTTCTGGATTATGTAAAGTTTTTTTGTTAGAGGAGCTGCATTTGAGTTATTTTAGTTGAAAATAACTTCGAATTTTTGGATTTTTGTACAGATTTTTGTCAAATTTTAAAAAATTTTGTTGAAACCGACTTCGATTTTTCTGGAATGTGTTAGGTTTTTTTGATAAAGGAGCTGCATTTGAGTAATTTTAGTTGTAATTAACTTCGAATTTTTGGATTTTTGTGCAGATTTTTGTAAAATTTTATAAAATTTTGTTGAACCCAACTTCGATTTTTCTGGATTATGTTAGGTTTTTTTGATAGAGGAGCTGCATTTGAGTAGTTTTAGTTGAAATTAACTTCGAATTTTGGGATTTTTGTACAGATTTTTGTCAAATTTTAAAAAATTTTGTTGAAACCAACTTCGATTTTTCTGGATTATGTTAGGTTTTTTTGATAGAGGAGCTGCATTTGAGTAATTTTAGTTGAAATTAACTTCGAATTTTTGGATTTTTGTACAGATATTTGTAAAATTTTAAAAAATTTTGTTGAAACCAACATCGATTTCTCTGGATTATGTAAAGTTTTTTTGATAGAGGAGCTGCATTTGAGTATTTTTAGTTGAAATTAACTTCGAATTTTTGGATTCTTGTACAGATTTTTGTCAAATTTTAAAAAATTTGTTGAAACCAATTTCGATTTTTCTGGATTATGTTAGGATTTTTGGATTGAGGAGCTGCATTTGAGTAATTTTAGTTGACATTAACTTCGAATTTTTGGATTTTTGTACAGATTTTTGTGAAATTTTAAAAAATTTTGTTGAAACTAACTTCGATTTCTCTGGATTATGTTAGGTTCTTTTGATAGAGGAGCAGCTTTCGAGTAAATTTAGTTGAAATTAACTTCGAATTTTTGGATTTTTGTACATATTTTTGTCAAATTTTAAAAAATTTTGTTGAAACCAACTTCGATTTTTCTGGATTATGTTAGGTTTTTTGGATCGAGGAGCTGCATTTGAGTAATTTTAGTTGTAATTAACTTCGAATTTTTGGATTTTTGTACAGATTTTTGTCAAATTTTAAAAAATTTTGTTGAAACCAACTTCGATTATTCTGGATTATGTTAGGTTTTTTTGATAGAGGAGCTGCATTTGAGTAATTTTAGTTGAAAATAAATTCGAATTTTTGGATTTTTGTACAGATTTTTGTCAAATTTTAAAAAATTTTGTTGAAACCGACTTCGATTTTTCTGGAATGTGTTAGGTTTTTTTGATAAAGGAGCTGCATTTGAGTAATTTTAGTTGTAATTAACTTCGAATTTTTGGATTTTTGTGCAGATTTTTGTAAAATTTTATAAAATTTTGTTGAACCCAACTTCGATTTTTCTGGATTATGTTAGGTTTTTTTGATAGAGGAGCTGCATTTGAGTAGTTTTAGTTGAAATTAACTTCGAATTTTGGGATTTTTGTACAGATTTTTGTCAAATTTTAAAAAATTTTGTTGAAACCAACTTCGATTTTTCTGGATTATGTTAGGTTTTTTGATAGAGGAGCTGCATTTGAGTAATTTTAGTTGAAATTAACTTCGAATTTTTGGATTTTTGTACAGATATTTGTAAAATTTTAAAAAATTTTGTTGAAACCAACATCGATTTCTCTGGATTATGTAAAGTTTTTTTGGTAGAGGAGCTGCATTTGATTATTTTTAGTTGAAAATAATTTCGAATTTTTGGATTTTTGTACAGATTTTTGTCAAATTTTAAAAAATTTTGTTTAAACCTACTTAGATTTTTCTGGATTATGTTAGGTTTTTCTGATAGAGGAGCTGCATTTGAGTAATTTTAGTTGAAATTAACTTCGAATTTTTGGATTTTTGTACAGATTTTTGTCAAATTTTAAAAAATTTTGTTGGAACCAACTTCGATTTTTCTGGAGAATGTTAGGTTTTTTTGATAGAGGAGCTGCATTTGAGTAATTTTAGTTGAAATTAAGTTCGAATTTTTCGATTTTTGTACAGATTTTTGTCAAATTTTAAAAAATTTTGTTGAAACCAACTTCGATTATTCTGGATTATGTTAGGTTTTTTTGATAGAGGAGCTGCATTTGAGAAATTTAATTGAAAATAACTTCGAATTTTTGGATTTTTGTACAGATTTTTGTCAAATTTTAAAAAATTTTGTTGAAACCGACTTCGATTTTTCTGGAATGTGTTAGGTTTTTTTGATAAAGGAGCTGCATTTGAGTAATTTTAGTTGTAATTAACTTCGAATTTTTGGATTTTTGTGCAGATTTTTGTAAAATTTTATAAAATTTTGTTGAACCCAACATCGATTTTTCTGGATTATGTTAGGTTTTTTTGATAGAGGAGCTGCATTTGAGTAGTTTTAGTTGAAATTAACTTCGAATTTTGGGATTTTTGTACAGATTTTTGTCAAATTTTAAAAAATTTTGTTGAAACCAATTTCGATTTTTCTGGATTATGTTAGGTTTTTTTGATAGAGGAGCTGCATTTGATTAATTTTAGTTGAAATTAACTTCGAATTTTTGGATTTTTGTACAGATATCTGTAAAATTTTAAAAAATTTTGTTGAAACCAACATCGATTTCTCTGGATTATGTAAAGTTTTTTTGGTAGAGGAGCTGCATTTGATTATTTTTAGTTGAAAATAATTTCGAATTTTTGGATTTTTGTACAGATTTTTGTCAAATTTTAAAAAATTTTGTTTAAACCTACTTAGATTTTTCTGGATTATGTTAGGTTTTTCTGATAGAGGAGCTGCATTTGAGTAATTTTAGTTGAAATTAACTTCGAATTTTTGGATTTTTGTACAGATTTTTGTGAAATTTTAAAAAATTTTGTTGAAACCAACTTCGATTTTTCTGGATTATGTAAAGTTTTTTTGATAGAGGAGCTGCATTTGAGTATTTTTAGTTGAAATTAACTTCGAATTTTTGGATTTTTGTACAGATTTTTGTGAAATTTTAAAAAATTTTGTTGAAACCAACTTCGATTTTTCTGGATTATGTAAAGTTTTTTTGATAGAGGAGCTGCATTTGAGTATTTTTAGTTGAAATTAACTTCGAATTTTTGGATTCTTGTACAGATTTTTGTCAAATTTTAAAAATTTTGTTGAAACCAACTTCGATTTTTCTGGATTATGTTATGTTTTTTGGATCGAGGAGCTGCATTTGAGTAATTTTAGTTGTAATTAACTTCGAATTTTTGGATTTTTGTGCAGATTTTTGTTAAATTTTATAAAATTTTGTTGATCCCGACTTCGATTTTTCTGGATTATGTTAGGTTTTTTTGATAGAGGAGCTGCATTTGAGTAGTTTTAGTTGAAATTAACTTCGAATTTTGGGATTTTTGTACAGATTTTTGTCAAATTTTAAAAAATTTTGTTGAAACCAACTTCGATTTTTCTGGATTATGTTAGGTTTTTTGATAGAGGAGCTGCATTTGAGTAATTTTAGTTGAAATTAACTTCGAATTTTTGGATTTTTGTACAGATATTTGTAAAATTTTAAAAAATTTTGTTGAAACCAACATCGATTTCTCTGGATTATGTAAAGTTTTTTTGGTAGAGGAGCTGCATTTGATTATTTTTAGTTGAAAATAATTTCGAATTTTTGGATTTTTGTACAGATTTTTGTCAAATTTTAAAAAATTTTGTTTAAACCTACTTAGATTTTTCTGGATTATGTTAGGTTTTTCTGATAGAGGAGCTGCATTTGAGTAATTTTAGTTGAAATTAACTTCGAATTTTTGGATTTTTGTACAGATTTTTGTCAAATTTTAAAAAATTTTGTTGAAACCAACTTCGATTTTTCTGTATTATGTAAAGTTTTTTTGATAGAGGAGCTGCATTTGAGTAATTTTAGTTGTAATTAACTTCGAATTTTTGGATTTTTGTGCAGATTTTTGTAAAATTTTATAAAATTTTGTTGAACCCAACTTCGATTTTTCTGGATTATGTTAGGTTTTTTTGATAGAGGAGCTGCATTTGAGTAATTCTAGTTGAAATGAACTTCGAATTTTTGGATTTTTGTGCAGATTTTTGTCAAATTTTAAAAAATTTTGTTGACACCAACTTCGATTTTTCTGGATTATGTAAAGTTTTTTTGTTAGAGGAGCTGCATTTGAGTAATTTTAGTTGAAAATAACTTCGAATTTTTGGATTTTTGTGCAGATTTTTGTTAAATTTTTTAAAATTTTATTGAACCCAACTTCGATTTTTCTGGATTATGTTAGGTTTTTTTGATAGAGGAGCTGCATTTGACTAATTCTAGTTGAAATTAACTTCGAATTTTTGGATGTTTGTACAGATTTTTGTCAAATTTTAAAAAATTTTGTTGAAACCAACTTCGATTACTCTGGATTACGTTAGGTTTTTTTTGGTAGCGGAGCTGCATTTGAGTAATTTTAGTTGAAATTAACTTCGAATTTTGGGATTTTTGTACAGATGTTTGTCAAATTTTAAAAAATTTTGTTGGAACCAACTTCGATTTTTCTGGAGAATGTTAGGTTTTTTTGATAGAGGAGCTGCATTTGAGTAATTTTAGTTGAAATTAACTCCGAATTTTGGGATTTTTGTACAGATGTTTGTCAAATTTTAAAAACTTTTGTTGGAACCAATTTCGATTTTTCTGGATTATGTTAGGTTTTTTTGATAGAGGAGCTGCATTTAAGTAATTTTAGTTGAAATTAACTTCGAATTTTTGGATTTTTGTGCAGATTTTTGTTAAATTTTATAAAATTTTGTTGAACCCAACTTCGATTTTTCTGGATTATGTTAGGTTTTTTTGATAGAGGAGCTGCATTTGACTAATTCTAGTTGAAATTAACTTCGAATTTTTGGATTCTTGTACAGATTTTTGTCAAATTTTAAAAAATTTGTTGAAACCAACTTCGATTTTTCTGGATTATGTTAGGTTTTTTGGATAGAGGAGCTGCATTTGAGTAATTTTAGTTGAAATTAACTTCGAATTTTTGGATTTTTGTACAGATTTTTGTGAAATTATAAAAAATTTGTTGAAACCAACTTCGATTTTTCTGGATTATGTTAGGTTTTTTGGATAGAGGAGCTGCATTTGAGTAATTTTAGTTGAAATTAACTTCGAATTTTTGGATTTTTGTACAGATTTTTGTGAAATTTTAAAAAATTTTGTTGAAACCAACTTCGATTTCTCTGGATTATGTTAGGTTTTTTGGATCGAGGAGCTGCATTTGAGTAATTTTAGTTGAAATTAACTTCGAATTTTTGGATTTTTGTACAGATTTTTGTCAAATTTTAAAAAATTTTGTTGAAACCAACTTCGATTTTTCTGGATTATGTTATGTTTTTTGGATCGAGGAGCTGCATTTGAGTAATTTTAGTTGTAATTAACTTCGAATTTTTGGATTTTTGTGCAGATTTTTGTTAAATTTTATAAAATTTTGTTGAACCCAACTTCGATTTTACTGGATTATGTTAGGTTTTTTTGATAGAGGAGCTGCATTTGACTAATTCTAGTTGGAATTAACTTCGAATTTTTGGATGTTTGTACAGATTTTTGTCAAATTTTAAAAAATTTTGTTTAAACCTACTTCTATTTTTCTGGATTATGTTAGGTTTTTTGATAGAGGAGCTGCATTTGAGTAATTTTAGTTGAAATTAACTTCGAATTTTTGGATTTTTGTACAGATTTTTGTGAAATTTTAAAAAATTTTGTTGAAACCAACTTCGATTTTTCTGGATTATGTTAGGTTTTTTGGATAGAGGAGCTGCATTTGAGTAATTTTAGTTGTAATTAACTTCGAATTTTTGGATTTTTGTGCAGATTTTTGTAAAATTTTATAAAATTTTGTTGAACCCAACTTCGATTTTTCTGGATTATGTTAGGTTTTTTTGATAGAGGAGCTGCATTTGAGTAATTCTAGTTGAAATTAACTTCGAATTTTTGGATTTTTGTACAGATTTTTGTCAAATTTTAAAAAATTTTGTTGACACCAACTTCGATTTTTCTGGATTATGTAAAGTTTTTTTGTTAGAGGAGCTGCATTTGAGTAATTTTAGTTGAAAATAACTTCGAATTTTTGGATTTTTGTACAGATTTTTGTGAAATTTTAAAAAATTTTGTTGAAACCAACTTCGATTTTTCTGGATTATGTTAGGTTTTTTGGATAGAGGAGCTGCATTTGAGTAATTTTAGTTGTAATTAACTTCGAATTTTTGGATTTTTGTGCAGATTTTTGTAAAATTTTATAAAATTTTGTTGAACCCAACTTCGATTTTTCTGGATTATGTTAGGTTTTTTTGATAGAGGAGCTGCATTTGAGTAATTCTAGTTGAAATTAACTTCGAATTTTTGGATTTTTGTACAGATTTTTGTCAAATTTTAAAAAATTTTGTTGACACCAACTTCGATTTTTCTGGATTATGTAAAGTTTTTTTGTTAGAGGAGCTGCATTTGAGTAATTTTAGTTGAAAATAACTTCGAATTTTTGGATTTTTGTGCAGATTTTTGTTAAATTTTATAAAATTTTATTGAACCCAACTTCGATTTTTCTGGATTATGTAAAGTTTTTTGTTAGAGGAGCTGCATTTGAGTAATTTTAGTTGAAAAAAACTTCGAATTTTTGGATTTTTGTACAGATTTTTGTCAAATTTTAAAAAATTTTGTTGGAACCAACTTCGATTTTTCTGGATTATGTTAGGTTTTTTTGATAGAGGAGCTGCATTTGAGTAATTTTAGTTGAAATTAACTTCGAATTTTTGGATTTTTGTACAGATTTTTGTCAAATTTTAAAAAATTTTGTTGAAACCAACTTCGATTTTTCTGGATTATGTTAGGTTTTTTTGATAGAGGAGCTGCATTTGAGTAATTTTAGTTGAAATGTTATGACACGATACGCAACCATAACACCTGGTGCAACCGACACCAGCAAGCTCAGCAAGATGCGTAATCAAAAGTAAACCGCATACGCGGCAAGACCCTGACCCACGGGCGAAGACCATTAGGCCTTCCCCCGCGGCCACCAAACCGCGGCCCCAAATCTTGTATATAAACCCACGCCCGAACAACCAAAGCGGAACATTGTAAATCGAACAGTAACGCGATCACGCCCGTGATCGCTCGGCTCAAATAAACCTTTGTCATACCCTACGGTGAGTTCTAACTCTTTAACCGGCAACGATCCACTACCTCTCGGCTCGACCCGAGAATCCCGTTCCCGGTACTTTCACCCGAACTATCGGAGCCCGCGGAACAACCCGTTCGGGGATAACCGCGGAGTGCAGCCAGATTCTCAGAGAGAATCTCCACACCGGTAAACCTGGCAACAAAATTGGTGGCAGCGGTGGGATCCAGCCAACGTAGGGGACAAGGTGAGCTTGACCAACGGAGGTAACACGAAGTTACCACGATCGACATCACAAGGACGCCGATCCACAACCAAGTGCTGTCAACTAACAAAAGAGGACGCCAGCGACGAGTTCCCCATCGCAAAACCATCGGCAGTCCAGCAGCGGCAACAATGATGACGATGCACCTTCTACTACACGTGCTGTAAGTGGAACATTCGATATTAACAAAATTCGAGCATCGCGCCGCAGAAAATTTTTTTTTCATGCGACGAGCAAATTCGTTAGGAATCAATCTCGAGCGAAATTTAGGCCTAACAGAAGGGCAAAGATTTACACGACCTAGGGCTGAGTGGCAAAATACCCCAAGTAGGACACATAGCATACCCTCGATCGTACCGACCGACGAGGAACACGAAGCAGCAAACGGTCAGAATCAATCATTAGGGCACAATAGCTCAATAGCCGAGATCCTACAAAATTCTTTAGGGCCTGACGGACATATAGTCTGGGAACGACGTTTCCCTTTTGAGGAGATAGATCCGAGTCTACTCCCTCCTGTAAAACTACACCCTTCTGACGAGACGTGCTCAGAATCGAGCGGTTTTACTACATACGATAGTGAAATTTTCGACATCGCAGAAGCCATGGTGATCCATAGCCCAAAGACATCAAGACCCGAAGGAACCTCAGGAGAAGGAACTTCAAGGGGAGATATCACAAACAGAGAACTCTTAATTACAAGAGACGAAACTCTAGGAGACGAATTAAATTCGGAAAATGCAGGTTCTGATGATAGACAAGTAAGGATAGAACAAACGTTAAATCTACTTCAAGAAACCGCGCAGCAAAATTGGTCACTTTTGCGAACGTTAGCCGAAAGAATGACTAACCTAGAGGTAGCTAATAGAACAGAAATAAGAGCGCAAACTGATAGTGAACGCGACCGAAGGATAGATAGGGAAATACACAGGATGCAATCGTCAATGAACGGCTCCCCGCAAGGAGACAGGAACAGGACCATAGTACACTTCGAGGACCACATGGACGAAGAGGACATACCTAGACGATCCAGCATTTTTGTACCCCCTACATTCGGGATAGATGAAGCACCTGACATGCCAACAGGATTAGAGGACAACAAAGTCCTCAACGCTTTAAAACTTATACCCAAATTCGACGGGAATCCCAAGGAATTAGTATCATTCCTGGAGACCTGCAAATACATAATAAAAGGGTTCAGGATATCTGAATACAGGGCACAAATAATACGAGGAATAAAAGCAACAAGAATTACAGGTACAGCCCAAATAGAAGTGAGAAATCGTCAAATACAGACATTCGATGACCTGGAAAATGTGCTGAATTCGCTGTATAAGCCAGCACGTACGACCGCAGCTGTGCAAATGGAACTTTTGCAATGCAGACAAGGAATGCAAGAAGATGCCCATGCATACGGGAATCGATTGTCCAAATTGCTTAATGAATTAATTGAGACCGGTTTAGATGAAAAAGATACATTGACAGAAAAAACAGCGGCCATCAAGATATTCAAGAAACAGGCACATTGCATCTTCCAAGAAGGACTCCGTAACGACCTGAAAATTCTGGTTAAATCACGGAGATCGGCTGATCTGCCAGAGGCCGTATCAATAGCCATAGAAGAGGAGCGGTCAATTAAGAAGCGGCCCGCAACGAACGGGACAAACCGCAACCCAAATTACAGGGGTCAAACAGGACAGACATACTGTCACAATTGTAAGAGGTCGGGACATTCCACTGGAGAGTGCTGGAAAGGCACAGGGAATGGACCACGACAATATGGTACGGGACCCGGAGACAGAAGAAATCCAAATAAGGACAACACAAACTCCATAGAAAAGGGAACCACCGATACCAACTACGGGAATCGTCAGGCGGACTACAACGATAGATCACGCACACAGGGACGACGACCTTACAATGCTTACGCAGCAAGAGCACAGACAGGAGGACCACGAACTCTTCCTACGGCAACGAACTCCAATAATGCCGATACAAATCATAAATCGGTCCGAATAGCGAAGAGGGAACCGCAAGAAGCGGGAAAACCTAATTTTGTTTCAGATGAGGTACAAGTGCACATAGAAGAAGCCAAAAATCAGGAAGTAAGAATGTTAGTAGATACAGGAGCCGAAGTATCCGTAATAAATAAAGCATGCGTCAAGGACGACATAGCATGGAAGGAAAGCGAGGTGCAACTGGTAGCCCTATCAGGAGGGACCATAAAGACACTAGGAGAAATAGAAGCTACCTTCCCGGTTGGGGATCAAAAAATTAAACACCCCTTATATATAATAGAAGACGGTACACTAACGGACCACCAAGGGATTTTAGGCATAGATTTCTTAAAGAAGCACGAAGCAGGAATACAATACAAAACGCGAGAAGTCACAATTAAAGGGAAACACTGGAAAACTCTCCAGAAAAAGAATGTAGTAACGGTTCCCCCGCGTACACAAACGCTAGTTGAAGTAGAAGTAGATAGCAACAAGGAAGGAATAATAGAGAAACAGGATTTAGGAGATGGAGTATTCTTAGGAGAATGCCTGGTAAAACCAAAACAAGGGAAAAGTATAGCTTGTGTGGTAAATTTATCGAATAAAGCGCGTACAGTGAAATTGCCATACATACAGCTGACCGAGATTCAGAGCGACTCGACAGCCGAAGCACATTCTGCTGCCGCAGCATTTCGCGCAACAGTAAGTAAAGAACCACTGACGACACGCGTTAACCGTGTCCTGGAATTAATGAAACTAAGCCATTTAAACAAAGAAGAAAGAATCAGCATGGAAGAAATAGGAAGGGAATTTTGCGATAATTTTCACCTAGCAGGGGATCTATTAGGAACTACGAACGCGACCACGCATCGAGTACCATTGAAGGAAGGAACAACCCCCTGCAATATTAAACCGTATAGGTTACCTGAAATACATAAACGGGAAGTAAGGGAACAGGTACGACAGATGTTGGAAGATGGAATAGTGCAAACCAGCTCCAGTCCATGGAACGCACCCCTATTGGTAGTACCTAAGAAAAGGGATACCGAAGGGAAAGCCAGGTTTCGAGTAGTCGTAGACTTTAGGAAGCTAAACGAAGTCACAATCGGTGACTCATACCCTCTGCCAAATATTACGGAAATATTTGACCAGTTAGGGAAGGCACAATACTTCACTACGCTTGATCTCGCATCTGGGTATCATCAGATACCCATGGACGACAGAGACAAGGAGAAAACCGCGTTTTCTACGCCACAAGGACATTTCGAGTTTAATCGAATGCCTTTCGGATTAAAAAACGCGCCCGCGACATTCCAGAGATTGATGAACACCATCCTGATGGGACTACAAGGGATAGACTGTTTTGTCTACCTGGACGACCTGGTCATTTTTGGCACTAATCTAAAGGAGCACAACATACGACTGCGAAAGGTAATGAAGAAATTACGGGAATACAACCTAAAATTACAGCCAGAAAAATGTTCATTTCTGTGCAAAGAAGTGGGATTCCTGGGACATATAATAACGCCTGAAGGAATAAAACCGGATCCCGAAAAAACCAAGGCAGTAGAACAATACCCCGTGCCGACCAAACTGAAGGAAGTCCAATCCTTCCTAGGACTAGCAGGATACTATAGAAGATTCATTCCCGAGTATTCTAAAATAGCTAGGCCGTTATCAAAACTAACGAGCGATAAAACGGAATTTATCTGGACAACTGAGCAGCAATACGCGTTCGAGACGTTAAAAAATTGCTTAATCACAGCACCTGTATTAGCTTACCCAGATTTCACAAGGGAATTCATAATAACAACGGACGCATCAGACGTAGCCATAGGTGCGATACTATCACAAGGAGAAATAGGAGAAGACAGACCAATAGCATATGCCAGCCGAGTGTTGAATAAGGCAGAAGAAAACTACAACACAACGGAAAAGGAACTACTCGCTATTGTCTGGGCTACGAAGCAATTTCGACCATATGTGTACGGAACACATTTCAAGGTAGTTACAGACCATAAGGCGTTAGTATGGTTATTTAGGGTACAAGACCCAGGATCAAGATTGATCCGCTGGCGATTACAATTAGCCGAACACGATTACGAAATCCTCCACAAGGCAGGAAAAGCTAACACAAACGCGGACGCGCTTAGCCGAAACATAAAAATAAACATAATACAAAACGAACAGCAAAATAACGCAGAAACAGTAAAACCCAGCCTAGGTATCATCGAAGTAGAATCAGAAAAGGATAGGCAACAAATATTATACGAGTATCACCTGGCCCCTTTAGGAGGACACCAGGGAATCCAACGAACAGCACAAAGAATCAAACAAAAATATAAATGGAAAGGAATGGACAAAGACATAGAACAGTACATACAGAAGTGTACGTGGTGCCAAAAGAATAAAATATGTAAGCGGAATAAAGCACCAATGGTAATATCGGACACACCTACTCGACCATTTGAAAAAGGCGCATTGGATATAGTAGGACCTCTCACGATAACCAAGTTAGGAAATAAATACATCCTGACATTTCAGGATCACCTAACGAAATTCAGTAAAGCAATACCTCTTCCCAACCAGGAAGCACGGACCATAGCAGAAGCATTTGTGACCCGGATAATCTGTGAGCACGGAATACCGGACAAGATTCTGACGGATCAAGGGTCGAACTTTGTAGGCGAGGTGTTTAAGAACACCTGCAAGCTATTGAAAATAACAAAGATACAATCAACCGCATATCACCCAGAATCGAACGGAGCACTCGAAAGATCTCATAGAACGTTAGTCGAATATCTAAGGCATTATATAGATGGGGACCAAACTGACTGGGACGCGTGGCTACCATACGCGATGTTCACGTATAATACTACCCCACATACAGCGACGGGCTACACCCAGCATGAACTAGTCTACGGACAGCAAGCGGAGCTACCAACAGCCCTAAGACTCGCGCCTAATCCTACATATAACTATGATGACTACGCGCAAGAAGCTAAGGAAAGACTACGAGCAGCGAACGAGACGGCTCGCGAGAATTTGAGGGATGCGAAAATACGGTCAAAGGTAACGTACGACAAGAAGACTAAAGAGATTCAATTCAACGAAGGAGACAAAGTACTGCTATATGACGAGTCCGTGAGGCGGGGAAGATCGAAGAAGTTAGATTCTAAATGGGAAGGACCCTATATAATAATAGAGAAAAAATCTAAAGTCAATGTAGTAATTAAAAAAGGAAGGAAAACATTGACAGTTCACACGAACAGAATAAAACATTTTATAGAATAAAAAGGACCTTAAACAGTAAGGGAAAAAACAAATACAAGTTACAAACACTACACTAAGCCATCTGCAAAAAAAAAAAAAAATCGAAGAAACAATACAAAATAATGGGGAAATATTAAACAAACAAATGGGTCGGATGCAAGGACTACTCCAGACAGACGAAGCAGAACGCAACATAAGGGCCGACCTAAACGATCACTTCACAACGTTAGATTCACTATTGGTCGATTTAACAGAAGATGTAAGCGATATAACACAATACTGTAGTCAGCTGAAAAACGGGATCATCGACCCGAGTATACTACCAAGCACCGAGGTAGTCAGGTTACTGCAAACAGCTGTTCAGCAACTACCAAACGGACTTACGTTCCCGATACCACCAACACCAGAGAATGCACGTGTGATCGAACAAATTTCCTCAATAATAGCGTATTATGACAAACGCACACTCATCACGGTAATTAAAGTGCCACTAATCTCAACACAAGTATACAGCATCATGGAGGTAACACCAGTACCCGTACACGTGCATGACAATATATATGCACTACTGGCAATCCATTCATCAACCATGATCATCGACGCAGAGAGTGACCAGTACATCATCGCAGACGCACAGGAGCTACAAAAATGTAAGAAATTCTTAAATCAATACTATTGTGAACAACCAATGGTCGTGCACAGGCTAACAGAAACATTAGAATGCGAAGTTAACCTATGGCTGAAACCGGCCGATAAATCCCCCGCGAACTGCGAAACGAAATACATAACTGCGAACAACACTATTTGGATTAGTACGGCACAGCCAGCGACCTGGATTTACGCGACGCACGAACCAGACGCGCTTACTATTCAATGCGAAGGTACCAAAACATTTAGGACCACAATAACACAGTCAGGAATCATTACACTAAAAAATAATTGCAAAATTAGTAGCAAAGAAGTAGTATTACGAAATCAAAAGAAAAATTACGAACAAGACTATGTAATTAAAACAGCACCATTGTACAATTTAAAAGCACAACTGAAGGGGTTAGTCAACACTGCAAAACCACTAACCCAAGTACAACTAGATAGGATAATAAAAGATCCTTCAGAATTTTCACAACTCTATAAGCAGCTCGATCAGATCGAGAACAACCTATCAATAGAGTCAGGGAACGATAATAACAGTAAACCGATATGGCACATTGCATACCCAAGTGCCACGACAATACTAGTAATAATTATACTAATACTTGCAATCGTAATATACATTGTACACCGCCGGAAGAAAACAATTAGCGGAACACACATAACTCCGAGAATCAAAATACCCGAGCTGGACAACCTGGAAAAATAGACTAAGAAACGATTGTAATATGAAAATGTAATCGGGAAAAAACAGATGTAAAAGCGAAAATTCTACCCGATAACACCACCTTCTCATAAGGGGGGGAGGATGTTATGACACGATACGCAACCATAACACCTGGTGCAACCGACACCAGCAAGCTCAGCAAGATGCGTAATCAAAAGTAAACCGCATACGCGGCAAGACCCTGACCCACGGGCGAAGACCATTAGGCCTTCCCCCGCGGCCACCAAACCGCGGCCCCAAATCTTGTATATAAACCCACGCCCGAACAACCAAAGCGGAACATTGTAAATCGAACAGTAACGCGCTCACGCCCGTGATCGCTCGGCTCAAATAAACCTTTGTCATACCCTACGGTGAGTTCTAACTCTTTAACCGGCAACGATCCACTACCTCTCGGCTCGACCCGAGAATCCCGTTCCCGGCACTTTCACCCGAACTATCGGAGCCCGAGGAACAACCCGTTCGGGGATAACCGCGGAGTGCAGCCAGATTCTCAGAGAGAATCTCCACACCGGTAAACCTCGCAACAGAAATTAACTTCGAATTTTTGGATTTTTGTACAGATTTTTGTCAAATTTTAAAAAATTTTGTTGAAACCAACTTCGATTTTTCTGGATTATGTAAAGTTTTTTTGATAGAGGAGCTGCATTTGAGTATTTTTAGTTGAAATTAACTTCGAATTTTTGGATTCTTGTACAGATTTTTGTCAAATTTTAAAAAATTTGTTGAAACCAACTTCGATTTTTCTGGATTATGTTAGGATTTTTGGATAGAGGAGCTGCATTTGAGTAATTTTAGTTGAAATTAACTTCGAATTTTTGGATTTTTGTACAGATTTTTGTGAAATTTTAAAAAATTTTGTTGAAACTAACTTCGATTTCTCTGGATTATGTTAGGTTTTTTTGATAGAGGAGCAGCTTTCGAGTAAATTTAGTTGAAATTAACTTCGAATTTTTGGATTTTTGTACAGATTTTTGTCAAATTTTAAAAAATTTTGTTGAAACCAACTTCGATTTTTCTGGATTATGTTAGGTTTTTTGGATCGAGGAGCTGCATTTGAGTAATTTTAGTTGTAATTAACTTCGAATTTTTAGATTTTTGTACAGATTTTTGACAAATTTTAAAAAATTTTGTTGAAACCATCTTCGATTTTTCTGGATTATGTAAAGTTTTTTTGATAGAGGAGCTGCATTTGAGTAATTTTAGTTGAAATTAACTTCGAATTTTTGGATTTTTGTACAGATTTTTGTAAAATTTTAAAAAATTTTGTTGAAACCAACATCGATTTCTCTGGATTATGTAAAGTTTTTTTGATAGAGGAGCTGCATTTGAGTAATTTTAGTTGAAATTAACTTCGAATTTTTGGATTCTTGTACAGATTATTGTCAAATTTTAAAAAATTTTGTTGAAACCAACTTCGATTTTTCTGGATTATGTTAGGTTTTTTTTTATAGAGGAGCTGCATTTGAGTAATTTTAGTTGAAATTAACTTCGAATTTTTGGATTTTTGTACAGATTTTTGTCAAATTTTAAAAAATTTTGTTTAAACCTACTTCGATTTTTCTGGATTATGTTAGGTTTTTTTGATAGAGGAGCTGCATTTGAGTAATTTTAGTTGAAAATAACTTCGAATTTTTGGATTTTTGTACAGATTTTTGTCAAATTTTAAAAAATTTTGTTTAAACCTACTTCGATTTTTCTGGATTATGTTAGGTTTTTTTGATAGAGGAGCTGCATTTGAGTAATTTTAGTTGAAAATAACTTCGAATTTTTGGATTTTTGTATAGATTTTTGTGAAATTTTAAAAAATTTTGTTTAAACCTACTTCGATTTTTCTGGATTATGTTAGGTTTTTTTTGATAGAGGAGATGCATTTGAGTAATTTTAGTTGAAAATAACTTCGAATTTTTGGATTTTTGTACAGATTTTTGTCAAATTTTAAAAAATTTTGTTTAAACCTACTTCGATTTTTCTGGATTATGTTAGGTTTTTTTTGGTAGAGGAGCTGCATTTGAGTAATTTTAGTTGAAATTAACTTCGAATTTTTAGATTTTTGTACAGATTTTTGACAAATTTTAAAAAATTTTGTTGAAACCATCTTCGATTTTTCTGGATTATGTAAAGTTTTTTTGATAGAGGAGCTGCATTTGAGTAATTTTAGTTGAAATTAACTTCGAATTTTTGGATTTTTGTACAGATTTTTGTAAAATTTTAAAAAATTTTGTTGAAACCAACATCGATTTTTCTGGAATATGTTAGGTTTTTTGATAGAGGAGCTGCATTTGAGTAATTCTAGTTGAAATTATCTTCGAATTTTTGGATTTTTGTACAGATTTTTGTCAAATTTTAAAAAATTTTGTTGAAACCAACTTCGATTTTTCTGGATTATGTTAGGTTTTTTTGATAGAGGAGCTGCATTTGAGTAATTTTAGTTGAAAATAACTTCGAATTTTTGGATTTTTGTACAGATTTTTGTACAATTTTAAAAAATTTTGTTGAAGCCTATTTCGATTTTTCTGGATTATGTTAGGTTTTTTTGATAGCCGAGCTGCATTTGAGTAATTCTAGTTGAAACTAACTTCGATTTTTTGGATTTTTGTACAGATTTTTGTCAAATTTTAAAAAATTTTGTTGAAACCAACTTCGATTTTTCTGGATTATTTTAGGTTTTTTGGGTAGAGGAGCTGCGTTTGAGTAATTTTAGTTGTAATTAACTTCGAATTTTTGGATTTTTGTACAGATTTTTGTCAAATTTTAAAAAATTTTGTTGAAACCAACTTCGATTTTTCTGGATTATGTTAGGTTTTTTTGATAGAGGAGCTGCATTTGAGTAATTCTAGTTGAAATTATCTTCGAATTTTTGGATTTTTGTTCAGATTTTTGTCAAATTTTAAAAAATTTTGTTGAAACCAACATCGATTTTTCTGGATTATGTTAGGTTTTTTTGATAGAGGAGCTGCATTTGAGTAATTTTAGTTGAAAATAACTTCGAATTTTTGGATTTTTGTACAGATTTTTGTAAAATTTTAAAAAATTTTGTTGAAACCAACATCGATTTTTCTGGATTATGTTAGGTTTTTTTGATAGAGGAGCTGCATTTGAGTAATTTTAGTTGAAAATAACTTCGAATTTTTGGATTTTTGTACAGATTTTTGTAAAATTTTAAAAAATTTTGTTGAAACCAACATCGATTTTTCTGGATTATGTTAGGTTTTTTGGATAGAGGAGCTGCATTTGAGTAATTTTAGTTGTAATTAAATTCGAATTTTTGGATTTTTGAACAGATTTTTCTCAAATTTTAAAAAATTTTGTTGAAGCCTATTTCGATTTTTCTGGATTATGTTAGGTTTTTTTGATAGACGAGCTGCATTTGAGTAATTCTAGTTGAAATTAACTTCGATTTTTTGGATTTTTGTACAGATTTTTGTCAAATTTTAAAAATTTTGTTGAAACCAACTTCGATTTTTCTGGATTATTTTTGGTTTTTTGGATAGAGGAGCTGCATTTGAGTAATTCTAGTTGAAATTATCTTCGAATTTTTGGATTTTTGTTCAGATTTTTGTCAAATTTTAAACAATTTTATTGAATCCAACTTCGATTTTTCTGGATTATGTTAGGTTTTTTTTGATAGAGGAGCTGCATTTGAGTAATTTTAGTTGAAAATAACTTCGAATTTTTGGATTTTGGTGCAGATTTTTGTTAAATTTTAAAAAATTTTGTTGAACCCAACTTCGATTTTTCTGGATTATGTTAGGTTTTTTGGATAGAGGAGCTGCATTTGAGTAATTCTAGTTGAAATTATCTTCGAATTTTTGGATTTTTGTTCAGATTTTTGTCAAATTTTAAAAAATTTTGTTGAAACCAACATCGATTTTTCTGGATTATGTTAGGTTTTTTTGATAGACGAGCTGCATTTGAGTAATTCTAGTTGAAATTAACTTCGATTTTTTGGATTTTTGTACAGATTTTTGTCAAATTTTAAAAAATTTTGTTGAAACCAACTTCGATTTTTCTGGATTATTTTAGGTTTTTTGGATAGAGGAGCTGCATTTGAGTAATTTTAGTTGTAATTATCTTCGAATTTTTGGATTTTTGTTCAGATTTTTGTCAAATTTTAAAAAATTTTATTGAACCCAACTTCGATTTTTCTGGATTATGTTAGGTTTTTTTGATAGAGGGGCTGCATTTGAGTAATTTTAGTTGAAATTAACTTCGAATTTT
The DNA here is from genome assembly GCA_951215215.1 of Andrena trimmerana. NCBI lineage: Eukaryota > Metazoa > Arthropoda > Insecta > Hymenoptera > Andrenidae > Andrena > Andrena trimmerana. Next base: position 11,649 of record CATNUO010000054.1, on the reverse strand, counting down.
GGGATTTTTGTACAGATTTTTGTAAAATTTTAAAAAATTTTGTTGAAACCAACATCGATTTTTCTGGATTATGTTAGGTTTTTTGGATAGAGGAGCTGCATTTGAGTAATTTTAGTTGTAATTAAATTCGAATTTTTGGATTTTTGAACAGATTTTTCTCAAATTTTAAAAAATTTTGTTGAAGCCTATTTCGATTTTTCTGGATTATGTTAGGTTTTTTTGATAGACGAGCTGCATTTGAGTAATTCTAGTTGAAATTAACTTCGATTTTTTGGATTTTTGTACAGATTTTTGTCAAATTTTAAAAAATTTTGTTGAAACCAACTTCGATTTTTCTGGATTATTTTAGGTTTTTTGGATAGAGGAGCTGCATTTGAGTAATTCTAGTTGAAATTATCTTCGAATTTTTGGATTTTTGTTCAGATTTTTGTCAAATTTTAAACAATTTTATTGAACCCAACTTCGATTTTTCTGGATTATGTTAGGTTTTTTTTGATAGAGGAGCTGCATTTGAGTAATTTTAGTTGAAAATAACTTCGAATTTTTGGATTTTTGTGCAGATTTTTGTTAAATTTTAAAAAATTTTGTTGAACCCAACTTCGATTTTTCTGGATTATGTTAGGTTTTTTGGATAGAGGAGCTGCATTTGAGTAATTCTAGTTGAAATTATCTTCGAATTTTTGGATTTTTGTTCAGATTTTTGTCAAATTTTAAAAAATTTTGTTGAAACCAACATCGATTTTTCTGGATTATGTTAGGTTTTTTTGATAGACGAGCTGCACTTGAGTAATTCTAGTTGAAATTAACTTCGATTTTTTGGATTTTTGTACAGATTTTTGTCAAATTTTAAAAAATTTTGTTGAAACCAACTTCGATTTTTCTGGATTATTTTAGGTTTTTTGGATAGAGGAGCTGCATTTGAGTAATTTTAGTTGTAATTATCTTCGAATTTTTGGATTTTTGTTCAGATTTTTGTCAAATTTTAAAAAATTTTATTGAACCCAACTTCGATTTTTCTGGATTATGTTAGGTTTTTTTGATAGAGGGGCTGCATTTGAGTAATTTTAGTTGAAATTAACTTCGAATTTTGGGATTTTTGTACAGATGTTTGTCAAATTTTAAAAAATTTTGTTGGAACCAACTTCGATTTTTCTGGATTATGTTAGGTTTTTTTGATAGAGGAGCTGCATTTGAGTATTTTTAGTTGAAAATAACTTCGAATTTTTGGATTTTTGTCAAATTTTAAAAAATTTTGTTTAAACCAACTTTGATTTTTCTGGATTATGTTAGGTTTTTTTGATAGAGGAGCTGCATTTGAGTAATTTTAGTTGTATTTAAATTCGAATTTTTGGATTTTTGTACAGATTTTTGTCAAATTTTAAAAAATTTTGTTGAAACCAACTTCGATTTTTCTGGATTATGTTAGGTTTTTTGGATAGAGGAGCTGCATTTGAGTAATTTTATTTGAAATTAACTTCGAATTTTTGGATTTTTGTACAGATTTTTGTCAAATTTTAAAAAATTTTGTTGAAACCAACATCGATTTTTCTGGAATATGTTAGGTTTTTTTGATAGAGGAGCTGCATTTGAGTAATTTTAGTTGAATTTAACTTCGAATTTTTGGATTTTTGTACAGATTTTTGTCAAATTTTAAAAAATTTTGTTGAAACCAACTTCGATATTTCTGGATTATGTAAAAGTTTTTTTGATAGAGGAGCTGCATTTGAGTAATTTTAGTTGAAATTAACTTCGAATTTTTGGATTCTTGTACAGATTTTCGTCAAATTTTAAAAAATTTTGTTGAAACCAACATCGATTTTTCTGGGATATGTTAGGTTTTTTTGATAGAGGGGCTGCATTTGAGTAATTTTAGTTGAAATTAACTTCGAATTTTGGGATTTTTGTACAGATGTTTGTCAAATTTTAAAAAATTTTGTTGGAACCAACTTCGATTTTTCTGGATTATGTTAGGTTTTTTTGATAGAGGACCTGCATTTGAGTATTTTTAGTTGAAAATAACTTCGAATTTTTGGATTTTTGTACAGATTTTTGTTAAATTTTAAAAAATTTTGTTTAAACCTACTTCGATTTTTCTGGATTATGTTAGGTTTTTTTGATAGAGGAGCTGCATTTGAGTAATTTTAGTTGTAATTAAATTCGAATTTTTGGATTTTTGAACAGATTTTTCTCAAATTTTAAAAATTTTTTTTGAAACCAACTTCGATTTTTCTGGATTATTTTAGGTTTTTTGGATAGAGGAGCTGCATTTGAGTAATTTTAGTTGTAATTAACTTCGAATTTTTGGATTTTTGTACAGATTTTTGTCAAATTTTAAAAAATTTTGTTGAAACCAACTTCGATTTTTCTGGATTACGATAGGTTTTTTTGATAGAGGAGCTGCATTTGAGTAATTTTAGTTGAAATTAACTTCGAATTTTTGGATTTTTGTGCAGATTTTTGTCAAATTTTAAAAAATTTTGTTGAAACCAACATCGATTTTTCTGGATTATGTTAGGTTTTTTTGATAGAGGAGCTGCATTTGAGTAATTTTAGTTGAAATTAACTTCGAATTTTTGGATTTTTGTACAGATTTTTGTCAAATTTTAAAAAATTTTGTTGAAACCAACTTCTTTTTTTCTGGATTATGTAAAGTTTTTTTGATAGAGGAGCTGCATTTGAGTAATTTTAGTTGAAAATAACTTCGAATTTTTGGATTTCTGTACAGATTTGTGTCAAATTTTAAAAAATTTTGTTGAAACCAACTTCGATTTTTCTGGATTATGTTAGGTTTTTTTGATAAAGGAGATGCATTTGAGTAATTTTAGTTGAAATTAACTTCGAATTTTTGGATTTTTGTACAGATTTTTGTTAAATTTTATAAAATTTTGTTGAAACCAACTTCGATTATTCTGGATTATGTTAGGTTTTTTGGATAGAGGAGCTGCATTTGAGTAATTTTAGTTGTAATTAACTTCGAATTTTTGAATTTTTGTGCAGATTTTTGTTAAATTTTATAAAATTTTGTTGAACCCAACTTCGATTTTTCTGGATTATGTTAGGTTTTTTTGATAGAGGAGCTGCATTTGAGTAATTCTAGTTGAAATTAACTTCGAATTTTTTGATTTTTGTACAGATTTTTGTCAAATTTTAAAAAATTTTGTTGAAACCAACTTCTTTTTTTCTGGATTATGTAAAATTTTTTTGATAGAGGAGCTGCATATGAGTAATTTTAGTTGAAAATAACTTCGAATTTTTGGATTTTTGTACAGATTTTTGTCAAATTTTAAAAAATTTTGTTGAAACCAACTTCGATTTTTCTGGATTATGTTAGGTTTTTTTGATAAAGGAGATGCATTTGAGTAATTTTAGTTGAAATTAACTTCGAATTTTTGGATTTTGGTACAGACTTTTGTCAAATTTTAAAAAATTTTGTTTAAACCTACTTCGATTTTTCTGGATTATGTTAGGTTTTTTTTGATAGAGGAGCTGCATTTGAGTAATTTTAGTTGAAATTAACTTCGAATTTTTGGATTTTTGTACAGATTTTTGTCAAATTTTAAAAAATTTTGTTGAAACCAACTTCGATTTTTCTGGAATATGTTAGGTTTTTTTGATAAAGGAGCTGCATTTGAGTAATTTTAGTTGAAATTAACTTCGAATTTTGGGATTTTTGTACAGATTTTTGTAAAATTTTAAAAAATTTTGTTGAAACCAACTTCGATTTTTCTGGATTATGTTAGGTTTTTTTGATAGAGGAGCTGCATTTGAGTATTTTTAGTTGAAAATAACTTCGAATTTTTGGATTTTTGTACAGATTTTTGTCAAATTTTAAAAAATTTTGTTTAAACCTACTTCGGTTTTTCTGGATTATGTTAGGTTTTTTTGATAGAGGAGCTGCATTTGAGTAATTTTAGTTGTATTTAAATTCGAATTTTTGGATTTTTGTACAGATTTTTGTCAAATTTTAAAAAATTTTGTTGAAACCAACTTCGATTTTTCTGGATTATGTTAGGTTTTTTGGATAGAGGAGCTGCATTTGAGTAATTTTAGTTGTAATTAACTTCGAATTTTTGGATTTTTGTACAGATTTCTGTCAAATTTTAAAAAATTTTGTTGAAACCAACCTCGATTTTTCTGGAATATGTTAGGTTTTTTTGATAGATGAGCTGCATTTGAGTAATTTTAGTTGAAATTAACTTCGAATTTTTGGATTTTTGTACAGATTTTTGTCAAATTTTAAAAAATTTTGTTTAAACCTACTTCGATTTTTTTGGATAATGTTAGGTTTTTTTTGATAGAGGAGCTGCATTTGAGTAATTTTAGTTGAAATTAACATCGAATTTTTGGATTTTTGTACAGATTTTTGTCAAATTTTAAAAATTTTGTTGAAACCAACTTCGATTTTTCGGGATTATGTTAGGTTTTTTGATAGAGGAGCTGCATTTGAGTAATTTTAGTTGAAATTAACTTCGAATTTTTGGATTTTTGTACAAATTTTTGTCTAATTTTAAAATATTTTGTTGAAACAAACTTCGATTTTTCTGGATTATGTTAGGTTTTTTTGATAGAGGAGCTGCATTTGAGTAATTTTAGTTGAAATTAACTTCGAATTTTTGTATGTTTGTACAGATTTTTTTCAAATTATAAAAAATTTTGTTGAAACCAACTTCGATTTGTCTGGATTATGTTAGGCTTTTTGATAGAGGAGCTGCATTTGAGTAATTTTAGTTGAAATTAACTTCGAATTTTTGGATTTTTGTACAGATTTTTGTAAAATTTTTAAAAAATTTGTTGAAACCAACATTGATTTTTCTGGATTATGTTAGGTTTTTTTGATAGAGCTGCATTTGAGTAATTTTAGTTGAAATTAACTTCGAATTTTTGGATTTTTGTACAGATTTTTGTCAAATTTTAAAAAATTTTGTTTAAACCTACTTCGATTTTTTTGGATTATGTTAGGTTTTTTCTGATAGAGGAGCTGCATTTGAGTAATTTTAGTTGAAATTAACTTCGAATTTTTGGATTTTTGTACAGATGTTTGTCAAATTTTAAAAAATTTTGTTGGAACCAACTTCGATTTTTCTGGATTATGTTAGGTTTTTTTGATAGAGGAGCTGCATTTGAGTATTTTTAGTTGAAAATAACTTTGAATTTTTGGATTTTTGTACAGATTTTTGTCAAATTTTAAAAAATTTTGTTGAAGCCTATTTCGATTTTTCTGGATTATGTTAGGTTTTTTTGATAGACGAGCTGCATTTGAGTAATTCTAGTTGAAATTAACTTCGAATTTTTGGATTTTTGTACAGATTTTTGTCAAATTTTAAAAAATTTTGTTGAAACCAACTTCGATTTTTCTGGATTATGTTAGGTTTTTTTAATAGAGGAGCTGCATTTGAGTAATTCTAGTTGAAATTAACTTCGAATTTTTGGATTTTTGTACAGATTTTTGTGAAATTTTAAAAAATTTTGTTGAAACCAACTTCGATTTTTCTGGATTATGTAAAGTTCTTTTGTTAGAGGTGCTGCATTTGAGTAATTTTAGTTGAAAATAAATTAGAATTTTTGGATTTTTGTACAAATTTTTGTCAAATTTTAAAAAATTTTGTTTAAACCTACTTCGATTTTTCTGGATTATGTTAGGTTTTTTTTGATAGAGGAGCTGCATTTGAGTAATTTTAGTTGAAATTAACTTCGAATTTTTGGATTTTTGTACAGATTTTTGTCAAATTTTAAAAAATTTTGTTGAAACCAACTTCGATGTTTCTGGAATATGTTAGGTTTTTTTGATAAAGGAGCTGCATTTGAGTAATTTTAGTTGAAATTAACTTCGAATTTTGGGATTTTTGTACAGATGTTTGTCAAATTTTAAAAAATTTTGTTGGAACCAACTTCGATTTTTCTGGATTATGTTAGGTTTTTTTGATAGAGGAGCTGCATTTGAGTATTTTTAGTTGAAAATAACTTCGAATTTTTGGATTTTTGTACAGATTTTTGTCAAATTTTAAAAAATTTTGTTTAAACCTACTTCGATTTTTCTGGATTATGTTAGGTTTTTTTGATAGAGGAGCTGCATTTGAGTAATTTTAGTTGTATTTAAATTCGAATTTTTGGATTTTTGAAGAGATTTTTCTCAAATTTTAAAAAATTTTGTTGAAGCCTATTTCGATTTTTCTGGATTATGTTTGGTTTTTTTGATAGACGAGCTGCATTTGAGTAATTCTAGTTGAAATTAACTTCGATTTTTTGGATTTTTGTAAAGATTTTTGTCAAATTTTAAAAAATTTTGTTGAAACCAACTTCGATTTTTCTGGATTATGTTAGGTTTTTTTGATAAAGGAGCTGCATTTGAGTAATTTTAGTTGAAAATAACTTCGAATTTTTCGATTTTTGTACAGATTTTTGTCAAATTTTAAAAAATTTTGTTTAAACCTACTTCGATTTTTCTGGATTATGTTAGGTTTTTTTGATAGAGGAGCTGCATTTGAGTAATTTTAGTTGAAATTAACTTCGAATTTTTGGATTTTTGTACAGATTTTTGTAAAATTTTTAAAAAATTTGTTGAAACCAACATTGATTTTTCTGGAATATGTTAGGTTTTTTTGATAGAGCTGCATTTGAGTAATTTTAGTTGAAATTAACTTCGAATTTTTGGATTTTTGTACAGATTTTTGTCAAATTTTAAAAAATTTTGTTTAAACCTACTTCGATTTTTTTGGATTATGTTAGGTTTTTTTGATAGAGGAGCTGCATTTGAGTAATTCTAGTTGAAATTATCTTCGAATTTTTGGATTTTTGTTCAGATTTTTGTCAAATTTTAAAAAATTTTATTGAACCCAACTTCGATTTTTCTGGATTATGTTAGGTTTTTTTGATAGAGGGGCTGCATTTGAGTAATTTTAGTTGAAAATAACTTCGAATTTTTGGATTTTTGTACAGATTTTTGTCAAATTTCAAAAAATTTTGTTTAAACCTACTTCGATTTTTCTGGATTATGTTAGGTTTTTTTGATAGACGAGCTGCATTTGAGTAATTCTAGTTGAAATTAACTTCGATTTTTTGGATTTTTGTACAGATTTTTGTCAAATTTTAAAAAATTTTGTTGAAACCAACTTCGATTTTTCTGGATTATGTTAGGTTTTTTTGATAAAGGAGCTGCATTTGAGTAATTTTAGTTGAAAATAACTTCGAATTTTTGGATTTTTGTACAGATTTTGTCAAATTTTAAAAAATTTTGTTTAAGCCTACTTCGATTTTTCTGGATTATGTTAGGTTTTTTTGATAGAGGAGCTGCATTTGAGTAATTTTAGTTGAAATTAACTTCGAATTTTTGGATTTTTGTACAGATTTTTGTAAAATTTTTAAAAAATTTGTTGAAACCAACTTCGATTTTTCTGGAATATGTTAGGTTTTTTGGATAGAGGAGCTGCATTTGAGTAATTTTAGTTGTAAGTAAATTCGAATTTTTGGATGTTTGAACAGATTTTTCTCAAATTTTAAAAAATTTTGTTGAAGCCTATTTCGATTTTTCTGAATTATGTTAGGTTTTTTTGATAGACGAGCTGCATTTGAGTAATTCTAGTTGAAATTAACTTCGAATTTTTGGATTTTTGTACAGATTTTTGTCAAATTTCAAAAAATTTTGTTTAAACCTACTTCGATTTTTCTCGATTACGATAGGTTTTTTTGATAGATTAGCTGCATTTGAGTAATTTTAGTTGAAATTAACTTCGAATTTTTGGATTTTTGTGCAGATTTTTGTCAAATTTTAAAAAATTTTGTTGAAACCAACATCGATTTTTCTGGATTATGTTAGGTTTTTTTGATAGAGGAGCTGCAATTGAGTAATTTTAGTTGAAATTAACTTCGAATTTTTGTCAAATATTAAAAAATTTTGTTGAAACCAACTCCGATTTTTCTGGATTATGTTAGGTTTTTTGATAGAGGAGCTGCATTTGAGTAATTCTACTTGAAATTAACTTCGAATTTTTGGATTTTTGTACAGATTTTGTCAAATTTTAAAAAATTTTGTTGAAACCAACTTCGATTTTTCTGGATTATGTTAGGTTTTTTGGATAGAGGAGCTGCATTTGAGTAATTTTAGTTGAAATTAACTTCGAATTTTGGGATTTTTGTACAGATGTTTGTCAAATTTTAAAAAATTTTGTTGAAACCAACTTCGATTTTTCTGGATCATGTAAAGTTTTTTTGATAGAGGAGCTGCATTTGAGTAATTTTAGTTGAAAATAACTTCGAATTTTTGTCAAATTTTAAAAATTTTTGTTGAAACCAACTTCGATTTTTCTGGATTATGTTAGGTTTTTTGATAGAGGAGCTGCATTTGAGTAATTTTAGTTGAAATTAACTTCGAATTTTGGGATTTTTGTATAGATTTTTGTCATATTTTAAAAAATTTTGTTGAAACCAACTTCGATTTTTCTGGATTATGTTAGGTTTTTTTGATAGAGGAGCTGCATTTAAGTAATTCTAGTTGAAATTAACTTCGAATTTTTGGATTTTTGTATAGATTTTTGTCAAATTTTAAAAAATTTTGTTTAAACCTACTTCGATTTTTCTGGATTATGTTAGGTTTTTTTGATAGAGGAGCTGCATTTGATTAATTTTAGTTGAAATTAACTTCGAATTTTTGGATTTTTGTACAGATTTTTGTCAAATTTTAAAAAATTTTGTTGAAACCAACTTCGATTTTTCTGGAATATGTTAGGTTTTTTTGATAAAGGAGCTGCATTTGAGTAATTTTAGTTGAAATTAACTTCGAATTTTGGGATTTTTGTACAGATTTTTGTCAAATTTTAAAAAATTTTGTTGAACCCAACTTCGATTTTTCTGGATTATGTTAGGTTTTTTTGATAGAGGAGCTGCATTTGAGTAATTTTAGTTGAAAATAACTTCGAATTTTTGGATTTTTGTACAGATTTTTGTCAAATTTTAAAAAATTTTATTGAAACCAACTTCGATTTTTCTGGATTATTTTAGGTTTTTTGGATAGAGGAGCTGCATTTGAGAAATTTTAGTTGTAATTAACTTCGAATTTTTGGATTTTTGTACAGATTGTTGTCAAATTTTAAAAAATTTTGTTGAAACCAACTTCGATTTTTCTGGATTATGTTAGGTTTTTTTGATAGAGGAGCTGCATTTGAGTAATTCTAGTTGAAATTATCTTCGAATTTTTTGATGTTTGTACAGATTTTTGTCAAATTTTAAAAAATTTTGTTGAAACCAACTTCGATTTTTCTGGAATATGTTAGGTTTTTTTGATAAAGGAGCTGCATTTGAGTAATTTTAGTTGAAATTAACTTCGAATTTTTGGATTTTTGTACAGATTTTTGTCAAATTTTAAAAAATTTTGTTGAAACCAACTTCGATTTTTCTGGATTATGTTAGGTTTTTTTGATAGAGGAGCTGCATTTGAGTAATTTTAGTTGAAATTAACTTCGAATTTTTGGATTTTTGTACAGATTTTTGTCAAATTTTAAAATATTTTGTTGAAACAAACTTCGATTTTTCTGGATTATGTTAGGTTTTTTTGATAGATTAGCTGCATTTGAGTAATTTTAGTTGAAATTAACTTCGAATTTTTGGATGTATGTACAGATTTTTTTCAAATTATAAAAAATTTTGTTGAAACCAACTTCGATTTTTCTGGATTATGTTAGGTTTTTTGATAGAGGAGCTGCATTTGAGTAATTCTACTTGAAATTAACTTCGAATTTTTGGATTTTTGTACAGATTTTGTCAAATTTTAAAAAATTTTGTTGAAACCAACTTCGATTTTTCTGGATTATGTTAGGTTTTTTGGATAGAGGAGCTGCATTTGAGTAATTTTAGTTGTAATTAACTTCGAATTTTTGGATTTTTGTGCAAATTTTTGTCAAATTTTATAAAATTTTGTTGAACCCAACTTCGATTTTTCTGGATTATGTTAGGTTTTTTTGATAGAGGAGCTGCATTTAAGTAATTCTAGTTGAAATTAACTTCGAATTTTTGGATTTTTGAATAGATTTTTGTCAAATTTTAAAAAATTTTGTTGAAACCAACTTCGATTTTTCTGGATTATGTTAGGTTTTTTGGATAGAGGAGCTGCATTTGAGTAATTTTAGTTGAAATTAACTTCGAATTTTGGGATTTTTGTACAGATGTTTGTCAAATTTTAAAAAATTTTGTTGAAACCAACTTCGATTTTTCTGGATCATGTAAAGTTTTTTTGATAGAGGAGCTGCATTTGAGTAATTTTAGTTGAAAATAACTTCGAATTTTTGTCAAATTTTAAAAATTTTTGTTGAAACCAACTTCGATTTTTCTGGATTATGTTAGGTTTTTTTGATAGAGGAGCTGCATTTGAGTAATTTTAGTTGAAATTAACTTCGAATTTTTGGATTTTTGTACAGATTTTTGTAAAATTTTTAAAAAAATTGTTGAAACCAACATTGATTTTTCTGGAATATGTTAGGTTTTTTTGATAGAGCTGCATTTGAGTAATTTTAGTTGAAATTAACTTCGAATTTTTGGATTTTTGTACAGATTTTTGTCAAATTTTAAAAAATTTTGTTTAAACCTACTTCGATTTTTTTGGATTATGTTAGGTTTTTTTTGATAGAGGAGCTGCATTTGAGTAATTTTAGTTGAAATTAACTTCGAATTTTTGGATTTTTGTACAGATGTTTGTCAAATTTTAAAAAATTTTGTTGGAACCAACTTCGATTTTTCTGGATTATGTTAGGTTTTATTGATAGAGGAGCTGCATTTGAGTATTTTTAGTTGAAAATAACTTTGAATTTTTGGATTTTTGTACAGATTTTTGTCAAATTTTAAAAAATTTTGTTGAAACCAACTTCGATTTTTCTGGATTATGTTAGGTTTTTTTGATAAAGGAGCTGCATTTGAGTAATTTTAGTTGAAAATAACTTCGAATTTTTGGATTTTTGTACAGATTTTTGTCAAATTTTAAAAAATTTTGTTTAAACCTACTTCGATTTTTCTGGATTATGTTAGGTTTTTTTGATAGAGGAGCTGCATTTGAGTAATTTTAGTTGAAATTAACTTCGAATTTTTGGATTTTTGTACAGATTTTTGTAAAATTTTTAAAAAATTTGTTGAAACCAACTTCGATTTTTCTGGAATATGTTAGGTTTTTTGGATAGAGGAGCTGCATTTGAGTAATTTTAAAATTTGACAAACATCTGTACAAAAATCCCAAAATTCGAAGATAATTTCAACTAAAATTACTCAAATGCAGCTCCGCTACCAAAAAAACCTAACGTAATCCAGAATAATCGAAGTTGGTTTCAACAAAATTTTTTAAAATTTTACAAAAATCTGTACAAAAATCCAAAAATTCGAAGTTAATTTCAACTAAAATTACTCAAATGCAGCTCCTCTATCAAAAAAACCTAACATAATCCAGAAAAATCAAAGTTGGTTTCAACAAAATTTTTTAAAATTTGGCAAACATCTGTACAAAAATCCTAAAATTCGAAGTTAATTTCAACTAAAATTACTCAAATGCAGCTCCGCTACCAAAAAAACCTAACGTAATCCAGAATAATCGAAGTTGGTTTCAACAAAATTTTTTTAAATTTTACAAAAATCTGTACAAAAATCCAAAAATTCGAAGTTAATTTCAACTAATGT